>JANHMN010000007.1:50699963-50737463 GCA_030674055.1 Rhabdomys pumilio | reverse complement strand
ATTAAGACGGCAGGACCTCAGTCCCAGGTTTTGTGTGGTGTGATGATGGACAGAAGCCTCGTTCAGGTAAGAGAACATAGTGTCTCTGACATTAGTGGGTGGTGACTAAGACCAAAATGATGTTGTGAGGTGAGTATTCTAGGCCAGTGGGTGTCTTTGTTTAAAATCATGATAATACAGACGCTTAATACTTGAGTTACAGACCACGTACAAGCATGCTGAGGGTGTATCCACCCTTCTAGCCCGGCTCCTTAGAGTGCATGCATACTTGAGGGCTCATATGCCTCTGCTTTGAAACGGGGTTCCCTGGTATCCTCTGGGTACTACGTAAATGCCAGGAGGCGGGTGGCTATGGACCTTTGTTTTGGAGTGTACTCATGTCTGCAACAAAGTGCTGCTTGGGATGCAGAGTGGCTGGGTGTGAGCTTGTAAATGTGCTCTATCCACATTTACACGAGTTCCTGTAAACCGACTTACATAGAGTGGCACACTGACACTAATTGTGTAAGTGGTTATCTCTGAGATCAAGATGCCATCCGATGCTTTCAGTCTCACTGCAGGAGTAGATGATCGTCGCTGCTTTGTTTTTTTTTTTTTTTTTTTTTTAAATTGGCCAGTTCTGGTCTTGGTTTCATGTCCAATGTCTGCACGTACCACTGTCATCAACCTTACCGTTGACAACTGCCCCTGCTGCATGCTCTTAGCTGGCTTTATTCTGTCTTCTTGGTTGATATTTTTAAGGCTGGGCCTGGTGTGCTCTGATGACTCAGTTTACTGTTGCAGGACGCACCCCTCTCTGACTGTACGGAAACTATCGAAGGGCTCGAGCTTACAGAGCAGACCTTTAGTCCCGCTAAATCTGTCTCTTTTAGAAAGGTACTCACTGCCCTGTCCTTACCTACCTATTGGTCCGCAGTGCTCTTCTCCCTTCCCTCCCCCAACTAGTTCCCCTCTGCTGCACCGGCTTAGTTAATAAAGCAGCCTGACAAGGGCCTTTGAGTCCTCTGAGATTGTAGAGGTGTGCTCTGCCCATTGTCTTTTTTTAAAACAGTTTTCAGCATTCTAAGTTTTTACTTGAAATAGCTCACTGGAGCCACGTGGTGCATTTCTGCAGTTTTGAATGTGAACTTGGTTAGTGTTTGCCTTTGGCTTTCAGAGTTTACCTGTTATAGGTTGCCAGTTGCAATTGAGCATGTCTGGGCTCTGTCGGCCGTGGCAGCTTTTATAGTGACCCTCCCTTACTTGTTCGTCTGGGATTGTAGTCGTTGGAAGCCCGTTAAAGATTGCCTTTCAGATGTCTGAGAAATAACACATGGCTGACTGTGTTAACCCTTATAAATTAGATGCATTTATTTTTAATGTTAAATGAAACCTGGCTGAGGTATGAGCATGGGGTTCAAGGCCTCCCTGGTTTGTAGAGGGAGATTTGACTCAAACAAAGAAGTAAGGCGCAGTGGCACAGCCAGCAATCCAGGACTCAAAGTGAGGCCCTTTCTCAAAAAATAAAATAAGATAAATAAATAAATAAATTAAAAAAATGTAAAACAAAAGTGGCTAGTGCATGATTCAGAGCTTGAGGTTGGGTGTTTCCAGGCTCACTTCACTCTACACTTTGCTGTGAAATCCACGTATTGTTTTAAAGCTGTTCTAATTGCCAGAGAATTAGATATTGAGTTCCTAAGTTCCTGTCTAGAGTCATTCTTGGTAACATTATTTTACATATTTATGTATTTTATGTTAATTTCTACCTACCTTTTTAAGGAATTTGTCAGAGAACAGGGGAAGGGATGCTTTTTACCCTCCAGCCTACCTTTTCTGTTGTTACTTTTGGCCATTCGTCATGTAATCTTCTAAGTTAATAACAGTCTTTATCTGCTGTATGTGGAGTTGTATCTGGCCCGCACACCCCATATGTTAGCCTGTAGTCTGATGGTCCTGCTGTGCGGGCTGCAGCAGTCACAGTCACAACTGCTGCAATGTTTTTTGGGTCTTGTGCATTTCATAGGTTCTGACTTGGCAATTTAGAAAGCATCAGGGTAGCCAACTTCAGTAGAGGATACATTTTGGGCTGGTTCTTCATCTGATGGTAGCTTTGTAGCTTTATTTTCTGTTGTTAGACCTATTCAGATGTGAGCAGGTCACCTGGGTACTTCAGGGTATGTCTGCACAGTCTGCACAGGTTCATATGTGTACCCAGTAGGACACATTGTCGGCCAACCCTAGCTGCCTTATTTGTGCTGGGGAGCATCTTGAGGTGTGGCCTCTTAGGACAGATAGGCAGACTTGCACTCAGCTACACACCTAGCTTGTATGAAAGTTATTACTCCAGCTTCTTACAAATGTAAGTTTCCTCATTAGTTACTTGTCTTGTTGCTGCAACAAAATATCCGACAAAAGTAGCTTCAGAAAGGAAGGCTTGGCTCAGAGTGCAGAATGGCTGCTGTGTCCTAAGTACTCCCTCCCAGTGAGGCAGGCACAGGGACACTTGCATCTCTTGAGGTTCTTAGAGACAGAGTTTTGAGACTTGGGAATTTGTGGGGTTTGGGGGAAGAAATTGCTTAGCCTTTCTAAAAAAAAAAAAAAAAAAGAAAGGAAGAAAGAAAGAAAGAAAGAAAGAAAGAAAGAAAGAAAGAAAGAAAGAGGGACTTTCCCTCTTTGCTGGTGGCTGCTTTCCCTTGGTGGCGGAGATCCTGGAGCCTTTTCCACGTGAGTTTTGCATAGTCCAATGTGGAGGCTGTAAAAGTCTGGGTCACCTTCTGGATTTTATTGCAAGTGTATTAAGGGGTAGAGACAAAGGTATTAACAGTGTGTTGACATCTTTCCAGGGAAGAAATCTGCAGTTCAGTCTGTATTGTGAGCTTTTCTGTGTCTTCAGGTACTTCACTCTGTCTTGCTCTTCATGCTGTGTGGCAGAAATACCAAGGGGAGTAAGCCTATTTCTTGGAGCCTCTGACTTTATGAGTACCTAGTGTGTTCATCGCCCAGCACTATGAAAGTCTGAATGTCTGTCATTGTCTGTTTCTCTTTCTCTCTAGCTCATGAACAGTTTAATATACATTAGGTGAAAATCTTGGCAGCTACAAGGAGGGGAGAGGGAGAATGCTATGCCTTTAAGTTAAGATGGAACAGAAATAGCTTGTTAGAAGAAGAGAAAGCACTTCTGGAGTGGAAGTGGGTGCGTGAAGAGCCTAAAAACCTCGCCTCAGGTCTTTACAGATGAACACCTGCTGTTCTGAGGTCTGGTTCCTAACCCAGGTGTGCACACGGTTTTTGTTTCAGTCAGAGGCCTTAATCAGGTACAGAAATAGCTACTTGGTCTCTGCATTGCTTCCTGTTGGGCAGCCAGGAGTGTGATGATACCAAGCTTTCATGATCTTGCCTTCGTCCTGGCTGCTGTACTCAGTGAGGTCTGACTCAGTCAGAGGCTGCCTGACATGTGTTTACATTTGGTCTTTTCAGCACTTCCACTGGTGGAAGGTCTTGCTGTGTGCTTCTTGAGGGCCAGTTGATCTAGCGTGGGGACTCGGTTTGCTTTTCCCCTAGGATGTCAGAACATGGAGTAGAGGCTTTGCCGTCTCAGTGACAGCGGATGCCTGCTGTCATTTGATTATATGAACTTGGACATGCTTCTCACGCCTGGTCCCCCTCTCAGTTTGTTGTGAGCAATGGCAGCCAGCACACTGCTGTGTTTATAGAATGCTGTTGCATGGAGGGTCTTGCTAATTGGATGCTTTTTTGTGGATATTGTTCTGAGTGTGGCCTTTGGACAAGAAAGGACTTGTTTCAACCAGCCTTAGCAAGTGACATTTCAGATTCTTTTCTGTCTTACAGTGGCTGAGCTGCTTATAAATGAAAAGCCAGTCAGTCATCTTAGGCCAGACCTGAGGGAGGGCTCTTTCTTCATGAATCTCCAGGCTCTTCAGCAAAGCTGCCTATTTAGCGTGCTTGCTCTTCTTTCCTGGAGGGTAGGGGGGAATGGTTTTTGTCACCATTTACACATGGAGTACTCTGAATACTTTGTCTCCTATTCAACCCAGACACACCAGCTTCTCCAGCCAGTGCCTGAAGAGTAGTCACGGGGGTGGGTTGACTTCCCTAGGACCCAGTGCTGCTGACACCGATTCCTCTGGTGCTCATCCCTTGCCAGTGTGATCTGAGGCTCCAGGCCTACCATCCAAATGATTTGGGGTTCCTTGTTTCAAAAGCTGTCATTTAATCATGTGCATGTTTGCGTTTTCTGGGTTGTGTTCTCAAGTACTTGAGGGCTACTTTCCTCCCTGGCTGTGGGATGGGGGCAGGCTGCCCTCTGGCTCCCACTGTGGTCATAGATCCTTTAAGTCTGTCGTGTTTAGCCGGAGAGAGCTGCCTTAGTGCTTTGCTTGCTTTTTTGTGCATACATTCTCAGTTTCCAGGTTTGTCAGGCAGTCCTGCTGTTGTGGGCTCTTTTGTTACTTGTGAATGCTGTGGGATAAGTTTAGGAACAGGCTGTGATGAAGGGCAGAAAGCTTGTTGAGCCTCAGTAACCTAAACTAGTCTCAGGACAGGCACAGTGGTGCACGCCCTTAATCCCAACACTCAGGAGGCAGAGGCAGAGGCAGAGGCAGAGGCAGGTAGATCTCTGTGAGTTTGAGGTTAGCCTGGTCTACAGAGTGAGCTCCAGAACAGCCAGATCTACATAGTGAGACCCAGTCTCCCAAAACTAAAACACAACAAAAGAACGTAAGCAAATCTCCATGGCTCTGCTCGGGTTGTTGTGGAGTAACATTTCCTGAGGTCACATGGGAATGAATTGCTTAGTGTAGTACCAAGGCATAGTCCTTCGCCATTCCTGTCTCCAGAGGGCAGAGGAGGCTGCTCCTCCAGGGTGTATGTGCTCCTGACTCTGCCCGTACCTCAATCGGTGCCTTTGCTTTTGAAATCTGCCTTGGCCATAGGCCCTGGCAGTGTAGTCCTGGAATGTCTGTGCACTCCTGAAAAAGGCCTCTCCGCCCTCTGCTGCTGTCAGCTCAGGAAAAGGGAGGCCCCAGTGGGCCAAGTGGTACAGTCTTATGTCTGTGTGCTCCTGAAAAACCCCTTTCTCCCCGCTGCCTGATGTATTCCTGGGAGGAGGGAGGTCCCACCAGGCCTGGCTCTTGCATACCAAGTCTCTTTGGTCTACAGGGGGAGCTGGTGACGGCCTCCAAAGCCATCATTGAGAAGGAATACCAGCCCCATGTAATTGTGAGCACCACAGGTCCCAACCCCTTCAACACGCTCACAGACCGGGAACTAGAAGAGTACCGACGAGAGGTGGAGCGGAAGCAGAAGGGCTCTGAAGGTGAGTGCTCATGAGCTCTGGTTGTAGGGCAGCCCCCCAAAGCAGGAGAAAGTGTCTAGAAGCTTCTCTGTGTGAGAAAAGTCTTGTACATGAAGCACAAGTCTCTTTTGGTTAAGACCTGAGCAGTACCCTCATGGACCTACTCTAGTCTCTGGGCTGTGAGGAATGAATTTCAAAGTTAAACACACTGGGAATGGTGCTTGTCCTGATGGACTTGTGCAGTGCACGCCCCGCAGCGGTGGGTCCCAGACACATGTATACACACCATCACAACACAGGGTAGAGGGGTTCCACTGGAGATTGGCCTCTGCTCTTCCAGGAGCTGCAGTGAAGAGCGAGTTAGAGGACTCAGCTCTAAGACTGTTCTTCCACCTTGGCTATGTGCAGAGCTGGTCGTGTCTGTCCATTTGCCATTATCAATTTGGATTAGTTACTAAGAAAGACCTCTTAAATATTGTGTTTAAGCATTACTTACTTTTTATTCATGCAGTATTTCTGCCAGCATTTCCCTGAGAAGAGGCCTTCTGATTCATTGATTCATGGTGCAGTGGCAGGCACCATTCAGATGCTGCACATGCAGACATCTGAGCTCATCCTTAAGTTCCTGGGTAATGGGCTGGTTCCCAGTTGCTGGAGAAGAGAGCCTGCAGCCAGGATGAGTGACTACTATGGAAGCAGGGTGTTCATGTCAAAGTCTGGGATTGAACCAGGGTCTGTGAGTTTTCAGGTCTAAGAATTGAGGGTTTTGGTTGGATCATGGTCTACGTGCAGATGAAAGTCCTCATTACAATGGTTCTTATAGCTTGGGCCTTCTAGGCATAGTCTTTTCCTCCATAACTCTGCCCTGTACCCCTAGGCTGTAGCTTAGAAGGCTGGGAATGCCCCTATCCAGGGGTGGTCATAGGGTGTGTGTTAGTGCAGTTCTGACTGTTCTGGCATGTTCCAGACCATGTCAAGAATAGTGCTGTCTGCTGCCATGGCCCCTTTTCCAACTCTTTTGACAACATTGGTCATGATTTTGTCAAAAGTTACAGAGCGGTTTTTACAACAAATGGAAACAGATAGGGCTAAGTGTCAGAACTTGACAGAACAAGTACCTCCAACTTTGAAAACCAGACCTTTGAGAACTAACAGAAGCAGGCCTATAGGTTGTGGGACAGCCTTAATGTGGGCCACGTTACCCTACTCAGCACACACTGGGAACCATTTCCTAGTACTAGGAGGAGCCTGGGGAGAGAGGCTGTGTTCGTGAACATTCATGACAGTGTCCTGAGAGCCATGAGCTGAGCTACACCCGAGTCCTTTGTACTGAATACCAAGTGTGCTTCTTAGCTGTCCTCTCAGGCACAGCCTTGCAGACAGTACAGAGATATAGGGTATCTGGGCTATAGGGTACCAAATGATGACAGTCTCACTTGATCCATCTTAACCTTATTTGGTCTTGTTTTAGATTAGTACTGTATTGTGTAGTTGCTGAAGAAATGTGAGTTATGTGAAAAGTAGTTCCTCAGTTCTTCAGCTTATGCTAGCAGCAGTGGGAGTGCCATAGGAGCATACACCCACCCACCCACCCACCCAGACCTTGCTTACTATTGGTGCAGTTCTTGGCTGAGGGGTGGAGCCTGCTGGAGGAGGGTAAAGCTTGGACTGTCTTGAGGAACTATTCCCATTGTTTTCTCAGGAGGGCATCAGTAGCTTTTGTCCTGGTAGGCCAGGACAGCTGCTCAGCTGTCAGAGGTGAGTTGGTGTCAGAGACCCTGATGAGCTTAGAAGAGTGGTTAACTTTCAAAGTAAGCACACATAATTGGTGGGAAATGTTTTGTATAAGAAACTAAAATCCTAAATAATTCTAGTGTGACTTCCTGATTGACAGTGTGTAGGTATTGTTTTGTAGCTAGAAGGGCTTCTCACTCACAGACCTGGCCATCTTAGGTAACCTTCTACTGAGGGAAGAATTTTATATGAAAGGTGGAGATTTGAGAAAAATTGATAATAATTGATATATATTTTCCTTAGATGAGAAGTAAACATGGGGTTTTCTGGATCTGGGGCCCCAGTTTTCTATATTTTTCCTTTGGTCTTCATCAGTCTAGTTCACTTTAGAAAATTAAAGCAATGCTGGAGTTGACAAGTCTGAGTTACTGCAGGTGTCTGGGGTGACACCAGGCTACACGAACTCGATGAGTTTGGCTCCCCAGAGTCTGTGTGAAAGCCAAACACAGTAGCACAAGCATCTGTAGTCCCAGGAAGTACACAGCAGCGCACAGCAAAGATGAGACCTTGCCTCAGAGGCTGTGGAAAGTGACAACTGATGACTGGGTTGTCCTCTGACCTCCACAGATGCACTGTATTTACTTGTATGAATACATATAACAGATTACTTGTGGGAAACATTTTATATAAGAAACCAAAACCCTACAGAATACTAGTGTGATTTCCTGGTCAGCCAGAGCAACTGGTGTTTGTATCCAGAGGACCTTCTCACTCATAGAGGACATGGACAACAGTCAGTCACATGACAGCCATGACTGGAAGGTTCTCTTTGAATAATTAGAATTGTTTGTATGTGTATGAATGTAGGTATACACATGCCGTGGTGGGTGTGTGGAGGTCAGAGAACAACTCGTGGATATATGTGTTCCTAGGTCTTAATTCAGCTTGTCGTGCTGTGTGTCAACTTGCTTTTTCCCTGCTGAGCCGTCTTTCTGCCCTGAAGCTTGGCTTTGTAATGAGGGTAGAAGTCAGCCAGCTGTGGTGGCTCACGCCTCTACTCAAGAGGTTGAAGTACGGTAGTTGCTTATCGAGGCCACAACTGGTAGTTTTTTGAAATTCAGTCAGTACTTCAGTTGTGTGGATAAGAGCAGACCCCAGGCTGGGGGCCCACCTTACTTTCTGAGGTGCATTCTGGGTATCTCTGCAGCCTGAAAGGGGCTGGCAGGTGGGCTGCTCTGCTGCTAAGGAGGGGGTAGCACCTTATGTTCTCAGCCTCCATGCCTCAGACTCACTTGACTTACATCTGTAGAGAACCTGGGTGAGACAAGAGAGCAGAAAGAGAAGAGTCCTCCAGACCAGCCAGCTGTCCCCAACACTCCGCCCACTACTCCTGTCAAGCTTGAAGAAGGTGAGTCCTGTGGTGAGGCATTGTGGCTACCCTGTTGTGGTGAGGGGTTGCATGGCCTGTGTGCACTGGCAATGGAATGTGGCTATCATTCCATGAACATGGATGAAGAAGTGTGCATTTCCACAAAGCCAGTGCTGCACAAAGGTCTGGAAACCAGCCGTTTCTCCGGTACCTGCTCTGTCCGGGACAGCCTGAGTCAAGATAGTTTGAGCTGTTGTGAGTGGGGGAGGGCACCCTTCAGGGATGTTGCCCACCATCTTGTCATGTCAGTTTTGCCCTTTGCCTGCACACTCCCAGCATTGACCAGAGTCCATTGATACCTCCGTGTCTTCAGTTGTGTGAGGGCTGCAGGATTCTAGGCCTGCTGCACTAATCAACTCTGAGAGTGCTGTATGTGTCCCCTCTGCCTCTCAGGCCACCGCATGTATGTGTTGTGTGGTCCGACACGTGACACGTTTGTCCCTTAGTCTCCCATGTGTGTCTGTGTCTCCTGGCTCCCCTCACCTCAGTCTGTGGTCTATAAGACTGGCTTGGCCTTTCTTCTTATGTAACCCAATGGCTGTGACTGAATGCATAGATTCTCTACTTGTGCTTTCTTTCTTGTGGCCGCCTTACAGCAGGAGACGGATGTGCTAAAGAGTACCTGTTACCCTAGTAAGTACCGCCTGCCTCTGCTCTAACCAGGTGCTTGCGCTGTGCCTTGCTTTCCTGCTTCTCTGTTGCTTATGTTTTCTGTATATCCAAATAAAAACACAAGACCTCATTAATATGACCAGTCTTTCAGTGACTTGCTTGGTCACTAGAATGCTGAAGGGTGGCGTCAGCTTCCCGGGATCCTCCTGGCCCCTGTCACAGTGCTGCTCAGCATACACTGGGCCTCAGAAGACGCAACTACTGAGCGTACTTCTGGATTGCTTAGTGGGATGCTTTTGCCATAAAGAGTCAGGAGTAGATGCAAACTGGGTTCTGACAGGGTAGATTCTGCTATCTGGTATTTATGGAGGCTTGTTTGAACCTGTGCTTAAGTTGGGATTGGCATCTTAATGGGCTGGAGTGATAGTTGGTCTGCAGTGAGCTTGGCAGAGGGAGCCCTAGTGCTAGGGTGTATGGAGCCTATGGGCTTGCAGTCTTCTCCTTCTCAGTTATCCTGGGTCAGAGCATAGCCATCAGGTGCTCTCTGGGGGCATCTCCAGCCTCCCGAGCTTAAGCACTCAGGCTTGAGGCTTGGAGCCTTCAGTGGCCAGGCTGCTTCTAACCCACGCTTAACTCAGCTGCTCCTGGTTCTAATCTCCGGCTTGGTTTTTAAGTACTAAATGGTTTGGTGTTGCCTAACATGCCAATTGCTTATAATTTTTACCAACTAAATATCTACAAGACTGGTGTCCCCTGGTCAGTGTAGAAATGTGCCGTGCCCTAGATGGAAACCTGTCTTCACTCTGTTACATTTGCTCTTTATGTTTAGCTATTCGAATTGTGAGGGCATTCTGTCTTACAGTTCACCTCATAGGTAGCCATAGTTTGGTATTATTGCATAAGGATCTCATAGTTGACTCCTGGTTTTCTACTGGCTGCCATGGGGGAGACCCAATGTTGTAGAACTGGATTTAGACTTAATTCCTGGATACCAGCAAGCCTCGCTTCATTGTCCAGTAGAGTAGCGTGTCCTGATGTGGTCTTTTTGCAGAAGTGGCAGGCTATAGCTCTGGCTCCTGTCTGTCTGTTCTTCATAAGAAGGTACTAGAACCCCTCTGAGATTGAGTCTACATTTCATATTGTGCTACACCCAGCTGTAAAGTAGAATAGACCATGTGTCAAGTGTTTAATCTGGGAATACCTAGAAACTACCAGAGGTTGGCAGCTCTGGCCTGTGCTCTTATTTCCAGCTGTTCTGTCCAAATTTTAACTCATCTCTCTCATGGTCATCCATCAGACCTTCCCCAGGAGCCGAGATCCAGGGATGACAGTGATGCCACCACCTTCAAGCCGACTCCCTCTGACCTCTCCCCTGATGAGCCTTCAGAAGCACTTGCCTTCCCAACAGTGGAGGAGGAAGCCCATGCTTCCCCAGACCCTACTCAGCCCCTTGCTGAGGCTGACCCTGAGCCAGCCTCAGCCTCAGCTCCAGGAGCTGAAGAGGTAGCCTCCCCTGCCACTGAGGAGGGGTCTCCCATGGACCCTGGCAGCGATGGGTCTCCAGGCAAGTCCCCATCCAAAAAGAAGAAGAAGTTTCGCACCCCGTCCTTCCTGAAGAAGAGCAAGAAGAAGAGTGACTCCTGAAGGCCCACCCTGCATACTGTCATGTGTGTTCTGTCCTCTTGTGTAATGGAATGCAAAAAGCCAAGACCTCCATGTAACTAGAGCCCCTCCCATGTATGGTCAGCCCCTGCACCAGTGCTAACCCAGTGTGTGCTCAGCCCCCTACCCTGGGCCTGGGGTTCTGTGGGGAGCTGGGCTTAGCCTGCACCTGTGAGTTGTGCCCCCCTGCAGGAGGGGGACACTGAATCCTGGTCCTGGCTGGAAGGCATTGGAGGCTTCTGCCAGCTCTGGTTACAGCGTCACCCTCCTGAGCCTTGCCTCTCACTCTTCTTTCTGTTGTGAGTATCGAATTGTCTGCTCAGTTTCCCTCCACCCTGTGGAGTCTCAGGTGGCTGATTTGGACTCGGCTTTTGCTGGCATCCTCTGGTGATGTCAGTTATCCCCATACACAGGTATCCACAAACCCCAGCCATGGACTGAGAAAACACTCTTATGTCCATCGGCGGCCTAGGGCACTACGGCTGCCTTAAAGAAATGGGTTAAGCCTGCTGCCCTAGCAGTGAGCAACCCTTTATATACCCAGCACAACGCTATGCATGGTCTAACTGGTGACCCCATGACCAAAACCACATTCAGGCGCTCATAGTTGATCTTACTGGGGTCTTGGATTCCCATCTTAGGGAACAGATACCAGGAGGGGAAGAGTCCTTTCTAAAACTTTCTTTCAGTTTTGCCGGTTTGTGATTTAGCTTCCATTTAACTGTGAATTTGAAAAGGCCACTTTTTGTGTTAGTTTTGGTAGAGCCTGCAACAGACTGCAGCAGAACACTCGACTTGTGTGGGGAGGTTTTGTAGGAACAGGGACCTTAACGGAGTCTGACGATGCCCCGGTTTTGGTAAGGGGTAACTCATGGTAGAAGCCAGCCTTGGAGGTGCCATCTAATGTCGTGCGTCATTCATGGAGCCCATGACCTCCTTGATCTACCCTTTATGAATTTTTACTTAACTTTCATCCCTGGAAAAGGGCTTGAAACTGCTTAGTGGGAAATGCTGAGTGTCAGGTAGAATCCTCATGGGGCCTGTTCCAGGAGCTGCCACTGCCAGCCTGACTGGAGTGAGGGAGCCTGCTGGGGCCCTAGATACCCCTGCTGGGGCTGGACCTCTGTAGAGCAGGTGCTCGGGTGTGGACAGAGCCCTGTGCTCCTCCAAGCTGCACTGCTAGTCTCACTAGTCACCACGGTGGCCTGAGCTCTCACCTGGTCCCAAGTTCCCTCATCTGGACTCTTCCTCGTCCTTCCTTCTGGCCCTTCCTTTATCCCACATATGCAATGACTCTTCTCACTTTTGTAGTCTAATTCTTTGTATTACACATGAACTATCATTGCATATATGGACAGACTTGGAGGACAGGTCCTGTGTGTCCTTTCCTCATTGTAACAGGTTTTACTCACAAATAAAAGTCTTTAAGCAGTTTCCTTGTCTAAGGTTGGGAAGCAGCTTTGTTTTATGCCTTTGTTCCCTTAGTTTATTTAGCTGTGCATGTCTGCATGTGTCTAGGCATGTATGTCTGTATGTTGTGTGCATGGATGTCAGAGGAAAACCTGAGCAGTGTGTTCTATGTGTTCTGGGGACCAACTTCAGGTCATTAGGCTTGGTGGCAGGTACCCTCCTCGTCTGCTAGGCCACCTTGCTGGCCCTAAAATAGGGCTTCCTAAGTGTCTGGCCTGTGTTAGGAACTGAGAGCCTTTTTCTTTTTAAAGTTTTGTTTGTTGAGACAGGGTTTCACTGTGTAGCCCTGGCTGTCCTGCGTCAGCCTCCTGAGTGCTGTGGTCAAAGACATATGCCACCACCACCTGCCTTTTTAAGGTTTAGTTTTCATTTGTGTTTATTTATTTATATTATGTTTTTCTGCATGTATGAGGGTGTGAGGGTGCCAGATCCTCTGCAGCTGGAGTTACAGATACTGTGAGCTGCCATGTAGATTTTGGGAATTGAACCCGGGTTCTCTGGAAAAGCAGCCAGTGCTCTTAACTGCTGAGCCATCTCTCCAGCCTAAGCTTTTAATTCTTGGTCAGATGTCATCAATAGCTATGAGCTACTGGGGTCCCTTGTACCTTAGACTTAGAGCTGCCTTTTCTGGTGCAGAATGGCCTATCATGAAATTTGGGTCTGGTAGCATTCTATCACTGATAGGGGAGAAGCTTGGTAACCTCACCTCTCCCATTAGAAGTTAAGGTTGAGGCTAGAGATTAAGAGCACTGACTGCTCTTTGAGAGGTCCTGAGTTCAATTCCCAGCAACCACATGGTGGCTCACAACCCTCCCTCTGTAATGGGATCTGATGCCTTCTTCGGTGTATCTGAGGAGAGTGAGTGTAACTCACCTTAAAAACACCAAGTTAAGTTTAACACCAAGCTGTTAAAGCTGCGGGGGAGGGGTCATTCCCTAGTGATGTGGCCCATGCTCCAGTAAGTACCCCATATCATACTCACGCTAATCAAATCCCAGTGGGCACCAAAAAAAGGGGAGGGGGTTGTTAGAAAGTGGTTCAGTGGGTAGTTACATTATCATAGAACATTTAGCCGGGTGGTGGTGGCGCACGCCTTTGATCCCAGCACTCGGGAGGCAGAGGCAGGCGGATTTCTGAGTTTGAGGCCAGTCTGGTCTACAGAGTGAGTTCCAGGACAGCCAGGGCTATACAGAGAAACCCTGTCTCGAGAAACAAAAACAAACAAAAACCCAAAAAACAATAAAACAACAACAACAAAACCCAAATACATTTAGTATGCAATTGTCAAAGAATAGTAAGACCAAAAGCACTTGGTACAAAATAGCTGCTTTATTTGGCCATTCAGAAGAATGAGAGATTAAAAAAATCAGAAGCCTAAAAGGCTTTGGAGTATGAAAAGGGTGTAGCTGCCCAGGCTTCCTGCTGGGTTACCATCCTGAGAGAGGAGGGGCATGGTGAGCCTCCCTGGGCCTGGAGGAAGGAATGTGCTAGGAGTGGAGTGGTCTGGGCCCAGGTTCCCACTTGGCAGCTGGCCAGCTGGGGTTGGGTGTGGTGGCTCAGCTACTCCTCCTTGGAAGTCTGTGCTGGATGCCTCAGCTTCCTCAGGAGTAAGAAGGGGAGCAGAAAGAGTGCGGAGCACACAGTGAAGCAGACCTGGGCCCCAGTCAGCCAGTACACTGTGGAGAGAAGTGTAAAAACCCACGCTTTTTACAGTCCTGTTCCTGCCCCGACTGACCAAGCAGAGCAAGTAGCTGGGGAAAGCTGCAGGAAGGACTCAGTTCTAGCTAGCCTGTAGCACTTACCTGAGGCAGCCACCATAGGCCCCACTGCCCTACCTAGGGCGCCTAGGCTCCGCAGTATGCCCATGATTGTGCCTTTCTGCCCTGGAGAACCTGAAGGGGGATGACTTGTCAGATGCGTGTTGGCTTTCTCCTACCCTGAGTAGCCTTTTGGGGAGGGCTCTCACCATAACTGGAGACCATGGTGGACAGACCAGGCACCACAACAGCAGCAGCTGGTGGGAGAGTATTGGGAGGCACCAGTTAGCCCAGGAGAGGCATGAGGATGTCTGCACCAGCCCTGGCAGAGCCCACTCACCAAAGGAATAGAGCATCAGTCCCACGCCCAACATAGGTAGTGAGTGCCCCCAGCCAATTAAGAGGAAGGCTGGTACCAGCAACAGTATTGCCTGGGGAAAACAGAAATCTCAGGACTGGGTTTCCAGCCTGCCAGGGGTCAGAGCACCATTTGTCTTTATCGTGGTGGAAGTAAGTACCTTACCCGTTTTACAGCTGCAGCTTCCTCGCCAGGGCTGATCCGCCGGGCGTAGGTGCCCTGTATGGTGGCCATGGTGAGGCCGATGAAGAAAAACATCTTGCCCTGCTCCAGGCTAGGAGGTGGAGGGTGAGCACCCAGCCCCTAGGCTACCAACTGCCTGGGGGATGGGCATGGCCAGCCAGAATGCTGGAAGGGGTACCACAAAGGCTTCCTGGACCTGGGGTCTGAGAACCTTGAAGCAGAGGCTCTCTAAGATGGAGACCTACCTGCTGAATTGGAAGCGCTGGTGTGTAAGAAAGCTCAGTGTGTACTCCAGGCCTGAGAACAGGAAGAGGTAGAGGAAGTAGACGAGGCCCAAACGGCGTAAGTTTCTGAGTCCTGCAAGGCAACAGACCACAGGTTGATCCTTGTTCACGCTAGGCAGTCAAGACTTGAGAGCTCAGTAGGGGGTAAGGCTCCTTACTGTCCTCCGTAGGTGGGTCCTGACTGTGAGCGACAGCTGCAAAACGAAGCAGAGCCAGGGGGCTGAGCAGGTTGGCAGCAGTGTGGAAGCCCAGGATGACAGAAGATGCCTGTGGGAAGAAGTGAAGGCTGGCCAGGAGGCTGGGAGCACATAGCCTGGCAGCTTAAGGACCAAGACTTGTGAGGCAGTAGGGGCCAAGATCCAGGAAACCCAGGAGGTGCTGTGATTCCAGCAGTTTGAGAGCAGGCCAGTCTCCCCTGACAATTGTACAAATAAGAAAGGAAACTTCTGCATACTCACAGGAGCCCTCACCCCTCCCTGGACCTGGGCCTACCCGTTTTTCCTGGGGCAGTGTCTCTGGCAAGAAGCAGAAGATGAACAACACGTCGAAGACTGCAAGGAGCAGGCTGATCCAGGGCACCATTTCCACAGACAGGAATGCTCCGAGCATAGGGCCCAGAGTAAAGGCCAGGGAGAAGGCTACCCCAATAACTGCCTAGGGAAAAGACAACTTGAGCTAGGCACGGAGTCTGAAGCCCAAACATCAATCCCTGTTCCCTGGGTCTGTTCACTCACCATGCCTTGGCTTCGGGTTGAAGGTGAGCCTAGGTCAGCGACAATGGCTGTGGAGAGGTTAACGTTCCCCTTGCTGATGCCTCCTATCACTCTGGAGGCCAAGAAGGCTGTAAAGCTCCGAGAGGTAGCCCACACTGCATAGGAGATGGCCAAACCTGCCTGCCAATGGGTAGAGGCCAAGCAGCAGAATCGGTCACTTGACGCCAGGAAGCACCCAGAGTAAGGCAGGTGAACATATATATAACAACCCTCAGACCCGGGCCACTTGTGTCCCTGTGCCTGCCTTCCTTAGGTGTATTTAGCTTGGTGTAACACCACGGGCCAGAAGGTCCCTCTAGAAGGGATGAGAGCCCACTGATGGCTGGGGAACCCCACAACTGCATTCTCCCCTCTCTGCTTGTTAACAGCTGGGTCCAGAGGCTTACCAAGGACAACATCATAACTGGGCGCCTCCCCAGGTAATCAGAAGCAGCTCCTGTGAGTGGTGCAGAGAAGAACTGCAGGAGGGAGAAGGCTGAGCCGATGAGACCTGGGAGACAGAGATCAGTCCTAGAGTGTACACCACACTTAGCTCCATACTCATAGGCCATCGACTGAAGCTCAGGCGGCCTCAATTAAAAAACAAAACAAACAACAAACAAAACAGACCTGCCAGTTAAAGGAGGCAGACTCAGGGAGGAGAGGATGGTTGATCAAGAATCTAGGCGGAACTAGCTCTCCAAGAAAAGGCTGTGGGCCCCAGCATGGCACATAGCGACATACCTCCGAACAGGACGCTGTTGTACCTCTTCTCCGCTGGCATCCCGATGGATGTGGCAAACCAGTCTACCCCACGCTGCCAGGATCCATAGAGAGGGTCCTAGTAACAAGGAAAGCAACTCCAGCTGGATGAATCGGTGATAGGCTAGGCAAGGGGTGCGCTCCCGCCTTGGGGGAGGGGCTCACTTTTTCGCGGCCGTGACTCTCAAGCAGCTCAGGCAGCAGAGGCAGCAACAGTGTGAACGCCAGGAGGTCGAGTAGCAGGCCGAGGAAGATCACGATGATCACGTGGCGCTCGGACGCGGGCCGAGGCCGAATAGGCGGACGAGGCGTACAGCCTGCATCCCCTGCCCATCCCATGGTGGATGCTCCGATTCTGCTGGGGAAGGAGGGTTTGGTGAAGACGCCCCCGTTTACCTTCCACTTGAAAACTGAATTTCCAGGTTCTTGCCAGACATAACGTAAGTGCTTCCAATGCAGTCCTGGCACACCCTTCAAGGCCCAACTCCCTTACCCACCTAGGGCAGCAGTAAGATCAGGGCGCCCCCTG
This sequence comes from Rhabdomys pumilio, assembly GCA_030674055.1. Classification (NCBI taxonomy): domain Eukaryota; kingdom Metazoa; phylum Chordata; class Mammalia; order Rodentia; family Muridae; genus Rhabdomys; species Rhabdomys pumilio. The sequence continues at coordinate 50,720,635 of JANHMN010000007.1, read as the reverse complement.
TTGTGAAGCGGGTAACGGGGAGAAGACGGGAAAGCCCGGTTGGGGAGTCGCAGGCGCCCAGAGCACTTGTTCGTGTACCGCTTTGGCCTCCTCAGGCGAAATCCAAACCTTTGCTTCTTACCCACCCACCTGGGACCTGTGCACGTGTGCCGCAGCTCCTGGCGGGGACAAACGGGTAGATGGACAGGGAAGTTCTCTGGATAGCGGCCACACCCCGGAGGCTTCGGAGCAGGCACCTCCTCTTCCGGGAGCCGGGCTGTGGCGGGAACTGGGCTTGGAGCTCCCAGCAGCCGAGTGTAGAGGAGGCTTGCGGGCCTCCAAATGCAAAAGAAGAAAGCAGTGGAGTTCTGAAGAGCTAAGTGTATCTAAGAGACTGCCTGTCTGCGCAGTTCAGTCTCCTTGGTACTTATGTATCTTTCGAGTCAAGGTCTCACGTAGCCACGATTGACCTTGAATTCCTGATCCTCCTACTTAAGCTTACTTTAAACCATGGAGTTGGGACACCTCCAGTACCAGCATTCGCTGAAGATAGAAAGAACAGGATTCAAAGTCATCCTCATCAACTACGGAGTTTGAGAACAGCCAGAGCAGTGCATGTGAGACACTGTCTCCAAACCCCCAAACAGAAAGACTCTTTTAGAGAAAACTCTACAGTCCTATCCCTTCAATGCTGTTAACCTCTTCAAGCAATACCGAACACATTGACTCTTTCCCAGAGGACATGCCACCCGGATGCACTCTTGAGTGATGAGCTCTTCTAGCTGGATTTTTCCCCTTCTAATGATACAAGTCTGATGACAAAATCTGGAGGCTCTCTCTATATTCCCCACACCCCCGAATGTCCTCCTCATAGACTGAACAGTAAGTTCAGTTTATGCCCAGTTAACAGGTTTGGCCACTCTGCTTCTTGCTCCAGTTAGGCATGTAGAGGGCGGAGCTAGGAGTTAGGCATGTAGAGGGTGCCTAATTTAAACATGGAGGAAGCTGGGACTGGAAGGCAGCCATAGCCAGGCACCAAGCTGGTGAGTCAGGCCCAGGCCACTCTAGGTTTGGGGCCATGCAGCCTGTCCCTAAAGAATCCTAGGGAGAAGTGATAAGGTGAACACTTTGGTAGATGTAGCCCCTGTAAGCCAAGCCTAATGCCCCTCCAGAGTTGTTGACCAGCTCATTCTGAGCTCCAGGGCACCCACAGCCACTCATTTTGTGCTCCAACAATGGCTTCACTACATCCAAAATCAAATTTCTAATCAGCACCACCAACCCCTGCACAAGACCTCATACCTCAGAAACCATAGCAGGTGACAAGGACTCAGCTGGACAAAAGGATTCAGTCAGCACCACCAACCCCTGCACAAGACCTCATACCTCAGAAACCACAGCAGGTGACAAGGACTCAGCTGGACATAAGGATTCAGTCATGCTCTGTCATGTGTGATAAACGATCTGAGAAGTGTGTGGGAGGGTGACTTCATTATACAAATGTTATAGTGTACTTACCCAAACTGTGAGAGCTTGTTAGTTTTATGGGACAACTGCCTAAAGTGTCCTGTGCTGTGGCTCTCATCCAACAGTGTGGGGCTCAGGACTTCCAGAGCATGTTTCTGAGCTTGCTTTAACATGGGAGGACATTATTTTTAAACAGATGCTGAGCATGGCAGGGGACATGGGACCCCACACTCCACAATGCCCTCCAGGACCCTTCATTACAACACACAACACACCCTTGCTACATTTACAAAACAATTTATTTTTTGAACTTTTTCCTCTTCAGAGCCTTCCATTCACCTTCTTGTGTGGCCAGGCTATTAAAAAGCTGTTTTACCTTGCGCTTTCTTTCTGCATCCCTAAAAAGAAAAAAAAAAAGTGTTAATTTTGCATCAGTTTTCAGGGTATTTTGCCTTTCCTCTGTTTGAACACTAGCATGGCTCAACTCTCAGTCCTGCAAAAGCTGCCAAAGATCGGTCACCATGCTTTCTGGTGCTGAGAGAAACCAGCAGCATAAGAGTGTGTGTCACACCACAGTGGTGCCCTAGCCCCCCACACACAGTTCCTCCTCACCGTTCCATGATCTCTGAGAGCTGCATCCTGGCCAGGAACTGATTGTCCTTCCGGATCTCCCGGACGGCACCTTTAAATTCCCGCTTGTGTTTGTGGATTAGTCTCTTCCTTTCCTGTTCTTCCTTACTGCTGCCTTGTTTCCGTCCAAACTCAAGCCTAAAGAGTCAAAAAGGCTACAGAGGTGAGCTGACTGCCAAGTGCAGCGTCTCCTGTCACAGGGTGCAAGCAGATGCATCGCCCTCTTCCAGCCCACTCAGTCCTGGCCTCCTCAAGGAACCCAGCACTCACACTTTGACTAGCCGGGGGGTGAACTGCTTCAGTGGGACGGGCTTGCTCTTCTCACAGATCAGCGGCCGGCAGACCTGCTTCTGGCTTTCCATTTCTGACAGTATGCTTCGAGACAGCTCCTGAGGAACACATAAAGGCATGGTTAAGAGGCCCTACTTGCTGCTGCCTATGCTACACCCACTGGGCTGTCAGGTACAGTTTGGCTGAGCTGCCATCCTCTATATAGGGAACACATGCAAGGACTCCTTAAAAACTGAGGTGGGCTAGTGAGATGGTTCAGCAGATAAGGCCTCCTGCCACCAACCCTGAGTTCAATCTCTGGAAACTAAATTTCAAAGGCATTGGCCTCTGACCTCCATACATATGTCAATGCATACACATCCCACCCACCCCAGTGAGAAAGCTGTATCTGTGAGAGCTTGTCTCCAGAGAGTAGCCTATGGCCTTTCTGCAGGGACACACTGGCAAGGCACCATCAGCCCAATTCTGATTAAAGTACACAGGGACTGTCTTCCCCGCCTAGGGGACCCGCAGTATGTGGAGGCAGTTATCAGAGCTACAGGATGCTGTGAGGCAGAACAGGATCTCTGCTACCACACAGCTAGGGTACATCTAAGGCCTTGGCCTCCAGATATCCCTGAAGGCGTCTAGGGAAGCTTGTAGAAGTCAGCTCATGGAGGTTGGTCTTGTCCTTTTCCCTCACTCAGATGTGTTCAGGAACCCAATGTGCTTGCCGTCCTGCACCCATTGTATAGTCTTGGTCCATCTAAATGTCATCTGAGAACTCAGAAACCACAAACTCCATAACCCTAACTGGCTAGTCTAAATCTGTAGGACCAGAGATCCCTTTAAAAAAAAGGGACAAACCCAGTCATGTCCACAGTGATGCAGTCAGCAATCAGGAAAGCCAGGGTCTGTCTTCAAGTGGCACAGAGACGAGGGTGTAATATGTACAGGAAGGGTCAGAACTATGGGCAGATAGCACCCAAAGCTCTGGGCAGGGGCCAGGGAAGAGCAACTGTGAACATCACCAAAACTGAGGGAAAGCCCGTGAGTAGCCCAGAGTGCAGGTAGTGAGGCCAAGGGAAGGTTACTCTGGCCTGCACTGTAGCCAAGCTTCTGTCTTTTATTGTGAATGGAGATACCACTGGGGGTAGGGTAACAGAGAAGACAACATGCCTTTTTCTCCAAGGAACCCGAGCTGGTATGTGGATAATTGATGATGAGGGTGGAGGCGACTGAAGGCAGAGGACGAGACCAGTCAGGAACAAGGAGCACAAGGTAGTGAGGAGGGAGGGTAAGGACACCTAGATGGGATGCAAGCAGGTGCAGGCATGGAAGGGCTGCGGACTACCACATATGCTATAGCACCAAAAACCTTGTTTAGACACATGGGGGCTCCAAGGACCAAGTGAGGGCATTCCTCGGAATCTTGTCACTTTACAAGATGGAGAGGTCACCTCAGAACTGTGGGGTAAGGTGCTCTGGATGGCCTTGAGCGACAGTGGGGCCAAGAAGCTTAGAGTAAGTTTATTTTCCCTTTGTGCTCCTGAGATTGTAGATGGTTCTGGTAGAGACTTCCCAGTGATGCCTTTTAAGCTGCAACTCCAATGACAAAAACACTAAGCTGGGGCCAGGTCCTCAACAGTCTCGGACAGGACAAGGAGCCTAGTTACCGGTAGGCCTCACCTGAAGTTCTTGGGGGAGGCTACAGCCTGCAAGACGCTCTGCCAGGAGGGCTTGATGGGGGCTGATGATGGCACGGAAAGACGGCAGTCCACTGTACATGAGCACGCAGTGCTTCAGCAGGCTCAAACACGAGGCTACGCACGACAGCCTACAAGGGCGAAGGACAATGAAACGGACTCAGCTCATCCTATTTCAGTAGTTACGTATAAGCCAATAATGTTGGCAAAATGAAAAATCTCACCCCCTGCTCGGAAAATCTAAGAGGAATCACATCAGCAGAAAGTCTAGGAAATACCGGTGCCCAGACCAGGAGGCATAAGAAATGCAACAATACTTTTAAATGGAGATTCAGTCTCAGTCCCCAATCAAATAAGTATCCTTCGAAAATAACGCTGCACATGTTAGAATGCTTATTCTAGATATCCCTGGAGTGTCACACATACCTGGTGTGATTCGCTTCAGTAGCTGTCAGGGTGTTCAGTCTACCTGCCCAGTGCAAGGGGAGGCTTCCTCTCTGCCATGTGGTCACATCTGCTTTGTTAGAGACTACCAGCAATTCCGAGTTCTTCCCAAGTGCTCTAAAAGGGTGCACCAGAGTGGAACCTGAATCCCAAGCGTGACAGGGCAGAAAGGACCCGGATGTTACTGGCTTAGCAGGCCTGCTCTATAGCAGCTCAGCCTTTAAGTTGTCTGTGCACCAAGCTGGCGGGTCTTGCTAGATACCAGTGAACTCATTCCAACTACCTGGATAAGCATACAAAGGATAGCTGTACTAGGTAGTGGTGGCTCACACCTTTAATGCCAGCATTCAGGAGGCAAAGGCAGGTGGATCTCTGAGTCCGAGGCCAGCCTGGCTTAGAGTGAGTTTCAGGACAGCCAGGGTTACACAGAGAAACTGTACCTTGAAAAACCAAAACCAAACCAACCAAACAAGTAAATAAATAAACAAACAGACAGGCTACCTGTGGGGAAAGGTCCAGCCAGGATGGGGAAGGCAATGTGCCCAACTTAACTTGGAAGCCTGCTAGCAACACACTTCCTATGGCCCTATTCAGGTCACACACACGGTTTAAGCACTTAGGTCATAACCAAGACAGCCTTACCCTCACAGGGATGTCATGCCAGCACCCTTACAGATACATGAAATAGATAGAGAGAAAGCAAAAAAACGATTCCAAGACTAAAACAGAGCAAGGAGCAGCTAGAACGCTGGAGAGCAGGTAGGCAGGGTTCACCAGAGGTCTGAGAAGGCCGAGAGGATGAACGAGAACGAGGCGGAAGTATCAGTTAATGACGGAAGAAGAGGAACATGCTGGGACAGAGGGCAGGCATGGTTAAATGGTAGCGGCTGGGTACACGAGGGGCAAGTGGATGGTCAGCTTGTTTCAGCCTCCTACTAGGCCCTGGGACCTCTTTCTTGACTGCACTGTGGCACCTGCACTTTCTACTGCAGAATGCTCTCCAGGAACTATACAGTAAACAGAGTTGGGAGTGTGGTGCACACCTGCGGTGTCAGCTACGTAGGAGGCCGAGGCAGGAGATCATCTGAGTCTAGGGATTTGAGACCTGCCTAGGAAAACGACACTGTATTATTATTCTTGTTGCTATTATGAAATAGGGTTTCTCTGTGTAGCCTTGGCTGCCCTAGAACTCACTCTGTAGACAAGGTTGGCCCTGGACCCAGAGATCCACCTGCCTCTGCCTCTGCCTCTGCCTCCCAAGTTCTGGGACTAAAGGCACACCTGACTGAGACTGTATCTTAATAATAAAAGGGGGAGGGGGGGCCAGGGGCTCAATTCTTATTACCCTTCCTCCCTAAAAGTGTGAAAGAGGAAGGTAAGATTAGTTTTCATAATGGATTTAGTCCCGAACACTTAGAGCTCCAGTCCCTGGAATCTTCTGCAACACTTTACAGGGCTTTGCATCAGCCCTGGAGAGACGAATACCGAAGTGTGAGGTTAGTATGCAATGTGTGTGCATGCACACACACTGATTCAGAGAAACACAGTTGCTTCCTGGATTGCAGACTTCAGAGTCTTTTTCAATGTTTTCTCAACTTTCCAGAATGCGTATGTAAATATTAAAAAGCAAAAACTCTAATGCATATTTAAAAGTCTCCATAATCAACTCACCTTGGCTCTTCGTGTTTGGAGTTGCTATATAAAGAATCCCAAGAAGAAAATTGAGAAGCTCAGGGATGAATCTCCGAGACAGAGACACATACTCCAGGAATACGCAGCACACGAACAGGCCCTTTATCACATCCTGTAGGGACAGGACTGGGCACTGGAAAGGAACCACAGAAAGTTACTGCTCTGGAACCGTGTTCTAGAATACTAGACTGGGCAGACAACTAGCACCCCACCGAGGATCACAGGAAGCCCTGCATTCTGATAAAGAGCCTTACTGATTGTGAAGGATACATAATCATGGGGCATGGTAAGCTGTGTGTCAATACAGGAAAAGGACAGTCTGAACACAATCCTCTCACAGACTTGATAACTACTACTGCTTGAAAGCTTGTTTTGGAGTCATGCTCCTCATATAATTTTACACCGCTGAGTCAAGCCTCCCACTCCAGCTCTCTCTACCCTGCTCTATCTGGAATAATAGCTCATGCAGAGAGCTCTGGAATGGGATGACGAGGCTGCTGTTTGACCTTGGAACTCCGGATCCCCACAGGTTCTCATAAGCCCTTTAAGGTGACCAGTTTTGTGCTAAATCTTAATGGTCAGTAACTATGGACTTATTTTTTGTTATTCTGAGACAGGCTTTCTATACAGTTCAAGCTTGAACTGCTGGATTCATGTGACCCTGTATCACTTGTAATTGAGACTACAGATTCTGAGATGTGGTTATGACTCCACCCACCTCTGGAAGACAAGACCCACCTTAGTCAGCACCTGGCTCATACAGACCAGGGCAGGGGTCACAACGGGATGCCAGAAATCAGAGGTTGGAAATAACAGCCCAGTGATTTTCAAATAAATGAGCTGGAAAGGAAGAGTTACAATACAAATTAAAGGAAAAATGATGTTTAAACAGGTCCCACAGCACAACTGGTCTTAAAAGTCCTGGTGACATAAAGCAGGCATCAACAAGCCACCACGACTCACACTAGGCCAGGGCCTCCCTCAATACCTCCCAGGACACAGCAGCATTCCCATGCTTTCCCACACAGTCAGGCTCATTTGGAGTGTCCAGAAGGATGGGTTTACTGTGCCCCGTGGAAATGATTTCAACCCTCACCTCTAGCCTGAAGAATTGGGGCTTCAGGGTAACAAAGCCAGGGATGTGCTTGCCTCAGTGGACACCAAGGGATAGCCTGTGTCTGCTGGTCTCAGCAGCCAATACCTGTAGTTCTACCCCAAGCACATGTGAAAGCAGGAAGAGCCGAAGTCACCACAGAACCCTCCAGTGCACCCAGGGCTTTGCCAGTTTGATCAAGCACACTTAGAAACCAGCAGGCACACACTAAGAGAACTCACTTCCTTCTGGTCAGGCAGGGACTCTATCACCGTAGAATGACTAGATCTCTATCCCAATTTGGGGCTAGGGGTAAGGAGAGCCTTGCTAGCTCCATGGCCTGGTAAGCTTCTTGTATACCACAGCTTCTTAGCGTAGCAGCGGCAGAACCATAGTATGAGCTATACAGCTACTACTGTACTGGCAGCCGTGTCTCAGCACAACAGGCTCATGTGAAGGTTAGTGTATCACAAACACTCATATAAGCTTATCTGAGGTATCTGAGCAGGTATAATTATAATTAATACCCTCCAACCAGAGATGCTGAGAGAGGATGAAGAACCCACACATGACCATGTGGCTTCAAAGGACTTGGAACTTAATTAATGCCCTCCTACCCCAAATTAATGTCTACAACAACACTCAACAGCCCTGGCTCAAGTAGGCAAGTGTGTAAGAAGTGAGTCGGGGAGGGTCATGACCCACCTAACTAGTACGCCCAGCCATCTTTTAGCATGCGTATAAAAAACAGTAACAAAAACCAGTGAGTCACTGCCGACTCATTTCAACACAAACACGAGAAAATGAAGGAGCCAGCACCTCTGAGAGGTCTTCAAAGGTATTAAATTCAGTCAAAGATAAAGCACAAGAGTATGACAAAACTGTTAAAATCTCGGAGACTTAAATATTTCTCAATATTTTAAAGAAAAGAATGCAGGCTGGAATCATTCTGCAGAAAGTGGTTTTGTTTGTCTTAAACTCCATCTCTACCATTATGATCCGACAAAGCCCCATGTAGACACAGGCCAGAATTCTCCTATACATCCATCATTAAGAATGTACGCCGGGCTGTGGTGGCGCACGCCTTTAATCCCAGCAATTGGGAGGCAGAAGCAGGCGGATTTCTGAGTTCGAGGCCAGCCTGGTCTACAGAGTGAGTTCCAGGACAGTTTCGAAAAACCAAAAAAAAAAAAAAAAAAAAAGTACACTCACAGGCTGAACCTAGGCCTCTCACCTAGGCCTCCCACACATACGTAGCAGATGTGCAGCTTGGTCTTCATGTGGGCCCCAAACAACTGGAGTGTTGGCTATCCCAAAAGCTGCTGCCTGTATGTGAGGTATGTTCTTCTAGCTGGGCTACCTTGTCTGGCCTCAGTGGGAGAGGAAGCACCTAGCCTCCCAGACACATGAAGTGCCAGGGTCAGGGGATACCCAGGGTGGCTCCCATGAGCTCAGAGAGGAGAAGGAAGGGTTTTGGGAGGCAGTGAGCAGCATAAAGTGAGTAAAAAATAATAAATAAATAAATAAATAAATAAATAAATAAATAAATAAATAAATAAATAAGGAGAAAAGAATGAAAACTACATGCTACTCTCATATCTTGTTGCAGCTCTCTCAGATCATTCTGGAAGGTTTAGCTTCAAGCTGTCACCTTTCAACATGACACTGTCATCTACAAATGTATCCAGCCACATTCATGGAAAATATGGGACACATGGGCTCACAGGATGGACACCTAAGGAACAGCGAACCTCTCAAAGCCACGAGCATGGTACGCAATGCCAACCATTCTGTATAACTAATAAAATGAACTTGTTTCCAGTGGACACAAAGACATGATCTGTGAACCTTGTCTCTGCTTACCACATCCAGCCCTGGAAACGCCGCTCGGCCTTTGGTCTCTATCATGTCTTCCATCTCGTGCATGGCATCTCGGAGAACAAATCTCATGGAGTCACTTGCAGATTCAGGAAACATTTGGCAAAGATTATACAAGTGCCTGTTAAACAAAAGCATCATAGAGACGGCTTTAGATAACAAAAGCAAACAACCCAGACAACAAATCTCCAATCTATGGCCCTGTATAGTTGCTGACTCAGCAAGGAAGAACGGGGAGCCTGCAGATGAATATCCATCTTTATTTTGTGGGTACTGAACCCCATCTCATGCACAGTAGGGAGTACTCGACTGCTGAAATGAGGCCAGCCTGAAGAGTCTACTTTTCTTACTGATGGCTGACCTTTCTGGTGGTTCAGGTGACGTTTCAAGTAGCACTTTATAGTAATATATATGTTTTTGCCATTTTCTAAAGCCCTGGTCATAGTGTTTAAGTGGTGGCAGGAGCATGTGCAGTCCCACGGCTGCTTATAAAATCAATACTGCTGGGAGCATAGTCTACGTGTCGACCGCAGCACTTCACATCTGAACTTATTCCTCCTCACAGACACTGTGTAAGCGCATCCATCTTTGTGTCACGCAGTACAGAAGTGGCTGGAGAGTGTCCCCTCCAGATGCAGACTTTCCCTTATCCCACATGCCAGTACACAGCTCCTGACAGAGATCTTTTTCTTCTGATCTTCCAGCCACCATACAGAGAGCAGGAAACCACCACAGGGGTCACAGGTTACAACTGCGGTAAAGGTCAAACCTTCTATAGCCACCCCTGGGTAAGACAAGGGACATGTTCCCCAGCAGGTGCCCTAAGACTCAAGCAAAGCATCACCTGTGTGGCTGCAGTGAGGCAAGGAGCAGTACCTCTGAGCCCACCCAGAGGGCGGCTTCAGTGTCAAATGAACAACACAGACTAATGTACTAACGCTGTAACTGAAGGGCTTACTAGTTTTGTTTTGGAGTCAACTTGCTGGTAATCTAAGATTATCTAATCCCTGCATGGGTAGCATATATCAGAGGGGAAAGCTGTGAGAAAGTCAGGCAATGGGTATGTGCTGTGTGGTCTCTATATAGCTCTGAGGGCAGTCACCTGCCTAATGTCACACTGTCACTAACTGCCACAATGACACCAAATTAGATAGGATGGAACTGTCCAATTCAGCCCGTACTCCTGTTGATACAAGCAGCCTTACTTACACAACCAACTTATCGATGGTCTTGAGGTCTGGCGTGCTGTCTGTAGCCAAATCTCCTATGTATTGCAAAAGGAAGCCAAACAATTTCTGCAGGGACACAGATTGGGAAATCACTCAGTGCCAAACACCAAATGGTAAACCAGATCCCACAACTCCCAGAACACCTGCACACGGGCCAGAGCCCAGGGGGAAAGGACTTCAGGAGAATAGAAACAAAATACAAGCAAAAAACACTGCTACAAACTGCTGGACATAGGTGAGGAAAGACAGCTAAGGACAGGACACATTCTTTATGGAATGGCGGATGGTGTATAATTTATTAAAACCAAACAATGACTGAGGCATGGGAGGTGGCTCATGCCGATGACCTCAGGACTCACAGGCTGAGACACACAAAAGTTTGAGGCCCTCTGGGTCACTAAGTATGAGACCACCTCAAAAACTAAACAAAGCTGGGTGTGATGGTGCGTCCTATAATCCCAGCTCTCAGGAAGCACAGGCAGGGAGATCGCTGAGAGTCTGAGGGTAGCCTGGCCTACAGAGTATGTTCCAGGGCATCCAAAGATACTGTGAGACCCTTTCTCACAAACAAAATGAAAGAAACCACAACAATAACAACAACAAAAATGAAGGAAGCTGTAGTCCTGTATGGTCTAGATATGAATATGATAATCATTAAGGAATGGAGGCAATAGCAACTCACTTATTCAAAGTCTTGGCCACTTGATGGGCTGTGAGTCTCAGTTTCCTGATGTGAAATGAGGGTAACAGGGCTGCTCTGAGGCAGAGAGGAGCTTAAGGAGCCTGATGCCATGTGTGGCTTTCTGCTCCTCAGTAAGTGCTTTCTGGTGTCACCACAGTGATAACAAACACCAAGGCCCTCGGTGCTGTGTCCCCTCCAAGCATGTCTAGCATTCACAAAATGGGACTGTGCTAATACTCCAATACCCAACACATTTACCCCAGCGTACTTCCAATTTTGCTTTGTTTCCTACTGCAAGACTTGGATGGTTGCACTTCTGAATTCTCTCCACCACCAAAAGCTGTTCTTCCATTGATCTTCCTGATAATAAAAACCTCAGCTCCTCAAAGGATTCAGGAGCTATCAAAACCACAAAACATACTTCACAGTTAACCTTCAACAGGACAACAATCCAGATGGCTACTTACACAGTGTAGGCATGGCTTCTTCACTTTATAAAAAGTTATTTAACTTGAATGTTATATAAGGTGTTTAACCTCACACGTATCTACTCTTACCCAGGGAGTCTGACATTAGTTAAACGACTACACTCGAACCATGTACCCAAGGATAGCCCCAAAGGAAAGATAACCTATGGCTTTCATCAAGTAGTAATTTGCCTGAAGACCCACAAAACATGAGGCATCTCTGTGGTGATGCTGGTTTCAGTACAGATGTCAGACAGGATTGGAGCACATGCGTGAAGCAAATCCATTTCCTGAGACTCATACATCAAGTCTCCTCCATGGAAGCCAGCTTTGCTCATTAGTTACCTTTTCTGGAACTAACTTTGAGTCACAGAACAAGTAAGTCAGGGTTGCTTGCTATAACTGGAGAGTTTTTCTCTATGTTTCAGATCGAAGAACACTACATGTGATAAAAGGTATTTGTTGTGGCCGGAGTAACCAGATGTAAAGCCTTTGTACAGATGGCCCAGGAATCTACACCATGCTGCAGAAAGGTGCCTGCTTCATCTGTGCACAGCCATAGAACTCTCTGTGGCCATGGAACCGATGTGAAAGTCATGCTAATATGCAGACCCACTGATACCAAGAATGATAACTGGCCACACAGCAGAGATGTCAGAAGTGGGAATGTGACCATGCATTCACAATTGCATCTCCAGGGAGGAAGACTCGCAAGTACACATTGTGGCCATTATTTAGAAAACAACAAAACTCAACAAGGCCAGGGACTGAATCCAAACTGAAAACAGAAAAAACAACTGTGCTTACCTGCAAAGACATAGGGCAGCTCAGGTCCAGCAGCCTTTTGAGCCTTCTGGTCATCCCTTGGCAACGTCCCCCCAGGAGTCGGACATTGCTCTTTCTTTGGTGAACCATTTTCCTCCTCACTCTCTGTATTAGATTCTAGGTCTGAGTGGCTGTCTGGGTCATCACTCTCTTCTGGGTCCTCATGGCTCTCATCATCTTCACCCTCTTCCTCACTGTCATCTTCTCCCTCTTTCTGGTCATTCTCTGGGTCATGTGCTTCCTTGCTTTGCTCTTCCTGGACATCCTCAATGTTCATCTTGCCATCCTAGGAAAAGACCATGGTGACCACGGTTAGAACATTCTGCAGCAACACCAGAATACCATGGCAATGTGGTCTCATTCTTTCTCATCTGCTTGGGCTGCCTTGTGCACTCTTGTGAGATGTCCAATACCACAGGAACTGAAGCTCTCCCATAGCACTTTGGTTCCTCGAGAGTTCATGCAATTGAAGCTTGGTCCTCTGTGGAGCTGTGAGAGGGAGGGGGCACTGAGAGGTGAGGCCTAGAGGAAGGTCTTTAAGCCAGGAAGGCTCTTTCTCAGGAGGAGTTGGCATGGTTTAGTCCCTGTTCATGGGGATTATTAAGGGACATACAAGCCTGGGCCATCTCTCTCCCCTGGACTTCCTGCCCGACCCACATGGTCATTCTCTCTTGCATGGATTCCCATCAATAAGGCCTTTGCCAGGGCTCAGCAAGAGGTGGCACCAACCTCTCAAACTTCTAGTAGAGATCACTGCAACCTCCCAGAGAACCTGAGCTGAAATGCTGGGAAAAATTTGGGTTTTGCCACAGAGCTTACGAAAGTGCAATGCTGACGGTATTTAGTGGTTCTGAGGGCTGAGGGCTAGGGAACAGAGGAGACAACAGAGCCTCAGGGATAGACCTGCTCATGTAAGTGGCTTTTTTGGTATTTTTGTTTTGTTTGATTTCTGTGTGTAGCCCTGGCTGTACCGGAACTAGATCTGTAGACCAGATTGGCCTCGAACTCACAGAGATCTACCTGTCTCTGCCTCCCAAGTGCTACGATTGAAGGCGTCCACCACCACCACCACCACCACCACCACCACCACCACCACAACCACCCAGGGTTTTTGGCCCTTTTAACAACCAGTTTTATATGTCAGAACCTTCCCAAAAGAGTAGGCCTGCCTATTTTCCTTCCCTGAGCTCTGGCTAATACAGTCTAAAAATCACTGGTATTTGATAAATGTTCTAGACTAAAATCGACACCAGTACCAAGGATATAGCTTAACGGCACAGAGTGCATCCCTAACAAACGAGGCCCTGGTTCAGCCCCCAGCATCACACAACAAACAAATAGCACCTGGAAACTAATGATTTCACTGAAAAATATTCATGGTGGCACATCTCTCTAGTCTCAGAACTAAGAAGGCAGAATAGAGAGTTCCAGCCTTGCTTGGGCTACACAGCAAGAACCTTTCCTCCGCTGCCCCCCAATCAAAACCCAGTACCAATTATTAACCAAGAGTTAGCTCTGTCAGTAGTGCACCAATTGAAACAGATCACCAGTTTACAGAACACACTGGGAAAGGCAGAGATCAACAATGAGGAAGAGGAAAAGAAGTCCGCGTGGTGCTGCTCCAGCTCCTTCTCTAGAGGAACGACAACATCGTTGTTGCCATCTTTCTGTAAACCTGACACCTGCCATGCTGCAAATATATAATGAGATGCGACAAAAACTGTTTATAAGGTTTCAATATTCCAGCTATGGTGAACCCCTGAATGAACAGTAGAAAATGTGGTTTTTTTAAAGGGGGTGGGGGACACCTCACCTTGTAAGAAAGCAAACGCCTATCATCTTTATCCAGTATAAAGCCATCATTTAAATCATCTGCTGACGTATGTTTTGGTTTCTTTTTATTTTCACGTTCATCTTTTCCATGCATTCTTCGAAGTCTTTCAGCCTAAGGCAGTAAGGAAAGAGAAGTTGCAAGCTGAGCTCATCAAACCTCCACAAACACTGAGGTACGAGAGAGGCCTGTGGCAGCGTGCTAAAGCAGCCAGCTGCACAGTGTCTGTTTAAACACAGTAACTAAGACCCTGAACGCACAGGCGAGGTTTAGATGGTGATGCACTCACTCCAGTGCCAGTGGTTGTTTGTGGGAGACTAACAAAGAGGCCTCACATACGTTTGTACTTTACTTCGTATGATCGTCTTACTAATGAAAAAGACATTTCCGTCTGTACCAGTGTAAAATGTAAACACAGCACAACCCAGCCCATCTTCCAAGAGAGCGCAGAAAAGCTTACAAACAAGTCTGCTGCATTCAGGCCTCACGTGAGAGAGCTGAGCCTCTTGGGTGTCAAGCTGAGCCATCCACTCTGTCACAAGTCACTCGTACCTCCAGTTTCCTGAGCCTCTCTTGCGCCTCCTTTGCTAGTTCCTCTTCCGTTTTCATCCTATTAGAGGGTTGTGCCTTCATTTCAAAGCCAAGCTCACGAACCATCATGTCATATGCATCAGGCTAAGGGAAAAATAAGATGTTTTTCAGAATTGTTTACAAAAAAGTAAAGAACATTCCATTAATGACTAGACACTGTATATAAGGAAGGGGACAAACCATGCCCAACTCTTTTCTTTTCTTTTTTTTTTTTTTTGGTTTTTCAAGACAGGGTTTCTCTGTGTAGTCTTGGCTGTCCTGGAACTCAGAAATCCGCCTGCCTCTGCCTCCCAAGTGCTGGGATTAAAGGCGTGTGCTGCCGCCGCCACCACCACCCGGCCCAACTCTTCTTCTACACAGACAACTGTTCCTGGGGCTAGTGAGATGGCACAATGACTAAGAGTACTTTCATGTGCATATAATTCCCCAAATCTAATAAATAAAAGCAAGTTGTTTTAGTTGGTTCTCAAAACTGAAAAGCAGGTAGACATGTGGGCGACACGGGCATTTCTGCTCATAAAAAATTATTATTATTATTTTATATGCTCATATATTATATACTTTATATAGTATATATAATATATATTTATGTTATTCTGTATTATTTTTGAGCCAGGGTTTCTCTATGTAGTCCTGGATATCCTTGAACTCTATCTGTAGAGCAGACTGGCCTCAAATTGTGGTGGCATATGTCTTTAATCCCAGCACTTGGGAGGCAAAAATTATTCTTAAAACATATCAGCTGCTGGGTGTAATAGCACGCTTGGGTCCCAGCATTTGGGAGGTGGTTGCAGAGGGTCAATGTCACTCTTGGTGAAACCTATCTCAAAAAAAAAAAAAAAAGGCAAACCAAATGGCACCCAACTAACAAATGCACTGCTGTAACAAAAATAAACACCGCTCATCTGAGTACTAAGCCTAAAGCACGGGACTACAGGAGTCACAGCAATGGAATGGCCGACTCAGACACACAGATGGCCATGCTGCAATATAATCTTGTAAAATCCTATTTCCTTAGTCGAATCTTGCTACTAAATAAATGTACCATTTTCAACAGTTTAGGATAAATTTAAGAAGTATCACTGCCAAGGAAAAGAAACGAAGCATTAAACATAGTGCACATGAATATAAGGACAGCAACACAAGTCCAGCTTTTCCTGTTTCTACCTAAAGGACTTCTCAGCTCAGAAACACAGTAACTCACTTAAGGTAGAGGAAAAGGAAACTGTTGGTCACTTCCACCCTGTAACAAACACGAGAGAAACTAACTGAAAGTTGGCCCAGCCCAGCACCACAGTCCTTTACTCCCAGCAAGAGGAAGAAGTAGGCAGACTTCTGTGAAACTGAGGCAGGCCTGGTCTACACAGAGAGTTCTAGGCCAGCCAAGGTTACATGGAGAGACTGTCTAAAATCAAAAAAAAAAAAAAAAAAAAAAAGAAAAAAAAAGAAAAAGAGGAAGAAGCATTTATAAGGTTAGCAAAACGGCTCAGTGGACCCAAGTCTGCACACATACTAAAACCAGCCTAACAGTTACGAGCCAAAGATGTTAAAATGTCAGAGTCAACAGATAGTAAGCTCACTGTTGCTTCTTGTGAAGGGTGCCACCCACCTGGGGTTTTTCCTTTTTCTCTTTGTTTTCTGACTTCTTAGATTTGCGTGACAGGAGAATCTGGATTTCTTTCCAGTCTTGGTCTAGCTTCTCTGTGAGCTCAAGGGCATCTTCTCGTTGAGCCTGTCTTTCTCTCTGGGGAATAAATCCAGCAAATACAAACCACACACCATTATTATTAGACTTTCACTAGTGGCCTGGAATCACGGCTGAGAACATACACAATGACTCACTTAATATGAAACCCGTCTACATGAAATAAAGGACCAGAGCAAGTGTAAATTTCTAAGTCAAACAGAAGTAACTTCCTGCTACTACATATCCAACACTGCGAGTTTAATATGCTACAGTGTTTTACAAATACTAAAGCCAACAAAAACATCAGAGTTATAAGCTTAAAGAAGATCTAGAATATTCCTTCTCAAAATAAATGGTCCTATATTAAGTTCATATAAAAATTAAATACAGAGCAGTCAACAGCCCACCTTCTCTTGCTTTGACTTTAGAATGAGCTCTTCAATCAGTTCTTTCCGTGTCTTTGGCTTGTCTCCATCCTCACTTTCCTTCTGAGAGGTATTCTTGTGGCCCCCACCACCAAAGTGGGAAGCCGTCAGCTCAGCTGCAAACAGACAGCAGAAGATACTGTGAAGCCCCGGCTCTAACTCTGCAGCCACTTTTTGGGTAGAACTCTGTCAACGTTTCCCCAAGGGCAGTTTTTTAAAACGTCTTTTCATATGTGATGTGAGTGTGGGCATTGTGTGTCATGGCAATCAATGAGAAGTCTGGGGACAACTGTAGAGTGTTGTTCTCTTACTCTACCTTTATGTGGGTTTTGGGGATCAAACTCAGGTTCTCAGGTGATGGCATAAGCACGAACCCCTCACCCCCCCCATCAGTTTCTCTGACTTTATTAGATCATGTCTTTATTGCCTCTATGTTAAGACAAAGCTCTGCTTCATCCCACCTTCTCTTCTGTTGCTTACATGTTTGTATGGAGACCTGCGGACACTGGGTGTCCTGGTCTACTGTGCTCCTCCTATTGCCTTAGCACAGGCTCCCTCACCAAACCTGAACTCAAGCCCCAGGGATCCTCCTGCCTCTGTCCTCTCAGTGCCATGCCAAGATTTTTCTGTGTTGATGTTTTTAAAATCATAATTATTAGTGTGCGTATGACTGAGTGAGGACGGGACAACACGCCACAGCACACATGTGGAGGTCAGAGGAGAGCTGTGGAGTTGTTTGTTCTCACATCACCAGGCTCAGGAGCATGCGCATCTCTCTCACTGCACTGTCCTGCTGGCCCCACAGCTAGTCTTTCCTTCTGCGAGTGCTAGGGCTGTTCACGCTTGCCCTCTCTCACTGAGCATCTCCCCAACCCATGCCATTCTTTCTACATGTTCTTGCTCATTTGGTGGCCTCTGGTTCCTATCTCTCCCACTGGCCACGGATGTTTCTCTGCAGACTCTTCTAAATCTATGTAAAAGTTCTCCCCATTTCAGGGAATGGCAATCCAATCTTCTCAGTGATTAGGCCAACACCTTTATAATCATCCCATTCCCCTTTCTCCCTTATTCATATTCAAATGACTAGTAAATCCTGTTAGGATGTCACACCAGACAATGAAATGTGGTGACATCAACTGTTCACTGGTTCCGCTTGCCAAATACAGAGCCCATGTGGCTCTGCTGTGTACCCACCGCTGTCTCTTCCCACTGCCGAGCCACCAGCCTTCCAGCAGTCCCCACTTTAGAACCCCACAGTCACTGTTTCTCCCACGGGAAGCCTCCAGGCTCCTAAGGTGATAGGACAGTCTTTGTATCAATGCCTTCTCAGTGAGCCTGGCAAGGTCTACCTGATGGCATTCGCAGCCCTCTCCTGGGACATATCACCCACTCCACAGCACTTTCCCCTCTCACAGACAAAACAATTCAGTGATATACCTGTTTACCATCTGAGTCTGCCATCTGACATGAACTGCTCTTGGTATTTTATTCTCTCACATTTCCCTAGAACAAACGTCGCCCGTCACATAAACTATTAATGAATGGAAGAATGATTCCTGAATCTCCTTGTAAATTGGTCTATTTGATACAGTCGTATATTAATGTTAAGTAAAGTCAACATTCACTCTACTTCATGTGTTACCTACAGGCACAGGCTAAATATCAGTTCTTGCACAAAGCTGACACGTAACAGTCCAACACGAATGCCATGGCTACGTCTACTGGGTCAGAATTCATGAACGTTTAGGGAGCTAGGCAGTGCAGAAGAGCTCTTGCTAATCAATGAGGTGGGTTCTTCTGCAGTTCCAACTCTACTTCTCTGTGCTCAGAGGGAACACTGGGTATTGTGATAGTAAATTGAGAGAATGGTATTAACAGAGCTTTTTCACCCCTACAGGCATTGGTCACACATAGCAACCTAACGCTCTGAGACAAACACACAACACAAAGAACAAAAGCAAACAGCCCTGACCTGAACAGTTCATCAAGAGGCTAAAATATTATTTTCAGGAGAAAGTCCAACAAGAAACACACTGTCCCATGCTCCAAGTTACCACACTTCTGTGGTGGCACCCCAACTTACCGGACAATGCTCCCCGGTCTTCAGTATCACTGTCACTATCCACAATGTCATTGTGCTTTTCAATGTCAGCCAAGGACTGGCCATAATGAGTCAATTCTTCATCTTCATTCAGGTTGTAGATGTTCTTTTTCTCATGATATCGCTTGACAAAGAGGGTTAAAGTCAGTTACTTAAAATTAGTATGTTTATTTCCTAGAAAATTAGTTATTTTCCACTGTAGGTAAAATATGAGAGTACAACATAACTCGTCTGAAAAATTATTCTGGATCATTTGAAAGGTGAGTGAAATACACATCGAATCTATAGAGAAAAGTCTTACATAACTCAACTAGCTAAGCTAAGCTCCTGCTGAGTCTTCCCCATAGGCAATGGTTCTCCACTCAATTGTTCTCCATCCAACAAAGCTGGAGGCAGGACCTTAAACACCCCAGTGCCAGTCACTACTTACTATTTGTTCTCGTAAAGGTATTTATCTACTAGTAACTAGCATGTCTTGAAAGTACCTTCCCCTTTGTCTACCCAGATGAGACACACCACCACTTGAGACATGTCCCCTGTACATGGCAGGCAAACAACTCAGAGGCATACATGAACAAGGAGAAGCACCCTTTTCCTTGGCTTGCCTTGTGTCACGTTTATCGTAAAGACTTCCCTGCCATTTTCCCCACACCTGTTGCTCCAGAGCGAATCTCTTCAGCATCCTTTCCTCCGGACTCAGGCTGCTGTTGTACTCCCCAAAGCGCTTGTCTGTGAACACATTGGACTTGTTCCTTTCCTTGTACTCCTGTAGTAAAGTCTGTGTCCGCTGGAAAACACAGCACACATCAATGATTCTCACACAAAAGTTCTATGATCTTCACTCAAGAGGCTACCAGAAGGGGCTGTGAAATTGAGAAGAACAGTTTGCCACTTTATTTAATGCTCATAACCAGTACAAGTGGCAGAGTATAGTGCATGAAACTCAAGGCTTACCAAGAAATGGCAGACGTAGCTCTTTTAGATGCCACATTATTTTATCTCCAAATGTCCCTTCTGCCATCCTTGGCCTATAGTGTATACTGGTGAACTATTAGTCAGTCATTTGCATTTTCTATAATGCATACATTGGACCACATACACAACAGTGTCAGCTCCTTGCAGTATGGATATTTTACCCAATTCAAAGGGTATTTCCTTCAAGTTAAAGATCTCATGTAAACTGGATCCTTTGTAACAAAGTACAGATTAGTAGCCATGAAGGACAAAGGCCAAGTCTTACTTATCTCCTTTGCAAATATTACCAATAAGTCTAACCTATTAATTTTCTCAAAGTAACCATGAATTGCCTTTTGCTTACTCATTTATTTTATTTATTTATTGAGACACAACTGGAAGTTTTGAGTCTCACCATGTAGCCCTTAAACTCAGAGATCCACCTGTCTCCACTTCCCCAGGGATTAAAACCATGCAACACAAACTTCTTTTTAAAAGCCAAATGAACATCAGCAGTTACAAATAGAATGTCACTTGTTGAACTGAATTTGAAAGGAAGGTACAGCTGGGCAGTGGTGGCACACGCCTTTAATCCCAGCACTTGGGAGGCAGAGGCAGGTGGATTTCTGAGTTCGAGGTCTACCGAGTGAGTTCCAGGACAGCCAGGGCTACACAGAGAAACCCTGTCTTGAAAAACCAAAAAAAAAAAAAAAAAAAAAAA
>JANHMN010000007.1:50675055-50699863 GCA_030674055.1 Rhabdomys pumilio | reverse complement strand
AAAAAAAAAAAAAAAAAAAAAAGAAAGAAAGAAAGAAAGAAAGAAAGGAGAGATGGAGCCATAAGAACAAGAAGGAAGGAAGCTATGAGGTTATCCCCAAAAGGTACTATTCCAGTGATTTCCCAAGGGTCAAGCTCATGAAATTCAGAGGAAGGACATTTTTCAAACATTCCAAAAGCATGCTCTATGAATCCTACCCATGGGTCGAATGCTGGCATGGTCAAAGCATACAGAGCAGAAATACAGGACAGCTCAGAGCTCTGCCTTAGGCCCTAAAGGATCCAAGAGTTGTCAAGAAGAATGTACACCTGGAAGATCCCAAGGAGGAAGAGTTTCCAGAGGAAAGGTATTCGATATCAAGCAAAGGAAAGGTAGTGTTATGCCTCAGTCCTGATCTTTTTGGCTGGCTAGTTTATGACAAACTTGACACAAAGTATAGTCATCAGAAAGAAGGGAATTTCAATTGGGAAAGATACCTCTACAAGATCGGGCTGCAAGCAAGCCTAAAGAGCATTTTCCTAATTAGTGATTGAGCGGGAGGGCCCAGATATTGTGGATGGGGCCACCCATGTGCTGGCGGTCCTAGGTTCTTTAAGAAAGCAGGCTAAGCAAGCCTTAGTAAGCCGCACCTCTCCACGACTTCTGCATCAGCTTCTGCCTCTAGGTTCCTGCCTTGTTTGAGCTTCTGCTTTTAATTTCCTTAATGGTGGGAATATAGAAGTGTAAGCCAAATAAATCTTTCTCCCCCAAAATTGCTTTGGCTAGCCATTGGGCATAGTACGCAAATCCTGGTAGTGCCTGCCCCCTTACCTTCTTGATGGCCCGAGCGCGGGACACCCCGGGCAGGCCCACATCGTGGCGCGTCTTCCTGCCAAGGATCTGGAACTTCTGTCGGTTGACTTTCACTTCAAATGGGTTTGGGTTAGTCTTCCCCGGGCCTCCGAACGCCCCTGCGGGCGCTTTGTGGACCTGCCTCCGCGCTCCAGTCCGCTTCGCTTTCCCCATGACATTCACTCAGACACACTTTAGAAGACAGTGCCTACCGTACAAGAAACTCGTGCAAAGGAAACAGATACAAAACCACGCCCAGCTTCGTCTCGCGATGAATGCGTCAGCTTCCCGCACTTCGCGAGAAGTACGCAAGTCCTGGATGACACTAAACAGGCGCGCTAGTTTACTGGATTAAAGACTACAACTCCCAGGAGGCCACCCTTCGTCGACTTCCTGGCGCTAAGCCTTATGGGATCTGTAGTTGTCCCGAGAGCTGCCACAGTCGCCTCAGACACCGCCCCGAGGGGAGCTCTCGGGCTCCCTCTAGAGGAAAACCGTTAGCCGGGGCCCAGCTGCCTTGTGAGTTAACTGGCGGCTGCGGCGGCGGCGGCTGCTGTAGCCGTCGCCGCCGGAGACGGCTCTCGAGTTAACAAGCTCTTCGGTGGGGGAGGGCGCGGCGAAATTTGAGTGCCACCCAAGGACCCGGGGCTGAGGAGAGAGTTACGCGCCCTGGGCCTGGGCGATGATGCTAGGAGGAGCTCGAGCTATCGCGCGCCGGCGCCGATAGCGGAGGCCCCTCGCCGGGACGGCAACAGAGCTGGAGCCCGTAGCGAGCCTTCCCCTGTCCTACCTTCACGGCGGCGGCGGCGGCGACGACGACGACGACGGCGACGACGGCTCTCCTGGTGGCAGTGGTGGCAACGCAAGAGGAGGCGGAGGAAGAAGCGACAGAAGCGGTCGGTGTCGCGGAGGGCCAGCATCCAGAAGTCGCGTTCCCCAAAGGACAAGGCATGCCCGGAGGCTGCTGCTGTAGCTTTAGGATCTCCCCCGCAGCCTTCCCAGTCTCCATCGCCTGGACGCCGAAAAGTTCATCATCCGAAACCGCAACGCCGGCGGCGCAAAAGAAGGATCATGGAACTCGAGAATTTCATGGCCAACAATTTGTTGCTGAAGGCTCGTCAAGGTGGGTGCACCCCGGGCTCCTGATCTCCCTGAAGGTAGCGCCTCCTAGGAGCTCCAGTCTTTGAGAGAATCCTGATCTCCGTGGGACCTTTACATCATCGTCTAATAAGGGAGTTTTGATTCTACTGGAACCAATCCTGGGTTGGAGCTGCTGCTTGGCGGGTGTCAGCAAGTGATCCTGGGCTAACTTTTGTTGTGTTTTGAAACAGTAGCGCTAGCCTAATTTGCACTAGGGGCTGATTGAGTTCATCCCACTCTCAGCGCTGCTAATCTGAAAGACAGGGTATGGAAAGGTATGCATTGCACACTTTCTAGCATTTTTGATTACCCAGGCAAAGGTGCCTGGGAAGTAGATACTATTAAGAAGCTTCAGTGTGTTCACCTCACAGAATGTGAAGTATATTCTTTGAGAAAAACTAATGAGTAACAGAGAAATGGTTTTGATCTTTATATTTGTTTGTTCCTTTTAAAAATTGTTTTAGCTCCATTAAAAGTTCATTTATGTCCCAAGTGATTTTCAAGAAGAATCTTGGAATTGAAAAATGTAACTATTTTCAATATTGGAAACCCTAACAAGAAACATTCTAAGAAATTTTTTAAATTTTAGTGAGTGGTGTCCAGAATTAGATACTGAACTAAGGGCTTTGAAACCTTTATGAGCAAAGACCAGTGAGAGGAGGTTTGAAGCAGGAAGCTCCTGAGTACAGTGGCAATCTAGGCTCCGTAGACTGTGCAAACTATGGAGCAGTGAAGACTAGAGGTATAATCAAAGAAACAAATGTAAAAGAGACATCACTGTCAATATTTTTGAATTAATACTATTATTCAAAATAATACTATTTTGAATAGAAAAACTAAGAACGAGTGGGAAGAGAACCAGGTCTTGATTTCCTCTTAAGGCAGTTAGGAAAGACTCAGAAGTATGCACTCTTTTCTGTCTCTTTTGACTGTTCATCTTGTCTCTCACTCCAAATTTCAACTGGTCCTTGAAGGAGATTCTTAATGGAAATAAAATTTGATCAATTTTAGGTTTTTCTTCCCTTTTTTATCTTCATATCTGGGTACAGTGTCTGAGAATAGGGAATATTACATTAGGCTTTATTATAATGCTGTAGAGATTAAATAATGGTGTAGATATTTTTAAAACCCACAAGAACCTGGGTTCAATCACCAGCATTCATACAAAAAGTTAGGCCATGATGCTTATAATCCCAGCCTTGTGCAACCATGCGCACGCGCGCACACACACACACACACACACACACACTGGGAAGTCAACAAATTCCAGGGCTTGGTTCTTGACCTTTCACTGACTGAACCTAGCTTGGGTGGCAGGAATAGAAATTAAAAACAAACTAGAAGCTGGGTGTATCAGAGGTAGAACATTTGACTAACCTGTGTAAGGTTCTGATTAAATCCCTAGCACTGTAGAGAAACAGGGATGGGAGAGAGACAAGCAAAGCCTGACACCTAAACTTGTTCCCTCACTTGTTCAAGAAATAGATTGGGAAATTTTCCAGAGATGTGGGAAAATCATGCCCTAAAAGAGGAGGCAAGGAATCCTGAGCCCTATCCAGGGGATTGCATCTAGCTAGATAAATAAGCTAATTTAAATTCCACAGTAGCAATCTTTCTGGAAGCCAGAGGCCTGACATCTCAGAAAAGGTCACCTGTCTGTGAACACCAAAACAAGCAGTAGACTTACACTCAGTGGTAACTTTGTTCTCCTTGGGCATACCTATGAAGATCAGACCAATGCTATCTATGCTGGATGATGGATCTAGCCTGTGCAGTGGGGCCTTTTGACATTGACATTAGGGATGTGGTGCTGCTGAAGCAAAGCCGTGCATAGTCTCTGGTAGTGGCAAGTGCTTATTAAATGTTTATTTAACTTTTTATTTTTTAAGGCTGAATTTGTGAGGAAAGTAATGAGTGTTTTTAACATGTTAACATAAGGTGCTCTGGGCAGTGGGCTGTTGACTTCAGAGCTTCTAGTCTCAAGATTTACACTAGAGTATGTGAGGAGCACAAGATGACTGACAGAGCCCTTGGGCCTTTACCTGCCTCATCTGCTGGGGCAGAGCTACTTTTGATATATCTCACAGCTTTTCAAACCACTGCATTGCAGGCAGAGCTCACCAGAGCCCAAGGAAATTTAGACTTCTTCCTCCCAGTTTTCTGAGTCTTAGTTGACAGTTAAAGCTATGTTACACTGTTGGAAGACAGTAAAGTTTTATCTCTCAATGTTTGAGATTAAAGATTTAACTTCTTTGATTTAAGGAAAGTTTTAGTTTTAACAGATCCTTTAAAAACATTGCAGGTTAGCTCTTTTCTCCACTCTGGTTTCATCGTGAGTGCCTTTGTCCTACTTAGGGTTCCTATTGCTGTGATGAAACACCATGACCAAAGCAACTTGGGGAGAAAAGGGTTTATTTCAGCTTACACTTCCAGGCAGTCCATCACTGGGAGAAGTCAGTGCAGGAACTCAAACAGGGCAGGAACCTGGACGTAAGATCTGATGCAGAGCCGTGGAGGAGGGCTAGGTAACCGTTCCTTGTGGCTTGCTCAGTCTGCTTTCCTTTTATGGGGGGAGTTGAGTGGGAGTTCGAAGTAGGGGTTTTTTTGTTTGGTTTTTTTTTTTTTTTTTTTTTTTTTTTTTTTTTTTTTTTTTTTTTTTATGTAGCCCTGGCTATTCTGGAATTTGCTCTGTAGATCAGGCTGGCCTCAAACTCAGAGCTTCACCTGCCTCTGCCTCCTGAATACTGGGATTAAAGGCTTTCGAGACCACTGCCTGGCACAAACAGATTACTCTTAAGCAACCATTTTTCTTTTCTTGTTCATCCCCAAGATCACACATTAATAATATCACAATATGAAACATTTTACAAACTAAAAATATCCTACAACCTTTAAAAATTCAAACATTTAAAAAATATTTAGTCTCTTAAAGTTCTAAAGACTTTTAAAATATAATGTCTCTCAGTTGTGAGCTCCTATAAAATAAAAAATAAGTTGAATACTTTCTTACTTCAAAAGGGAAGAACCAGGGTATGTCAGAATAAATCAAAGCAAAACCAAATTTTAACTGTGTAAGTAATTTAATATTTAGTATGTAGGATCCATTCATGTTTTTCTGGGCTCCTCCAAAGGACTTGGATAAGTTTCTGACCTTGCCCTCTGCAGCTTGTCTTTGAGGTTCTGGCTGGCTCTACTCTGCTGCTAGTGGTGTTCTTGCTGGCCATCCCATGGCATCTCCAAAACTGCTGGGGGCTCTTGCTGAAACTGGGCTGCACTTTACCAATAGCCTTTCCTGGGCCTTCTTCAAGGACTCCAGCCCTGCCACACTAAGCCTCATCCACTCTCTGTGACCATGCCACACCTGCAAAACCAGCACCATCTGGGTGAGTCTTACACTACCAAGTTCAGCTGCCACTTCTGGAACACAGCTTGTTTGTGCTGACCCTGAGGAAACACTTCTCATAAGACTTCACCTCAGTGATGCTGTTCTCTTAATTATAGCTGATGTTTTAGCCCCAGCTGACCAATATCTATTGTCCCAGCAAAGCAAAGGTTTTACTTTAGTGATTCAGGTCTCTTGTTAATTACAGTGATTCTTCCGGTTCAGCTGACCAGCCTCCACAGATTCTTCACACAAATGGTCTGCTAGAGTTTAGAAATTTCCCTCTAAAACTTCATCAGTCAGGTCTCCATTGTCTGTACTCCTCGAAACATTCTTATTCTCCAAGCTCCTATAGAACAGCTCATGGAGCTCTCAACACTCAGAGGCTTTTCTAGCCCACAGTCCCAAAGTTCCTTTCACAATCCTCACCACAACAACATGGTCAGGTCTGTCACAGAGATACCACACTATCCTGGTATCACTTCTGTTCTAGCTAGGATTACTATTGCTATGATGAAACACCATGACCAGGGGTAGCCCCACCTCTGATGGGCCCTCCTCCATCAATTACTAATTAAGAAAATGCCCTACAGGCTTGCCTACAGGTTGACCTTTAAAATTTTTTTAAATTGAAGTTCCTTCCTCTCAGATGACTATAGTTTGTGTCAAAAAACTAACCAGCATAGTCCTCTTCCCCAGTCTTCTAGAGGTTCTTACCCCATGTTCTTCAAGTCTGTCTGCAGGTGATCTTCCTCAGAGGGAGGGCTCCTTAAATGCTACCTAGTCACAATAGCATCTTCCACCTTTTCCCTTCAATTTTATTTCAAACTATTAACCATAATATTATCTAATTACTTATGTTGTGTGGCTTATAGTATTCTCTTCCTTACTTAGATTATGGGTGTGTGTGTGCTGGAAAGATGGCTCAGCAGTTAAGAACCTTTGTTTCTCTTGCAAGAGAACCTAGATTTGGTTCCTAGCACCCAGTTTCATGGAATTCTGGAAGGCTCATAACCTTCCATAATTCCAGTTCCAGAGGATCGGATAACCTCTTCAGGCCTCCATGACTTCCAGGCATGCACATGGTGCACAGACATAAATGCAGGCAAAACAATGATACATATAAAATAAAATAAATCTAAAACATTAAAAAAAGAATATAGAGCATATATTATACATTATATATATGAAATTTCTAAAAAATAAAAAAAAATACAGTAAAAATACTAAAATAAAGGCTTTTCCTCCTTAAAAAAAAAAAAAAGAATATAGAGGATGGGCTTTATTTTTGTTGTTGGGGACGGAACACAGGCCTCCACACATGTATGTACTCTTATCACTGAATTCTACTTCCACCCCAGACTGTACTTTAAGAATTTAAAAAAATATTGTGTGTATGTCTCCACTTCCCACTGCCTTGTGTGTGTGTGTGTGTGTGTGTGTGTGTGTGTGTGTGTGTGGTGTCTATAGAGGCAAGAAGATGATATTGGATCTCCTAAAGTTGAAGTTACAGGTGTGAGCTACCAAGTGTGGGTGCTGGAAGTAAAGCTTGGTCCTCTGCAGGAGACGTGTGCATCTTTAACTGCTGACCTCTCTCCCCACAACCCTTTGTTTTGTTTTCTTATTTAATTGACCATTGCATTCCCAGTGCTTTGAAAGTGTTTGACACATGGTAGGTGTTTAGTAAATATTTGTTTAAAAATAAATATAAATGTATTTTAATAATTTTAATAATGATGAACCAGTGTTTATAAGTAGCAGTGTATAGTGTGTCATGTCGGATCTAGTTTACAAATTTGGAAATGGAGACTGCAGAATTTTATACTTCACTAAGCTGATATCTATTTGAGACAAATTATTATGAAGTTTTATTTATTTTATGTACCCAAAGTAGTATTAACAATAGGATAATTTTTATTATGAAATGTAAATATCATATTGATAATATTTTAGTAAACAAGCAATTCCCCAACCCCCTTTTTTTGGTGAGGTGTGATGACATAGCTGTATGACCCTAACATGAAGTTAATGCAGAAGGATCCAGAATTTAAGGCCTATCTGAACGACATAGTGAAATTTTGTCTCAAAAGCAAAACAAAAATACAACTTGAAATCTAAATCTTTATTGTTTCAAAATTTACAGGATTTAGCAAAAAGACTGGTCGTAGTAAGAAATGGAAAGAGCTCCTGAAGTTGCCCCCAGTGAGCAAGTGCGCTGAGTTAAGATCCTCCATCGGTGAGTTCGCAGTGCGTCCTTGTGTCGGGAGGGTGTCTGACATTGCATCATTACTTAGGTGTCACTACTACTTCAGTTCTATATGTGCCTCAGAAATTTTCTGATAAAATTTTAATATAACTTCACTAGTCTTTTAGTGTATGATGGAGACTCTAAAGTTATGAAATATGATTGCTGACTTTTTCACTAATAACGAGTATATATTGAGGTTACAGAATTGGCTTAATAGTTAAGAGCACTGGATGCTCTTGCAGAGGACCCGGGTTTGGTTCCCAACATTGACATGAATGCTCACTACTGTCTGCAGCTCCAGATCCAGACATGTTCTTCTGGCCTCCTCAGGCTATGTGCACATGTGCACAGACATATGTGCAGGCAAAGTACCCATCCACCTAAATTAAAAACAAGTTAATCTAAAAATTATGTCTGCATATGGCTTTTTGCCTGTGAGTGCAGTGCCTGTTGAGGCCAGAAGAGGGTGTTGGATCTCCTGGAGCTGAAGTTACAAGCAGTTGTGAACTATCCACTAGGCTCGAAATTGATTGGACCTAAGTCCGAGTGTCTAAGCTGATGCAAAGTAGCCATCATGACCTAGTCCCATTTCTGTGTTTCTTTTGGTTTGTCTGCTTCACAGCACTTGAAATTCAGAGATCTTAGGGTTCCCGTTCCCAAAGATTTCCTGGCTTCTAAGACTGCTGTTCAAATAACTTAGGAGGAGAAAGGGACAATCTTTGCACTCACTACCCTGGATAGGGCTCAGCCTGTGTTAGTTTACTAAGAGGAAGCATGTGTTGAAGGAAGTGCTGGGGGAACACATGGTGTCCTCCTAGGGGAAATGTGAACTGTGAAATGGTAAAAGTTCTCTGGACTTGAGAATGCCATCTGCATGAGGAAGTGCCCTCCAGATACTTCAAGAGAATATAGATCAAAGGCAAGCCTTTTCATTGTTGACCCCATTGAGGAGGGAAAGTGAAGACTGAGATTTCTTGTTCACTACACAGCAGAGGGATTCTCTTAAGTGACAGAGAAACAACCACAACAGAAACACTCAGCCAGAACTCAGGCAGAGCTACAACTGTCAGAATAATGGTTCTAAAGATGATTTTGGCCTCTTTGTTAAAACCAACCACAGACAGTGTCAGGAAAATAAGGAGAGTGAAGAAGAAGAGGTAGCATGAGTCTCAGCAATGAACTTCTTGTTTAGGGAGAGCACCTAGAGTTCCGGTGGGCTTGGACATTTCAGAGTCCTTTCAGTTCTTCTCCTGTAGGTAGGGGCAGAGTTCCTCTTTGAACTGACATTCTAACCTTGAAGAGTTAAATGGTGACTTGTAAAAATAAATGAATAGATGTGCACAATTCAGTGATTCATTTAGATAATTATTTTTAAGGCATGTGTTTATGTAGGCTAGGCTGGCCTTGAATTTGCGGTGTAGACAAGGATGATTTTGAATTTCTGATCTTGCCTTTACCTCTCAAGTGCTAAATTTATGGGCATGCACTGCCATACATGATGTATATGATGCTAGGGATAGAATCTAAGGGCATTGTGCATGCTATCTATATAAGCACTCCGCCTACTGAAGTTGACCCATAGATCCTTTGCCTAGATATTTCCATGTTTAAACCCAATTATCTAAAACAGGAATAGCTTAAACTCCCAGAATTACTTGATATTAATAAACTTCTTGATTTGTTATGATTGTTCACTTACCTTAATTCTTCAGTTACTTTTGGAAAACCAGCTAAGTCAGGGCAGGAACTCAAGATAGGAACCTGAAGGTAAAAACTGAAGTAAGGGTCATGGAGGAAAACTATTGCTGGCTTGCTGTGGCTCTCTCAGTTTGCTTTCACGTGAACCCCAGAGTCACCTGCCCAGAGGTGGGACCCCCCACAGTGAGCTGGGCTCACCCACATCAATCACTAATCAAGAAAATGGCCTACAGATTTATCTATGGACCAATTTTATGAGATATTTTTCAGTTAAGATTCTCTCTTCCTGGGACTGGAGAAGTGGCTCAGTAGTTAAGAGCACTGGTTGCTATTACAGAGACCTTGGATTCAATTCCCAGCACCCACTCAGTGGCTCATAAGCTTTGATCTGTAAGTCCAGTTTCAGGGGAAGTCTTCTGACTTCCAAACATTCATAAACATAAAATAAATCTAAAAGAAAAATTTTCCTGTTCCTAGATATGTCTAGGAAGATTTGTATTCAGTTGACAAAAAGCAACCAGTATAGCTACTGCTAAGAGTGCAGCTAGCCTTCCTACTGTCCTGTCTTCCTCCGTCCATCCTTCTTCCCTTCCCTCCATTCCATTCCCTTCCTCCCCCACTCTATTTTTTTGTTTTTAATTAATGTACAAAGTAATGGACCAATACAGTAGTATCTGTCTTTATTCCCAGTATTCAGGAGGCAGAGCCAGATGGATCTCTGTCAGTTTAACTAAGCCAGCCTGGGCTACATAGGAAGTTGCAGGTCAGCCAGGACTACATAGTGAGACCTTATTTCATAACAAAACAAACAAAACTAAAACAAAGCAATGAGTTTCATCGTTACATTTTATTAAACTTTGTTCTTATTTGCCTTCCTCTGCTGGGGAACGTGGCTTTCTTGCCGAAGTTAGACTTGTTCTAGACATAATGCTTTTGTTTTATATTTTTCTTGACACAATGCTGGAACGTTAGAGCCTTATTCTCAGAACAATATCACTGAGGTAAGGAGAGGCAAGGAAGAAGATATTTTCTATGGAAAAGAAAAAACAAGCAAATAACTATAAAAGGGTAAATTAAAAATCATAAATTATAAAAAAAAACAAATCAATAATCATAATTATTTTAAATTTTGTTTGCAAGAGTAAAAAGTATCAAGGATCAAGATGGAGAGAGGCTTTTACAATTCTGATTTAGCACACTGCTGCATAAGCAGTGTACTCTAGACACCTAGGCTGAGTGCAGTAGTAGAAAGTCCCTTTACGCTCCTGCCTTCCTTGTGGGTGGTCACCCTAAGGCTTCTATCTCCTAAATGTTTCATTTTGGAGAAGAATACTCTTATTTTGAGTTAAGTTTTACAAGTCCTTACAAGTTCTAGGTGTCTTTGGTTCTGCATGTTATTTGTTTGTTTGTTTTTCATTTTGGGAGAGGGTCTCATCATGTAACCAAGACTGGCCTTGAATGTAGAATCCTCCTGCCTCAGCCTCCAGAATGGTGGGACTATAAGCATGTGCCACTGCAATCAGTTCTGCCTGTTTTGTTTGTTTTATGTGTGTGTGTGTGTGTGTGTGTGTGTGTGTGTGTTTATATTTGTGTATGTATGTATCTATACATGTTTCTATATGTGCACGTGGAAGCTAGACAACAGTATTAGGTATCTTCCTTGATCAATCTCCACTTTAGCTTTTTGAGACAGAGTCTCTCACTGAGTTGACAATTCAGATAGACTGTCTAGCCAGTGAACCCCTGGAATCTTTTTGTTTTAACTTCTTCAGCCCTGGGATGACAGGAACACTCCATCATGCCCAGGTTTTTATGTGTGTGCTGGGTATGTAAGATCAGATCCTCATGCTTGCATAGTAAGCTCTTTACCAACTCAGACGTCTCCCCCAGCCCCTGCTCATGCCTTAAATATGTGGTAACTCAATTTGAAGTAGTAAACAGGACAGTAGTTTAGAAATAACAATACAAATACTGTTTTTACTTTCATTTTATTAAGTGAAAACAATGTAGATTTAGAATAGCATTTAGTGGGTAATAACTACTATGCTTGTTTCTTCCTTTTACCCAGAAAAGGATTTTAGCAGTCTTTGCGACAAACAGCCAATTGGAAGACTTCTTTTTAGACAATTCTGTGATACAAAACCAGATCTAAAGAGGTGCATTGAGTTCTTAGATGCAGTGGTAAGTGATTCATCTCAGGACTCTTCTGTGCGATTTTATGCTTTTGAATAAAAACTGGGCCTGACAGAGTTGGTAGTTGTCTTGATATTATATTTCCCTCCTTCTCTCCTTCCCTCTGTTTTTGAGATAGGGTCTCACTTTGTATCCCACACTAGCCTGGACCTCACTTTGTAGGTCAGGGCTCTTACAATGTAGCCTGGCCTGGCCTTGAACTTGTAGCAGTCCTTCTGTCATCAGCTCCTGATTGCTGTGGGTATGTGTGGGTAGCTGACATTAGAAGATGGCGCCGACTGCCTGCCTGCCTCTTCAGATTTTTCTGGTAAACAGGTATTCTGCACATGCGTCTGCATGATTCTGGTATGTGCCCCTCCTGAGTGGGCATATGCTAACGAGGTATTGTAGCCTTAGCCAATCCTTACATTGGCAACATCTGCTTCTCTATATAAGCAGCACCCTCCGGCTGCACGGGGTCCCCCATAGTATTATTATTAGTTCCTGCAATAAAGGCTGATGAGAAGAATCCAACCGTGTTGTGTCTGCTTGCTGGCCAAGTTGGGCGCGACAGGTATGCACAACCTTTCTGGCTCCTGGTAAGTAATTTTTGTATATGAAAAAGCAGTAAGAGAAGACTACTGCTATTCATCTTGCTTTCACCTTGAAAAACTGTTTTATTTTAAATGTGAATACCTACATGTTTGTGTGGATATATGCCATATATATGTCTGATACCCTTGGTGGTCAGAAGATGGTTCCTTTGGAACTGGAGTTTCAGGTTATTGTTAGCCACCATGTGGGTTCTGGGAACTGAACCTGGGTCCTCAGAAAGAGCAGTAAACGTGCTTAACTGCTGAACTATCTCTTTAGCCCTGCTTTCTCCTTGTTTTTATGCAGCCTGGGATTCCAGCTTGTGGGATGGTATCATCTACATTTAGGGTAGGTCTTTCCTGGTTGGTATATCCTTTCTAGAAACACCTTCATAGAAACATCGAGAGAGAGATTTCCATGGTGGGTCTAAATCCAGTCAAACTGAGAATGGAGATTAACTCACCTACCATCATTGACATTTTTACCCCAGTATTGTTCTTACAATCTCAGAGAATTATTTAAATTTAATCCATAGAACTGCTCTCTGGTTCTGAGGGCACCATATGAGTTTAGGCCAGATAATTTAAAGCATTATGAAACACTGTTGTGGGTAGCATCACTAACATTTGTCTTTTTCCTAATCTCTCCAATCAGACAGAGTATGAAGTTACCATTGAAGAAGAACAAAGAGAATTTGGACTATCCATCTTCAATAGATTCTTCAAAGAGGTATGGTTTCTCTTCCTCTTCCTCCTCTTCTTCCTTTTCCTCCTCTTCCTCCTCTTCTTCCCCCTCCCCTCCCTCTCCCCCTCTCCCTCCCTCTCCCCCTCCCTCTCCCCCTCCCTCTCCTCCTCCCCCTCCCCTTCCCCTTCCTCTTCCTCTTCCTCTTCCTCCTCTTCCTCCTCTTTTTCCTCCTCCTCTTCCTCTTCCTCCTCCTCCTCCTCCTCCTCCTCCTCCTCTTCTTCTTCTCCTTCTTCTTTTTCTTCTTCTTCTTCTTCTCTGCCTCCTCCTCTTCTTCCTCCTTTTCCTTCTCCTTCTCTTCTTTCCTCTTCCTCTACCCTTGTAACAGCCACTCTGTTCCGAAGGTCAGGGTCTAGCAAGAGAGAGAGTGGGGGGAAGAAGGGGAAGAGACGCGAAGAATAGAGACAAACCAGAGGATCTGTAGTAAAGTCTTCTTTACTGTCTCCACCATACACACACCACTACACCTACTACTACTACACCACTACAAGGAAATCCTGGGTATTTATAAGCACAAGCAGGAGAACACAGGTGAAGACATTTTACCAGGTGTACCATGCAGCTGGGTTCACTAAACAGCAAAACAAGCTATGTGGGATAAACAAGATATTTATCAGAGTGTGCTCAGTTGTTGTAGGCTGCTGAAAACCAAGTCTCTCATCAGGGTATATGGCTCCAGATGGCTGCAAAGATGATAGCCGCTTTCTGCTAAAAGTCGGCTCCCAACATTCTCTCTTTCCCTCTTCCTCCACCTCTCTTCCTCCTCCTTCACTTTTTTGGATAAAATATAACATGTATTAAAGCCTTTAAATTTTTTATTGGATATTTTATTTATTTATATTTCAGATGTTATCCCCTTTCCCCATCCCCACCCCCATAAACCCCTATCTCATCCCCCCTCCTCCTTTTTGCTTTTATATCATTTTAATTACATGCAAGTATTAAGGTCAGTTCTAGGTTGTGGAACTAGCCATACAATAGATGCAAATAGTCAAGGAACAAGAAAGACAATAAACACAAATAGTCAAAGAATAAGCAAGGCAATAAACAAAATTCCATGATCACTCCCATTTCTAAGGGCTATCAGGAAGACCAAAATATCTGAGCCTACTTCCCTGTACTATCCCAAAGTCATTTTCATGCCTAAAGCCTACTTCTTTGTTCTAGCCTAAGATTTAGATTCCTGCCTGAAATTAATTTTTTGTTCTAGCCTAAGATTTAGATTCCTGCCTGAAATTACTTCTTTGTTCTAGCCTAATGTCAGATTCTTGCCTGAAATCCATTTCCTTGTCTTTGACCAATGACAGACTCCTGCCAAGCAGCCCATTTCCTTTTCCTTGGCCAGTGTCAGATTCCTGCCAAGCAGCCCCAAAAGTTCTCCACATCTCCCCATTTTTTATTTCATAAACAAGACTGAGCCTGTCTTATGTTCTTCTGGCAAGAATGCCTTTCTTACCCATCATGGAATGTACATTATCAAAAGCAAGGCACTTCTGTCTTAGGTTGGTAAGGCTCTGTCCTTGGCTTGCCAACCTGTTAAATTAATAACTCTGTCTGGGGGTCTATTTTAAGTTTCAAGTCATATACTTTGGCTGCCAACATGTTGACGTTGTTAAAGACAAGCACACAATGGGCAGAATTAAAAGCATTCCCAAGACAACAAGGGCTAGCATGATCAAGCTATATATGCCATTCTTGACACTTGACCAAAATGGAAATACTGACCTCAAGCCATGGATAATTTTGTCAGCATTATCTGTAGCATCAAAGCTCAACAGAACAGTATTCTTTAAATTCATAATCTCACTATGCAAGGTTTAAAAATACAGAGAGGTGTTAGAATTATGCCAAATACCCTGCAAGTGTCTTTAAACGTTTTCCTAATTATAATGACTATTATTGTAAATTTTAGAAGTAACACAACTCCATTGGTATTTGGCATGACACTCAAGATGGCCCCTCACTCTTAAACTCTGAACCTCCTTCTAATAATTTGAGTAGAATAAAGAGCATCAATCAGATGTTCCAAATGCCTATCTAAATCCTCTTGTATACTCAACACATTAGTAACATTTTTTTTGCTAAATGATTAACAAAAGTAGCTGTTTTAACTTCTTGTGTCGAAGCAATTGCAGAAGCAGTGGTGCTATCAATTAATGTAATTAAAGCTGTTATAACAGCAATAATCAAGCCCACTACCCTCTTGCTTCTGCTTAAAGCCTAACTCACTTCTTCCAGTACTTGCAAGCTTTTTTCAGAAAACCAAGGTTCTGTAATACTCAAGGCAATAAGACAAAAGCTGGTTGATAGACCCCCATAACAAATATGCCAGCTTTCAACACACTAACACAATTACAAAGTGTACAATCAATGCAACTTACAATAAATACTGTAGAAGAAACAAAAGTAATTTTAACTCTACAAATAAAAGAGCCCTAATACATGCACTAACACTTGTTTTAAATCCAGATCCTGTCCCAACTATATCTCTTGCTAACATAACATCATAGAGAACTGCAGCTAACTTCCAAATATGTCTCTGAAAATGTCCAGATCCAGCCTTCCAAATGAAGACTGTTATTTCCAATATTAGATTGATTTCTAAACCAGTACATGATTGAGTCTGAATAACTGATCACGTTTAAGAAAACTATAAGAGTCTTTATAACTTCTCTTTTTGATTCTTTGTCCCACAAGGTCTAAAAACTTGAGGCAAGGCAGCTAGTCCCATCTGGGATATAGGAAAGCAAAGGTGGGTCAGGAACATATGTCCAATACAGCTTCCCAGTCACCATTGTCAGGGCACTCAGTAAGCTCAAAGGTCAGTATCATTCTTTGTCCCAGCATCAGCATGTCTCACCAATCACTCTGGAAGCCATCATGCTCCTTCAGCATCCTCCAGAAGAAACACAAACATGCCTTCTGTGATCCTGGGCATGTTAGAGCTCCTGGGAATCCAGCCTCCTCTGGGTTTGTGGGATTGGGCACAGAGCTGACACTCAAGGTCTGCTCGGAGCACCGGTGCAGACTGGAGGGCAAGCTTTTAATTTTTAATTTTTTTTTACAACTGTTTCCCTTTTTGTGTTTTTGTTTAGATTAAGGGAAAAAAACTCTTAGAAAATTGATTCAAAGAATTTAACTCTATTTCCTGAAGCCAGAACATAAGTTGAGGAATTTTATTTGCCTAATTTGAACTAAAAGTAACATATTTCCTAAAAGTTTCTATAAGTCTTAGTTTTTATTTTTTCTGAAAAAAAATCCATGTATTTATTTATTTGTTTCTATTTTATTTTAATTTGAGTTATCCATACCCACATAGACAGGGGTCTTTCTCTATGCAGCACTGGCTGGCCTGGAACTTTCTATGGTTACAGGCTGGCCTCAGACTCACATATGTTTATTTACCTGCCTCAAGGATTGTTGAGATTGAGGGCATGTGCCTCTGTACCTAGCCAAATTTTCTGCTTTGCTGTCTATATTTCAGGAACTCTGCTTTTATATTTCATATATATAATCACATTATAATACTTCTCTAGTTTTCTGAGGTGGCATGTTTGTATGCACTTCATGTGTGCCTGGTGCCACAGAGGCCAGGAGAGGGCATCAGGTCCCTTGAGACTGAAATTGAGGATAGTTGCAAGGTGCCATCTCTGTGCTGGTAATTGAACCTATGTTCTCTGGAAAGCAGCCAACGAGTGCTCTTAACTGCTGAGCCATTTCTCCAGTCTCTTTTTATTTCTCTTGATTTAGTAATATATCAACATATTAATACAACTAGCGTCCTATGTCAAAGACATGACATAGGGTGCAGTGTATGTCCTAACATGTTATAGTGTCCATTTGCCACAAAGAAAGGAATTTTAATGGAGAAAAGACAAGAAAGGGTTTTAATCAAAATAGACATTTGAAGAAGACATAAACTAAGCGTTTCAGGCCATCTGTATAATTATATAAGCTTTAGATTTAAATAGAAGAAGAACTGGGACAGGTACCAAAGGGCAAGAGGAATGTATAATGAAGTCATGCTCTGGTCTGGCTGGTTGATCATTGTCTCAATTCTGGTATTGTAAAATGACTTCAGACAAATTCTTACCACTTGAGGGGACATCTGTCTCTAGTAATGACTGATCCTATTTAGGGGTAGGGTGTCATTTTTTATCATATGTTAGAGAGGTTTTGCTGTTCCTGGAACCCAGGTGACTGTAGGTTTAGCACAATGTTTGGCTCTTTCAGGATCCTTTCTGGGAACTAGACACTAGAAAAGTTGTTGGTAGTGTACTCCTTTTGCTTCCGTGATAAAGGAGGGATGAGGCAAGCTAGGTTTCAGTGATTACCGTGCCTATGTGTAGGGTTAAACAAAGTGAAGACAAAAGTGTCAAGCTTTTATCCACTGTTAGTTATCTTTTGCTTTTAAAGAGGTTTTATAATTTTTAAACATTTTTCTTTGGTTTTGTTTTTTAATTTTTTGGTACATCTTTAATCCCAGCACTTGGGAGGCAAAGCAAGCAGACCTCTGTGAGTTTGAGGCCAGTTAATTTTCATAGTAAGTTCCATGCAAGTTAGCCAGGACTATATCCTGAGACCCTGTCTCAAAAAACAACAAAAAGAAAAAAGAGATATACACGGTTTAAATGAGAGAAGGGCAGAGAGAGAGTGTAGGAATGGCAAGT
Organism: Rhabdomys pumilio; assembly: GCA_030674055.1. NCBI lineage: Eukaryota > Metazoa > Chordata > Mammalia > Rodentia > Muridae > Rhabdomys > Rhabdomys pumilio. The sequence continues at coordinate 50,682,387 of JANHMN010000007.1, read as the reverse complement.
CCTCAGTCTGTTCCAGTGGTTCTCAGCCTGTGGATGGCAGTCCCTGGAGTCTACTGACCTTTTCACAGGGGTCACCTAAGACCTCAGCAATACCAGATATTACATTACAGTTCATAACAGTCACAAATTACAGTTATGAAGTACCAATGAAAATAATTTTATCATTGGGGTCAACATCTGTGTAACTGTATTAAAGGGTTGAAAGCATTAGGAGGGTTGAGAAGCACTGTTCTAGACAGACGTTAATGTATTCAAGAGGGCTCTGTACTCATGTACTTAAAGAGCCTAGATCTAAATATTATTAAAATGCCAAATAAATTTCAACATGATACTCAAACTATAGCATTTGGTAAAAGACATGTGTCAACTTCATTTTTTCCCTTCTTTTTTCAGTGTGTGTGTGTGTGTGTGTGTGTGTGTGAAGTATTCATGTATGTATTTGCTTGAGTGTAAGTGAGTGTTTGCATGTGCATATAGAGGCCTAAGGTTGGTGTTAGGAATCTTCGTTGATTGTTTTTCCACCTTTAAAAAACATTAAATAATTTATTTTTTGAGATTTTATTTTCATTTTATGTGTATGGTTGTTTTGCCTGCATGTATGCCTCTATACCATGTGCAAGCAGGGCCCATGGAGGCTAAGAAAGGGCATAGAATTCCTTAGAACCAGAGTTGCAGATGGTTGTGAGTTGCCCTGTGGATGCTAGGAAACAAACCTCTCACTGAGCCATTTCTGCAGCCCCTTATTTTTTTTTATGTGTATATGAGTGTCTTGCCTTCATGTATATCTGTACACAACTTGTATGCAGTACCCCACGGAAGCTAGAAGAGGGTATCAGATCCCTTGGGACTGGAGTTACAGATGGTTGTGAATTGCCATGTGGGTGCTGAAAACTGAACACAGGTCCTCTGGAAGAGTAGCTATTGCTCTTAACCACAGAGCCATCTTTACAGGCCTCTTCTTTGTTTGCTTGTTTGCTTTTATTTTTGAGATAGAGTCTCATTATATAGCCCTGGCTGTCTGGAACTGTGTAGACTAGGTTGGCCTCAAACTTATAGAAATCTCCTTACCTCTGCTTCCCAAGTGATGGGATTAAAGGTGTACACCAGTATAGGGCTGGAAAGATGGCTCAGTGGTTAAGAGCACTGACTGTTCTTCCAGAGGTTCTGAGTTCAATTCCCAGCAACCACACTGTGGCTCACAAACATCTGTAATGAGATTTAATGCCTTTTTCTGGTGTGACTGAAGACAGCTACAGTGTAAGGATATACAAAAGAAAAAAGAAAGAAAAAGTGTGTGCCACTGCATCTGGATATTTTCAAGTTATTTATTTATTATTATGTATGTGCATGGTGTGTGTGTGTGTGTGTGTGTGTGTGTGTGTGTGTGTGTGTGTGTATGTGTATGTGCAAGATGTATGTGCATGTGTGCGCAAGATGTGTGTGTGTATGGACCAGGCACGCATGCCATGGCATATTATGGAGGTCATAGGACAGCTCTATGGAGCTGAGTCTTCTACCGTTATGTAGGGTCCAGGGATCAAACTCAGGTTGCCAAGCTTGTACAGTAAGTATCTTTACTCAGTAAACCCTCTTGCTGGCCTCCACCTTATTTTTTCTGAGGTATCATCTCTTAAACAAAATGAGAGCTCATTATCCTACCACCAAGGGTTCCCAAATATTAAAATTAAGCCAATTTTCAATTTTATAATTAGGTAGAATAACTAAAAACCAAGTAGGGTTTTTTCCCCTAGAATTACAAAACTAGCATGCTAATTAAAATTAGTATAATATACAATATTGGTAGACTAAAGTTGTAAAATAGATATAGAAACAGAATTGGATAATCTACATCCTTTTATAATGAAAGCATTGAACAAACTAGAATGTTTGTTTGTTGATTGGTTGGTTTTTTGAGACATGGTTTCTCTGTGCAGCCCTGGCTGTCATGTAACTTACTCTGCAGACCAGGCTGGCATCGAACTCACAGAGATCAGCCTGCCTCTGCCTCCCAAGTGTTAGGATTAAAGACCTCATAACCAAACTAGGATTGTAATGGAACTTGTTCAGCTTGATAAAGGGCATCTGTAAATACAGGTCACATCACATTTAAATATGAAAGATTACATGTTCTCTCTAAGATTAGGAACAAGACAAGATAGTTTATTTTTGCTTTATCTATTGAGCTAGAGATTTGAATTGAAGTTCCTTGGTGGTGGTTCTAGCCAAGACAGTTAGGTAGGAAAAAGAAGTAGAAATGGTATCTAGGCGGGACGGTTCAGCAGTTAAGATCACTGGTGGCTCTTAGAGCCACCTGGTTTGGATTCCCAGCACCCACACAATGGCTTACAATCATCTGTCACTCCAGTTATAGAAGTTATAGAAGTTATAGAAGAGAATCTGATATCCTCTTCTGGCCTTCAAGGGCACCAGGAATACAGTGGGACACAGGCATATGCTGACAAGTCATACACATACAAGCTCATAATTTAAAAAACAAGTGGAAGTGTCCAGATTGGAGAGGAATAAATAAAACTATCTTATTTGAGGTGATATAATTTTATATAGAGAAAATTCTATGGAATGTACATAAACAAGAAACATTACTAGAGCTAATGAATTTGGCAAGGCTCATAGGTATGTTAAACAAAATTTTGTTGTAGTTTTATACACTAGCAAGTAAGAACAACAAATTAAGAAGATCCATTTATATTTTCATCAAAAAATGAAAAATGCTTAGATGTAGTAGAATAAATACAACATTTGTATATTCAGTACTGAAACACTGAAAAAAATTAAAGAACATCTAAATGAGAAAACATCCCATGTTCATGGATCAAAAGACTTAATATTGTTAACATGTCCATACTCAGCAAATTGCTATTTGTTTTCACTGTATTCCCCATCAAGTTGATCTGCTCCTTTTGTGGAAATCAGCAAACTTAGTTTAGAATGCAAATGTATATTTAAAAGACCCCAAATAGTTGTATTCCTGGGGATGGGGAAAAACATGATTAGAGAATTCCCACTTCTCAACTACAAAGTTACAATAATTCAGACAATGTGGAACTTGGACAGAGTAGATATTCAGGTCAGTGGTACAGACTGAGAATTAGAAGTAAATCAACCAGCTTACAGCCAACTGGTTTATTGTGAAGCTGCTGAGACCACCCAGAAGGAGAGGACTTAGTCTTTTTAACAAGTGATGCTGGAGCCAGTAGAATTCCCATATAAAAATGAGTGGTACTCTTGCCTTACATGACAAGCAAAAAGTATGCTCCAAATGAATGTTGACCAAAACAAAATAGCCCAAAATATACACCTTTGATTACTAGATATTCTAATACTCAGGCTGTAAGGCACTTTTATAACTAAGCAGTAAGAACCGTGAAGTTTAAAAAATAAATCAAACTTATGTGTTTGAGTATTTTGCCTGTATGTGTATCACGTGTGTCTGATGCAAGACTTCAGAAAAGAGTGCTGTGTCCCCTGGAACAGGAACTTTGGATGGTTGTGTGTTACCATGTGGAATCTGAGAACCAAACCTGGGTCCTCTGCAAGAGCAGCCAGAACTCTACTGCTGAGCCATCTCTTCAGCCGTGAAATTTTATTTTATGTGATGGATATTTTGTCTGCATGTATATCTGTATACCACCTGTGTTCATAGTACCTATGGAGGCCAGAAGAGCGTGTCAGATCCTTTGGAACTAGAGTTGTAGATGCCTGTGGGTCACGAGGTGCTGACAACTAAACCCAGGTCTGGAAGAACAGCCAGTGCTCTTAACTGTTGAGCCATCTTCTTCAGCCCTGCTTTTTTAAAAATAGCAAACTAAATGTATATTTTATCATGGAAGAATAAGTGTACTTTTTTTTTAACAACAACAACAACAACAATAACAACAACAACAACAACAACAAAACCCTTCTGATCAACTTTCTATGACACTGACAGCTGTATATGTAGGGGAGGATGGCCTTGTCGGGCATAGGTGGGAGAGGAGATCTTTGGTCACATGAAGGCTGAACACTGAGTGTGGGGGGGGGAATTCGAGGGTGGGGAGGTGGGAGTGGGGGGTAGGTGGGGGTACACCATTATAGAAGTAGGAGGAGGGGGGATGGAATAAGGGGTTCCTGGGTGGTGGAGGGGATGGGGTAAGGGGATAAAATCTAAAATGTAAATATAATATCCAATAAAAAAAAATAAGCCGGGCGGTGGTGGCCCCACGCCTTTAATCCCAGCACTTGGGAGGCAGAGGCAGGCGGATTTCTGAGTTCGAGGCCAGCCTGGTCTACAGAGTAAGTTCCAGGACAGCCAGGGCTACACAGAGAAACCCTGTCTCAAAAAAACAAAAAAACAAAAAAACAAAAAACAAAAACAAAACAAAACAAAAAAACAAAAAATATAGCATCTCAGCGAGCGCACGGTGGCGCTTGAGCGTCCGCCAGCAGAGGGCGGACGCGCCCCTTCCGGTGCCGGTTCGAATCCCGTCAGGACTCTGTTGTGGAGTCTGATGGGGGGAAAAAAAAAGAAAATAGCATCTCTACTTAAGAGTTAATTGTTAAATAGTATTAACAGAATCAGTCTACTATGTAGTTTTAGAAAGTTGAGATATTGTTAGGTGTGGTGGCGTATGCCTTTGATCCTAGCATTTAGACGGCAGTGGCAGGTAGATCTCTGTGAGTTCCAGGCTGGCTTGATCTACATAGAAAGATCCTGTCTTAAAATATAAGGGACTGAAGAAATATCTCTGAGTTTAAGAGCACTTTCTGCTTTTCCAGATCATCCAGGTTCTGCTCTAAGTACCCACATGGTGGCTCACAGCTACCTGTAATACAGTTATAGGGTATGGTAAAACCACTTTCTTGTCTGTACAGGAACTAGGTACATATGTGTTGCACAGACATATATGTAAGAAAAACACACCTACACCTACACACACACACACACACACACACACACACACACACACACACACACAGAGAGAGAGAGAGAGAGAGAGAGAGAGAGAGAGAGAGAGAGAGAGAATATAATGGGGAAATAGAACTGTTTAAATACTGGCTTTGTCAGCTAAGAAAATGTCTTCTGTTATTTTATTTATTTTTTTTTTAGGTTTTAAATGTTTTTAATTGAACTAGAATTATATCAGTTCCCCCTCCATTTCCTCCTTCAGCTCTTCTAAGGCACCCTCCCTTCAAGCTCTTCTCTGTTCTTCCCATTCAAAAGTTGAAAGGCTCTTATATCATTATTATTAATATTAGTGTGCGTGTGTACAAATTTGTGGGTACAGACTATTGAGTTCACTTTTGTTGTTTGTGTATATATGGTTTCAGAGTAAATCACTCTGCATTGGACAGCCAATAAGGGAACTCTGCCAAAAGAGACTCATTCTTCTCCCAGAAGTCATTAGTTGCCTATAGTTTTGGTTTTTTTTTTCTTTTGTTTTGTTATGTCTAGGGGTAGGACCCTGTGAGAAACTTCCCCTTCCTAATTAATATGTTCACCAATATCACTAATGTTCCAGTTTTGTGTGTGTGACCTTTTCTAGGAGAGACTGTTTCATGTTCGATTTCCTGATATTCTACTTTCTTCAGTCTTTCTGCCCCTCTCTCATGATGTTCCTGAGCCACAGATGCAGGAGCTCTGATGGAGATGTAGCCACTGCAACTAGACTTTTCATCAATCTTGTTCTCTGTGTTTTATCCAGCTCCACTTTTCTATGATAGTCTCTATTTTCTGCAAAGAGAATAATTTAAGTCTTAATATTTAAAAAAAATCTATTGTGAAAGGGCTGAGATTAAATTGATTGTAAACAAATGCTTTTACAATGTAGTGGTAAGGTTTTAAAAGTCTTTGAATTCCATAGTATGAATTTGGGATGTTTTTCTTCATTAAGCTTAAAGCCAACAGGAATTATTGATTTGTTGTATTTGTGTTTTGTTTTTATAATTAAAATTAAGATAATCAGTATAGCATAGATTCTAAATCACTGTCTCTTCCGTCGTCTCTTCTCACATACATATACGTACAGCTTTTGATGGAGTTCAGACCTTAATGGCAGCTATCTGGTGGCAGAGTAGGTCTGGGACATCTGCTGCCTTCATGGGAAGCTGGGAAGCATGGGTCCACTTTTGATAGCTTCTTCTTCCTTTTCATTATTTTAATCATTATTTTTCTATGTAGCAAACTCAAATTTGTAAGAGATGTGAAATAAACCGCATAAATTAGTCTGTAATTGCTTGGACATAGCTCATTTGATATAAAAACACAATATGGAAAGTGATCTGAATAACTAAAGTATTAAAAGGAACTCTCCACAAAGGCTCTTGTAGTACTGGGTGGAAGATTCCTTTATCTGGGTGGTTTGTGCCCTAATGAAAGCAAAGTGCTCTGCAACATGACAGAAGCCAGGCTGAAATACAAGGCATATCCTAACATGCTGAGAAGCATGTGAATGCACAACTTTGCTCCACATAAATTTTTATTTACAGAAGACATGGATATGAGAAACACATTCCAACAGCATCTCAAATATGAAATTCATACCCAAGGCATGGAGTAGAGATGTATGGCTTCTGACTGACTCTCTGATGTAGGCATGAGAATTCCAGGGCAAATTCACTCCTCCCATTTCTAACATTACCACCAAGTAATGAACTGAAATGATTTAAATTTGGCAAGGTAAGTAAAATTCTGTTGACTTTGGGGAAAGTAAAACACAATTTGCTCATTCTGGTGCTGATATTATATTTAGGTATAAGAAAGCCTTTTGCGCTTAAAGGACCATATGTGTGAATACCACTTTCCAAACCTTTCACGTGCATGAATTATTCCAAGTGTTTACTGGTGCTCAGCCACTTATCTATTTATGTAGTTCTTAACCTTCTTCCACAAGGCACCTGGAAAGCATGATGAAGAAATATGTTTGAATTCTATCTTGGAATTTGGTAATGATTCCACCAAGCTTTTGGAAAGTCAGTCTAAAGTCCAAATAATGGTCCATCTGTCACCATTCTTGGTGGTCTTTTTGCTTTTCAAGAGATGATACCAGTTACTTTAACAGCAGTTTAGGTGGTGTGTTAACTAGATTGGGTCTCTTTCAGACAAGTTCCAAGGTCTGGACAAGGATCTGCTTTATCCAAACCAAGTTTCCAGGCTGAAACTGGTGGGCAGGTTCAGAGGTGGGAGATGGCACAATTCTCTTCACAGTTCAGTCAATGTCCTGTCAAGTTTCCTGAAAATCCTGTAAGGACTCTAGAGGTATTCAGACAAGATCATCATCATCTTCTTTCTTCTTCTTCTCTTCCTTCCCTCTCCCTCTCCCTCTCCCTCTCCCC
>JANHMN010000007.1:50607179-50674655 GCA_030674055.1 Rhabdomys pumilio | reverse complement strand
ACTGTAAATTTTTTAAAAAAGTGTTTAACTTTTTAAATGTGTGTGCCCATTAATCTAATATTCTATTTTGTTGTTGTTGTTTGGTTTTTTGAGACAGGCTTTCTTTAAGTAGCCCTGTCTATCCTGGAATTCACTTTGTAGAGCAGGCTGACCTCGAACATAGAGATCATCTGCCTCTGCCTCCCAAGTGCTAGGATGTACTATCACTGCCCCACATAGTCATTTTGTTAAGAACCCAATCTATGGAAACAAAATAGCTAGAGATGTTGGTGGTAATGGTGTTTACAGTAGGAAAATTGGCAAATAGAATGTTTAGTCAGTACTGTGTTCAAAAGCTATACACACACACACACACACACACACACACACACACTCTCTCTCTCTCTCATGTTTGTATGGGTGTAAAGCATTATGTTTCTGAACAGATAACTGTGTGTTTTAAAGGGTTTTTTTAATTCTCTTTTTTTAAAAAGATTTATTTATTTTATGTATGTAAGTACACTGTCACTGTCTTCAGACACACCAGAAGAGGGCATCAGATCCCATTACAGATGGTTGTGAACCACCATGTGGTTCCTGGGAATTGAACTCAGGACCTCTGGAAGAGCAGTCAATGCTCTTAACCACTGAGCCATCTCTCTAGCCCCTTGTTTTAACATTTTAAACTGTTATTTCAAAAATATAAGATGAAATTTACATTAATAATTTCTTTGTTTCAGTTTTTGAGACAAGGTCTCCGTTCATAAATAGCCCTGACAGTTCTAGAGCTCACTCTGCAATGTAGGCTGTCCTTAAATTCACAGAGATCCTCTACCCTCTACTCTCTGGGAATAAGATGTGTGACACCATTCCTAGAAAATATTTCTTTTTTTCTAATTTTTGTTAATCATTCCATCTGTTTACATCTCAAATGATATTCCACTTTCCAGTTACTACTCCACCCACCCCATCCCACCACTGCCCTCCCCTTCCTTTTGCCTGTGTGAGAGTGCTTCTTAATGTAATATTTTCATTAATTATTTGAGAATTTCATCCATGCATACAGTGTATTTTGATACTATTTACTTCCTAATCTTCCCCTTAATTCCTCCTAGGTCCAACTCTTACATTTTACCTCTTCCTAACTTCATGTCTTCTTTAAAAAAAATAATCCACTATATGTGCCATATGAAGCATGATTGACTTATCAGAGGCCACACTTTTAATGAAAACTGGGTCTTCCTATAGAAGCTATCAGCTGTCAGTAGCTCCTTATCTAGGGGTGGGAACTTGTGAGCCCCTTCCCCTCCATGCTAGATTGTTTACTGACTTGGTCCTGTGGAGGTTTTGTGTAGGTAACCACAGCTTCTGTGAGTTCATGGATGTAGTTGTCATGTCCAGAAGACACCATTTTGATCCAGTCCTTCTCAACCTGTAGCTCTTGTAATCTTTCTGTCCCCTCTTCCAAAGTGAATAGCTGAATCTTAGGGGTAAGGAACATGATGTGCCATTGTGGCTGAGGATTCCATAGACACTTATTCTTTATATTTTGACCAATTGTGATTTTTCTGCATCAGCCACCAACCACTGCACAAAGAAAATTCTCTGGGGTGGACTAGGAGCTTTACTGGTCTATGGGTAGAGAGATACAAATTTGAGGTACAGTTTGTTATTATGTCCATTTAACAAAGTAATAGTTTATTTACCCTGGGGACTATGAACTCCCTGATTATGTATTTTGGGCCAGATTTACAGTAATAAGTATGAGTTTCCTCCCACAGAGTTGGCCTTAAATCCAACCGGAAAGTGATTTGTTATCCCCATGACATTTGTGCCACTGATGAACACATCTCACAATGCTGTCCATATGGTAGCTCACAGTAATCACAGCTGCCTACGACTGTTGATGACTGTTCTTCCCTAGAAACTTACATACCCCCTTTGGGTACTATGAAAGTGAATCAGCCAGATGAAAGCTCCTTGGTCAGTACCAATTTGATTTCTCCATGTGCTGTGACCAGAGTGTGGTATCAGTTTCTAATTGTATAGTTTAGTAGTTAAGTATATTTATACTGTTGTGTAAACAATCTCTAGAACATTTTTATCTTGCAAAAAGAAAGCACCAACAGTAGTCTAATCTTTCCCACACATACCAATTACTCTTCTACTTTCTAACGTTTTCAGATTTACTGCCCACATATATATCCATAAGTGAAGCTAATTCTTTTTTTGTTTTGTTTTGTTTTGTTTTGTTTTGTTTTGTTTTGTTTTGTTTTGTTTTGTTTTTTTTCGAGACAGGGTTTCTCTGTATAGCCCTGGCTGTCCTGGAACTCACTCTGTAGACCAGGCTGGCCTCGAACTCAGAAATCCGCCTGCCTCTGCCTCCCAAGTGCTGGGATTAAAGGCGTGCACCACCACCGCCCAGCGGAAGCTAATTCTTTTGGGACTGGTTTATTTTATTCAGTATAATGTTTTTTTAATGATTATCCATGTTGTAGAATTAGAATGAGTCAGTTTTGTAATTTTAAAAAATTAATTAATTTTGCACTGCTAGGGATTGAACTCAAGGCAAATATTATGCCATTGAGCTATGTCCTTGGCCTAGGAATGTCTTTTTTAAAGCCTTTTCTTGGGCTGGAATGGTGGCTCAGTGGTTAAGAGCACTGGTTCTCTTCTAGAGGACTTGGGTTCAACTCTCAGCACTCACATGATGGCTCAACTGTCTATAACTTCATTGAAGGAGTCTGGTGCCTTCTTCTGTTGGCACTACACACATGTAAGCAAAACACCCATATAATAACAACAATAATAATCTTGTTCCCTTTTTATATCTATTCAGCCATGCATTCATAGACATGGGGTGTTTTTCATGCTAGGCTTGTTCAGTGCTGAGGACTAAGCCTGTTTATATGCTAGACACTCTACTTATCAGCCACGCCCCAGACTTGCTGTTCTTATCTTTTGGCTAAAACAGGAGATCAAAGAGATCAGAGATCCTGTTTTCTGTTCAGTATGTTTTGAGTTTGTAACAACAGGTTTAGAAAACAGAAAATGGGCTGAATGCTGAAGTGTGGTACTGGGGTGATACTTTGACTTATTATTTCATATACTTTAAAAGTTTTATAGTAGGCATTAGATTCTTTGTATGATTGGTAAACTATGAAAACGCTAATTGATACATATTTGGTTTCTGTAATATTCAGAAGTCAGAAGTCCCCTTACCACAGATACCTCCAGCTATTGTGAAAGACTGTAAATGGAATCTGAAGCAGAATTTTCCCTCTCAAAATGTTTTCGAAGAATGTGTTGGGTAAGTGTGACGGGTGTTTGGGATGTTGAGACAGGTTTGATATAACTTAGGCAGGCTTCAGACTCACTTTGTAAGCTACAGTTGACCTTGAGTATCTGATCCTTCTGCTCCTACTTCTGAAGTTCTAGGATGGTCAAAGCATGTGTCTTTTTCTACATGTGGTTTGTGTGTGATTATCTGTTGGTGACCCCAAGACAAAGGACGACAGGAAGCTTGTTGTGTTTATTTTATACATGTTAAGTTCTTATCTGCATAGTTTTTTTCAATTAAAATGATCCCCTCACTAATTTTGTGTAGACAGGGTTAAGTGAAAATTAACGATCACATATACATAAAGGTCGTCTGGAGAGGATCATGGTATTGAGCTGATATCATAACATTTCTGTCATAACTCTGGGCCGTCTTTCTTCTGCTTTCCATATGCTTGTGTCTGACTTGAGAAGAGTCTAAAAATATTTTCCTAGACCTAAGCATTTTCTCAAAGTGTTTTCCTCTGGATATGGAAAAGGGAAGTTCTTAAGCAGGACATTTGACTAAGATCAGTTTCCTTACGAACAGAGGAAGGAAGAAGTGGTTTCCAAGGTAATCTGGTAATAAAGAGGTGGTGTTTGGTGTAGCTGTGTGGACAGTCACTCATCTCACAGAAAGGACACTAAGGCCCAGAGAAATGTGGAAAAGCTTGTCTTGAGCTCAGAGGATATTTAACTGACATTTTCATTGTGGTTTTCAAAGATTTCTCTGGTCAGATGTGGTGCAACATACCTGTGCCTCCTGAGTGCAGGCAGTAGTGGCAGAGGATCATGATTTGAGGCAGACTTTGACGACATATCAAGACCCTGTCTCTGGGGACTGGAGAGATGGCTCAATGATTAAGAACAATGACTGTTCTTCCAGAGGACCAGGGTTTAATTCCCAGCACTTACATGGTAGTTCACAACTGTTTGTAACTCCAGTTCCTGGGGGCCTGCCATGTTTACAGACATAAATGTAGGCAACACACACATAAAAATGAATAAATCTTAAAAAAAGACCCTGTCTCCAAAAGAGCAAACAACAATAAAACCCAACAATACAGAACAAAAAGAAAAAAAGAAAAGCAGAAAACAATACAAAACTTGTTCTGGCTACAGTTTAGAGGAGCTTGCCGGGAAGGAAAGTATGTGCAAGAGAGTTGAGTATCTGATCCCTAGTCTATAAAGTAGGATGTACACAACAGTGTTCCATTATAGCACCCACCACCTTCTAGGGTTTCTCTGTGTAGCCCTGACTGTCTTAGAACTCATTCTGTAGACCATGCTGACTTCAGACTCAGAGATCTTCCTGCCTCTTCCTCCTGAGTACTGGAAATAAAGGCATGTGATACCACTGCCAGGTTAGAATTGGTTATCAAATGGAAGTAGTGTATGTACATGTTGGACCCAGGCAGATCCTGAAGATGCAAGCACATTACATGAATAAGTTGCCCAAATATCTGTGGTTTCTAGTCCCATTATAATGCTATATGCTTCCAAACATACACCGTTAGCCTTATGTGGTGTGCCCTATGATCAGTTGACTGAGAAAGAGAAGACTAAGACCTGGTTTACTGATGGTTCTGCATGTTATGCAGGCACCACCCCAAAATAGACAGCTGCAGCATTAAACCCCTTTCCCAGACAACCCTGAAAAGATATTGGCAAAAGGAAGTAGTATACATGCTCATACATGTTTGAAAGGAGAAATGGCCGTATATGTGATTGTTCACTAATTGATGGGTTGTAGCCAGTGGATTGACTAGATGGTCAGGGACTTAGAAATTTTGGGTATGATTGGAAATTGGTAAGAAAGACATTTGGGGAAGAAGTATGTGGCCCTCTCCAAATGGGCAAAGGATGTAAAGATACTTGTGTCCCATGTAAATGCTCATCCAAAGGCTGCTTAAGCAGAGGAAGGATTCAGTAATCAAATAGATAAGATGGCCTGTTCTGTGGACAGCCAGCCTCTTTCCCCAGCCATACCTGTCACTGCTCAAAACCAAAGTGGCCATAGTAGCAGAGATGGAGATTATGCATGGGCATAGCAAAATGGACTTCCACTCATCAAATCTGACCTGAGTATAGCTGCCGCTCAATGCCAAATCTACCAGAGCTATGACAGGGTAAGCCATCAGCCAGGGATCTGGTTGCAGATTGGTTACATTGGACATTTCCTCTATGAAAACAGTAATTTGTTCTTACTTAGGTAGACACTTATTCTGATTATGGATTTGCTTTTTGTGTCTGTATTGGTTCTGTAAAAACTACTGTCTGTGATTTACAGACTGCCTTATCCACCACTATGGTATTCCACACAGTATTGCTTCTGACCAAGGAACTCACTTCACTTGCCAGAGAAGTGAGACAGTGAGCCCATAATCATGGAATCCACTGGTCTTACCATGTTCTCCACTATCCTGATGCAGCTGACCTAACAGAAAGATAGAATGGTCTTTTGAAGACACAGTTTCAGAGTCAATTGAAAGCAGCAGCCTGGAGTGCTGGGGTAGGTTTTTCAGAAGGTGGTTTATTGCTGTAAATTAGCATCCCATATGTGGTATAGCCAGGATCCATGGGTCCAGGAATCATAATGAGAAAAGGAAATAGTTCTACCCACTGTCACCTCTAGTGAGCCATTAGGAAAAATTTTGCTTCCTGTTCCTGTGACTTAAGTTCTTATTAGCCTAGAAGTTTTGGTACCAGAGTGGGGAGCGCACCTACCAGGAGATACAACATACATTCCATTGAACTGGAAGCTCAGACTTTCCCCTGGCCACATTGGGTTCCTAATGCCCTTAAACCAACAGGCTAAGAAAAGAATAACAGTGTTAGGAGGGGCTGATTGATCCTGTTACCATAGGGAAATTAGATTGCTTCTCCATAATGGAGGTAAGAAAGATTATGTCTGGAATTCAGGAGATCCTTTGGGGTGTCTCTTGGTGATACCAGGTCCTGTTATTACAGTCAGTGGGAAACTACAACCCAGTCCTGGCATGATGACAAAGGGCACAGACCCTTCAGGAATAAAAGTATGGATCATGACAGGATTGGCCAAAACCAGCTGAGGTGCTTGCTGAGGGTGGAGGAAATACAGAATGGGTAGTAGAAGAAGGTACTTATAAATATCAGCTAAGACCATGTGATCAGTTTTGAAACAAAAATTATAATTGTCATGAGTATTTCTGTCATGTTTTGTTAAGATGTGTTTGTGCAGATATGTGTGTGAGAATGGAGCCTGAAAATGAGGTGGACTAAAGTCTCGTGCAATGGCCAACTTCAATCAGAATACCAGGCAACTCATACCCTGGGGGTTAAGAAGAATCACACTACTAAGGTGTTTTAACCACAACAATAAGCTGCACCTGGAAAAAACATTTTCCATAGAGACATAAACAAATAATAAAAGCCAAATGTAAGGAATAAAAAGCAAACTCACTCCTATCCACTATACCTGGAGGGACTCAAAAGCACATTCCAAGAACAATGTTTTTGAAAAAACTGAGTTCACAAGACTCTTGGGGTTTTTGGCATTTTTTCACAAGCATTCAGAATTCCCTCCTCACTACTCCATTCTTGGACTGTGTTCCAACAGATAATCATATTTAAGTCTTGAAGTACTAAAAGAATATCCTTCAAATGGACATTGCCACCTATACTAAAATTTTTAATGTGTTTTCAGTTGTACATGGGATGGTTATATCATGTTAGACATAATTATGACCTGGTTATTGCTTTCATGTGGACATTAATCATGACATGAGGTATTATTGTGTGTCATGTTGACCAGGGATAGACTTGTGATGTCTATTCTTGGTTGTCAGCTTGTCTACAGCTGGAATTAACTAAAACCCAAGTGACTGGGAACACCTTTAAGGAATTTTTCTTAATTAAGTCATTTGAAATGGGAAGACCCACACCAAATACAGATCTTTTGAGGTGAGAAAATCCATCTTAATCTGGGAATACCTTCTGGCCTATGTATAAACATGGAAGAAGGAAGCTCTTAATTTTTGCCGTTTGCTCTCACTCTCTCTGGTAAGTGTATTCCTTCACATTAGAACCTATTTCTCTGGTATTCCAGTGTATGCTGAAGACCAGCTGAGACATCCAGCCTCCTCGACTGAAGAACTGCTGCATTCTTGATTTTCCATTGGTAGACAGCCATTGTTAAACTAGCTAGACCACAAATTTATAAGCCATTCTAATATATTTCGTATATTCATTCCATCAGTTCTGTTTCTCTAGAGAAATCTGACTATACAGTAATGAAGGACAAGAGTAGGCCTTAGAGGTTATTAGGAGACTAGGAAGCAATGGTAAATTCCACAGACTTTTGGGGTTTTAGGTGTGTCTGAATAATCAAACAAAGCTGAGAAATAAATAGTTTAATCACCACTGTCACCTGCGTGGCTGAGAGACTGGATTTAGGGCTTAGGAATAATTGATGTAGGTCCTGTGGCAAAGAAGAATGTGTTAAATGAAGAGAGACTATGGAAGTTTCCATCTCTTCATCCCTGACATTCTTTAATTCAATATGGTAGCTCTCCTCTTCCCTTACCATTGGAGACCTTTATCATCTTCATTAGAACTGTGTTTGTAGAGGGAAGATACAGACACTAAACTGCATGCGTTGGAAAGTACTGTTACTTTAAAGAAATCATACCCAGTGCTAGAGACAGGCTATAAGTTGGGAGCAGAAATAAGAAAAGGGTAGTCAGTTCAGAAGGATGGACTATTTTCAGTAGCTGTGGAAACAAATGTAAGAGCTTTTGACTCCTGTTGGTATAGTCATGTGTCATGTAGGGCTTTCTGTTAGTGGCAGACTATACACATGATGGTGAGCCCAAAGAGCTTTCTTATTACATTTTTTTTTTAAGCCCAAGAAAGTTTTCAAATCTCCTTATCTTATTTTGGTCTATCTTGATGTTGTAAGCAGGATACAAGACCACTAAAGAGAGTTGAATTTCCTCATTTATTCAATCAATAAGCCATGATTTCTCTGTATGAGATCTTTGGATGTATCCCTCACACTGTAGACAGCTGTGTACCACTTGTAAGAGATAGAGAGTGGTTTTGTGGGATGTGCAACTGCACTGTAGTGGGGCCTGATTTGAAAAGTCAAGGTCCTTTGTGGATGGGTGGTGATAGGAACAGCAGGGATCAGCAGGGAGTGGGAGTTGGAGACAGAGGGAAAGAGTCCTGGGAATTTGGGGGGCAATTGTGGGAGTGATGTAGAAACAGTGTAGTGGAAACTCCCTGGAATCCGTGAGAGTGACTCTAAAGAAGTCTCCTAATAGTGGTGGATCCGGAGTAATGGGGGAACTGGCCATCTTCTATAACTAGGCAAGGCTCTTAGCACTGGAACTTGGACATGAACTCAGCCATAAAACCTTCAACCTACAATCTGTCCTGTCTACAAGACATGTTGGGGCAATGGTGGCACAGAACTTGTGGGAATGGCCAGCCACTAGTTCAACTATAGCCCATGCCACAAGAGGGAGCCATACCTGACACTCTCTGGATGGCCAGGAATCAGAGGCAACACAGCCCAGAGATCCAGGATAGAGCCAAACATTACTGGCAGAGGTGTGGGGGGCAGTGAAAATGACATTCTGCTATACTTATAGATTGGTGGTAGTCCAATTGTGATCTGAGAGGCATCATACAGCAACTGATGGGAACAGATGCAGAGACCCACAGTCGACATTGCAGAATAGGAGGAGGAAGGATTGTAGGAGCCAGAGGGTTTGAGGACACCATGAGAACGTGGGCCACAGAATCAACTAAGCGGGAATCATAGGGACTCACAGAAATGGAAGTAACAAAAAGACCCTGTATGGTCTGAGCTAGGTCATACCTTATGGTTGTGCAGCTTAGTGTTCTTGTGAGACTTCCAATATGGGAATAGGGGCTATCTCTGACTCTTCCTTGCAATTGAGATCCTCTTCCTTCTACTGGGTTCCTATGTCCAGCCATGATGTAAGAGCTTGTGTCCAGTCTTATTGTATATTGTCAGGCCATGTTTGATAGATATCCCTGAGACGCTTGCTTTTTTTTCTCTTTTTTTGGGTAGGGTGGGGGTGAGAGGAAGAGTTGATCTGGGGAAGAAGTAAGTTTTGAAAGGGACTGAGAGGAGTGGAGGGAGGGGAAACTGCAGTCTGAATGTATCAGAGAAGAATACAAGTTAAAAAAAAAAAAAAGTCAAGGCTCCCCATCTACTCAGGCTGCCTCTTGAGGTATAGGCACTCTGCATGCTAAGGAGATAAATGGCTTAGACGTTTATTCCCTTCAGTGAGAAACTCAGCTAGCAATCCTACATCCATACATGAATGAATGGTTTCTGCTGTTGCTTTTGTAGCCAGGCATGACATTAGAATAGATTTTTCTCTGTACAACAATTTTTTTGAGTCTTAATGTGTCACCCTGGCTGGAATGAAACTCACTGTATAGACCAAGTTAGCTGTGAACTCACAGAGATCCATCTGGTTCTGCCTCCTGAGTGCTTGGATTAAAGGTGTGTATCACTATTCCCAGCAAGATTTTTAATTTTGTCATCTTTTGCTTGTTCTCACTCAATATTCATATTCCTGGTGTTCTAGTGAATTGAACTTCCTTTAAAAATATTTATGAAAAAAAGACAACAATGATAGACATGCAAGGCAAGTATTCTACCATGAAATGAGGCCCTAATCCCTGCTTGAACTTTTTTTTTTAAAAAAAGATGTTGGTTCTGTTTGGTTCCTTCTCTAGTATGGCAGAAAGACAGACGTGGTTTTATATCTCTGTTCACTATAGTCCTTGGACATTGTGGTTAAGCATAAAAAACCTTTTCCTTTTGCTTGATTTTAGAGATTCAAGGAGGGGCCTGGACTTTATTTTCTTTTAAATTTCTCTACTTAGGTTGAGTCATGAACTCTTCCTGTCGTACATGTACAGAGAAACATGCAGTAGTAGTGACAGCTGCAAATTAGATACTTTGCAGATATTATCCCATGTATCCCTTCTGGGCATGATTTAGCAAATGAGAAACCAAGGCCATAGACGTTGGATAACTTAACCTCAGGCCCCATACTTCTGAATGGCTAAGGCAGGACTTGCCCAAGTAGGTGTTCTGGCAATCTTAACCTCTCTACTGTCCTTGTGACTCTCCTGTTGCATCTTACATTTAGGAGTCATGTTGAGGACAGATCAGCCAACATCCTTACATGGACACATGCCCCAAGGACACACATCAAGTGGTTTGTGCAATGTTTTGCAAAGATTCCAGTCCTGAGATAGGTGACATCTGAGGATAGCTTCCTAGAGATGGAACAGTCCTCCCTGCCTTATTGGAAAGCAAGGGCTGATCTAAAGAGCTTCCTGAGGAGTATTCAGACTGAAAGTGTGAGGACACCATTTATATCCCTTCCTCATTCAGAAAATGATTTAGGCTGAAAAGCTTTTGTTTTGTGGGTTATATTTTTTAGTAAATAAGATACAGATATTCCACCACCTTTTTTTTTTTTTGTGACAGTGTTTATCTGTGTAGCTCTGGCTATCCTGGAACTCACTCTGTAGACCAGGCTGTACTCAAAACTCATAGAGATCCACCTTCTGCCTCCTGACTGTTGGAATTAAAGGTGTATACTACCATTGTCCAGTCATTCAACACTACTTTTGAGAAAAAAAATAATATTGTATCTCCTATGTTTGGGAACCCTCCTCTCTTCTCATAAAGGAAGTTTCAGAAAAGCATAACAGGTCTTAGTGCTAGATACATGTTGACAAGTATACATTCCTGTGAAGGCTACAGTACCCATAGGGGTCTTCATTATCAAGGATATACGAATTACATTATTTAAAAAAAATAGACTAGAACAAAACAGAAATCCTGAGACTGGCTAATATTCTAAAACTCAGTAGAAACAGTGGGAGAATTTCTAAAGCCTTTTCAGTTACTACTACCAATTCCACAAAGATACCACAGTATTTTTCCATTTGGACTTCGTCTATGCTTGAGTACTTCCTAGTTTGTGGTATCTGGGTAATTTTTTAGTGCTTCAAACCATGCCTCCCCCTCAGAAGGCTTCAGATCTGTCTACCTGCAGAGGAAGTAATATGTACAGCTTGTGACTTGCCCTCTGTCTGCCCTGTTCTCTTACAAGTAGTACACCTGCCCTTGTTCTGTTTTTGTGGTATCAGGGATTGAACCCAGAGTGTCACACATTTTGTAAGCACTTTATTACTGAACCATATCTCTAGTCCTCCAAGTAAGAATTACTCCTATAATAGAATTATAGATAAGATCCAAGGGACAGGGATAGTTTCATACAGTGTCTCCAAGAACTGTGTAGTATAGGGAGATTGCTCCGTTGGTAAGACAGTTTGCTGTTAAAGCAAGAGGACCTGAATTCAGCTTTTCTATACTCATAGAAAAGCCCAATATGACTACTTGTGCCTATAATCCCAGCATCAAGGATGGGGTGAAGGGGATGAAGGGGGTGAAGACAAGTGTATTTCAGGAGTTTGAGTCAATATACTACATACACATGCACTCATTGTGCACACATATGATACATACACACAGACACAAAGATGTATAGCAGCAAATAATGTATTAGGTGTACATTTAAAAAAAAGATGGTGTAACATACATTATTTCCTACCATAGGACTATAATTATACATTTAAACACTTTAGTTTTGTTGGTAAAGGCTGACTTTTTCATGAAATGCACACTTGTACACACATCTCGATTGCCTTTTAAACTATTATCTTCCTATTCCTATATTCTGTATGTGTGTGTGTGTGTGTGTGAGTAGATGTTGGTATTTGTATGTGTGTGTACATGTGGATGCCAAAGATCAAAATTGTTTTCTTCAGTTGTGCTCCATCTAATTTTTTTGATATAGAGTCTCTCCTTGAATATGGACCTGGCTATTTTGGCTAGACTGGCTGGCCAGCAAAACCCTCAGTATCTTTTGGTCTTCACTCCCCTACCCACACTCCTAAGCTAAGGCTGCAATATCAAGCTTTTGAGAGAGGCTCTCATGTAGCCTACACTAACCTTGATCTTACTGTGTCAAAGATATTCATGAGTTCCTGATCCACTTGTCTCTACCTCCCAAGGGTTGAGATTACAGGTATACACAATCAAGCTTGGCTTTTTACCTGGGTTCTGAGGATCCAAACTTAGGTCTTCATGTCTAAAAAGAAGGTACTATACTGACTGAATAATTTTCCTAGCCTCAATAATGAGTTATTGTTTATTTTATGTCCATATACATAAAAACCGACTTTTAGAGAGTAAAGGGATTCCACTTCTTTTCAATTTTTTTAAAGATTTATTTATTATGTTTACAGTATAGTTCTGCTTGTATGCCAGAAGAAGGTAACAGACCCCATTACAGACGGTTGTGAGCCACCATGTGGTTGCTGGGAATTGAACTCAGGACCTCTGGAAGAGCAGACAGCGCTCTTAACCACTGAGCCATCTCCCCAGCCTGGGATTCCATTTCTTTAAAAATTTTTTATATGTTCGCAGATAATATTGGAATCTATAAACTTCTATAATAGCAAATTCTGTATTCTGAATTGTGTATAAGGGTCAACGTTCTCACTGAATGTTTCTTAACTGTGACTTATCTCTCATATTCTTACATGATAGATATATAATTGTGTAAAATCTTTTCTAGGATTGTCTATAAGTATTTGAGTGAAACACCATTTAAAGAATACCAAGAGAGTACCTACTTTACTCGATTTTTACAATGGAAATGGCTAGAAAGGTAGGTTTTAATTTAGTAGTAACTAAAAGTAGTAACTTCTCACAATGCATACTCTTTGATGTTAACTTTTCTATCTGTTACTATACTACTGGAAATCTTGGTTGTACATATTATTTTACATAGAAATCTTCAATAGGTAGAATATTATATAATTTCTTCTGATTCAGTAGACTCCATTCTTTTTCTTTAAAATGGTAGTTAACGCTCATGGTACAAGGTTAGAAAATTACACATTTTGGACTTATAGGAATACAATGGAGTGGTTGAAACGTCACAGTCTAAGCCTCTAAATTCTTCTTAGCTGTGTGGCATTAGGGAAGTGACTTAACCACTATGAGTTATAGATCCTTTTTCAGTACAGAGATACTTACACCCCTGTCTTAGTTAGGGTTTCTATTGTTGCAAAGAGACACCATGACCATGTCAACTCTTATAAAGAAAAACATTTAATTGAGGTTGGTTTATTGTTCAGAGATTTAGTCCATTATTATCATGGTGGCATACAGGCAGACATGGTTCTGGAGAGATAGCTGAGAGTTCTATATACATATTGGCAGGCAGCAGGAAGACAGAATGAAGCTGAGCCTGCCTTGGGCTTCTAAAAACTCAAAGCCCATGCTCAGTGAGACATTTTCTCCAGCAAGGCCACACCTACTCCAGCAAAGCCACACCTCTCAATAGCCACTCCCCTGTGAGCCTATTGGGGCCATTTTAATTCAAACAACCATAAACTCTACACTGCTTGATTCTTGCTGGGAGATGCATGTACAATGCTTAGTCAAGGGTTTGGTGCACAAAAGAAGTGCCATAAAAATACTATCAGTACAATTATGATTACTATTTCTAAAATGATTATTGATTATTATAAATTACCACTAATAATTGACATCTAACTCCTCACCTCATTTTTGAGATAAGGTTTCATTATATAGTCTGGTTGGTCTCAAATTTGCTGGGTAGACCAGGCTGACCTTAAACAGATCTGCATGCCTTTGCATCCTGAATACTGGGATTAAAGGTGTGTACCACTCCACCCCCCCTCTCTCTTACACACACACACACACACACACACACACACACACACACACACGAATTTCTTTTTAAGAGGTTACATTTTGAGGTACTTTACATAAAGAAAAGTGTGATATGTTCATATAGTTTTCTTCAGTGCCTTTTGAGAGGTTGGAAAGTATGCCAAAGATTTTTCCTTGAAAAAAAAAAAAAAGATTGTTCCATGAACTGTAAACATAGATATTTCCTAGAATGTACTGCTTGCATACTTATCTTAAATTACAGAGGATAATTGAGCTGTTCTGTATTTGTGTCAGTGTCTTTAATAAATTTTAAATATGCTTGTTTCTCTGAATGAAAAAATGAGAGCTATGAGTCCTGAGCATAGACGCTTTCTTCTCAGGCACTCTGTTTTAGGTAATATGGGCCAGACAGGGTTAACACCAGCTCTAGGTAGGCTTTTCTATTTTATAATAACAGTGCAATATGACATCTATAACTTTTTTTTAATTGGTTAGGCGTCCAGTGACAAAGAACACATTCAGACAATATAGAGTTCTAGGAAAAGGCGGATTTGGAGAGGTGAGTAACCTGTGCCAGTTACGGCAGTAATTCTGTTAGAGAGATAGCTTGCCATCCACACATATGAGTTCGGGTAATGTACCTCCTTTGCCAATACACTTATCTCCTTATTGTGTATCTTGAGAATAGTTTCAGGCAATTTAAAATGATGGTGGATCTTTGAACAAAATGTACTATGCTTTAAGCTTTAAAACAACAACATAAGCCGGGCAGTGGTAGCGCATGCCTTTAATCCCAGCACTTGGGAGGCAGAGGCAGGTGGATTTCTGAGTTAGAGGCCAGCTTGGTCTACAGAGTGAGTTCCAGGACAGCTGTGGCTACACAGAGAAATCCTGTCTCAAAACAAACAAACAAACAAACAAACAAAAAAACCCCACAACAACATAACAAACTTCTTATCTTTGTGACTTCACCTTACCCTTTCCATTCTGACAGAAGCTATTTCTTTTCATGGTTGATGTTCAAGTCATGCAGTTTGTTTAGATTGAAAAATTTGTGAAATTTCTGTTATTTAGGACTAGCTCTGAAGTTTATATTGTATAGAGTTCTACTTATTTTTAAAGGGATGAAGTCTCACTAGCTTTTCCAAGTTAGGTTCTGGGCTTAAGAACTCCTAGTGCCTCAGCAAGCTGGGACCACAAATAAATACATGCCATTGTATTTAACCATATGACATTGTCAAATATGTTTATTTAACTTGTCTGTGTTTTGACATTGTCTTAGTTTGCTTTCTAGTGCTGCAATAAAATACTGATCAAAAGGACCTCATGGAGGAAAGGGTTTGTCTTATACTTTGAAGTCTCCTACTGTCATCAAAGATGGCCACAGCATGAATTCAAGCAGGAATTTGAAGCAACTCCATGGATGCTTTTTTTCCTCTGGGTTATGCTAAACCAGCTTTCTTGTACAACCCAGGCACACCTGGCCAGGGTTGCTGGACCCTTCTCTATAATTAAGAACCAAGAAGATAGCCTACAGATGTGCCCCAGGGCAGTCTGATAGAGACTATTCTTCAATTGAAATTTCCTATTCTAAGCTCTAGGTTGTGTCAAATTAAGCCCTTTATGGGATGGTCTGTAAGGAACCTCTGTGGAATGTGTCCTAAACCAGAGACTTTCCTCTCTTCAGCTCATGCTGTTGTTGTTGATCTCCATGTACAAAGCTTTAGATTTTGTCAAGGAAAAGAGGAAAAGTTTTAGGGAACTGGGACTTTTGTTTAAAATAAATGAAATTCTAATGATATCACATATATGATTTAAGATATGTTCAGTAGGATCACATGAACAATTTAATCTTTGTGAAAGATGATATAGATTATATTTGGGTATATTTACTTGGGCTTTCAAACAAAAAAAATTGATGGATGAATTAGCTGTGGTAGCTCTTTGCAGACCTTTTGTGGATATTTTAGGCTCTAAGGCAAAGCTGGAGAACCATGTGTGGTCTGTTTCTACTCTTGAGTGTCTGTTAGAGGGAGCCTGTTGAGGTTTGGTCTTATTGTCTATTGTGATGCTAAGTGTGGGTCCCCCAGAGCTGAAGTCTGTATGTAGACCTGAGACCCTGCCCCTAAATTATTTCTGATTGCTAAATAAAAATACCAACAGCCAATAGCTGGGAAGAAGAGACATAGGTGTGGGTTTAGGTTTCCCAGGCTTGTTGTCAGAGGAGAACCATGAGGAGGAGGAAGTGAAAGAGGAAGGAGAAGCTGCCATGGGTTAGGTGAGCTGTAAAAATGTGGCCCTGAATGCTGGCCAATTGGAGTTAAGAACAGCCCAGTTGAAACATAATAAGTAACAATAAATAATTTGGGGATACTCATAGGAAAGTAGATTCTAATAGCTTAGAAGATAGATATCAGCCCAGCTCTTGTGCTGATTAGGGTTTGTTGTAAATATCAAGGTTGTATGTGTCTTTTATCTGGGAACTAAATGGTCTAGAGTAGAAACCCCGTGTCTGGATTAAATAATTTATACAACAGGAGCCTTACTGAGTAAGTGCAGGGTTAGTTATAGTTCCTTGTCAGCCTCAGTTTCTAGCATTAACACCTATTTGTCCCAGTGAGCTTGGAAGGTAGGTAATTTACTTATTTTGCCAACAGTAATTCTCTTGCTTGTGCTTTAAGTGCTATCAAGTCAATGTACAGCTTCCTAAGGGAAGCATGGTGGAAAGCATTTGGGTGTATGCAAAGCTAGCACAATGTTGTGAGAAGGACATGTACTTAACAGCTGTGCAAGCCCAGGGTCAAATCTTGCTTGCCATTTCCAGTTGTGTGATCTTGGGTTGCCATCTTGACCTCATCTTTGGCAGGAGAGTGATAGGCTCTGCTTTAGCTTCCTAAGTATATGGAGCTGTTATACCCAGCCTTGAACTTTTTAAGAAAACAAAACAAAACAAAAACAAAAACCAAAACCAAAAACCAAACCAAACCAAAACCAAAACCAAACCCAGAGTTATTCAAATTTTATAGTCTAAAATGTTGCTTTTATAAGAATCTAAAGACATATCAAGACATACTTAAATAGACTCAGCATGATCACAAAGAAAAACAAGTTCCCTTTGCATCTTGATAAAGCAGAATTTCGTTTACTTCATTCCCAGCAGCTACTAGTGACAAGAAACTGGGAGTCCAAGGAAGATCCAGCTGGAAACTTCTAGTTATCAGTACCCAGATGGCCTTGTCCTATTACATGTAGTATCTAGCCTTTACCAGGGAAGATTATCATAGGGAAAAAAGCTTTATTCATATGCCCTAAAAATGTCAGTTATATATAAATCTTTTCCCCCCTTCAAACTAGGTTTGCGCCTGTCAAGTACGAGCTACAGGAAAAATGTATGCGTGCAAAAAACTAGAAAAAAAAAGAATAAAGAAGAGGAAAGGTGAAACCATGGCTCTGAATGAAAAAAGAATCTTAGAAAAATTGCATAGTAGATTTGTAGTAAGTATCTTATTTTAGTCATGGTATGTTACTTTTTTTATTGCTGTGATAAAAAGCATATCTAAAGCAACTTAAGTAGGAAAAGTTTATATTAGCTCACACTTTGAGAAAGAATACAGACTATTATGTCAGACAAGACACGACAACCAATGTAACATGGTGGGTCAGTTTGCATCTGCAGTCAGGAAACAGAGATACGACTGTTGATGTCAGCTTGTTTTCTCCTTTTATTCAATATGAGAACACAGGCCATGGGGTGTCACCTCAACTGTTCAGCGTAGGTCTTCCCTGCTCAGTTAAACCTTTCTGGAAACACCCTCCCAGACATGGAGGTTTGTCTCCTAGGTGATTCTAAATCCTGACAAGATGAAAAAGCTTAACCATCACAGTCTTTCCCTGTATACTGTTTGAGTTATAGCATTTTGGCCAGTAGTTCTGTTACAAACTCTGATTCAAGTCATGGACTTAGGGGCTATTTTTCTTCATTGAGTTTTTGTAGAGTTTTGCTGTCCCCTATTGGAGATCATTTCATTTTGTAATGATGCCCTTTTATATTTAGTCTTGGTAGAATACGGCAGTGCTGATCCTGCTGTTGATTTGTGACTTGTTAGCAGTTTTATGCTATTTACCATACCATGCTGTCAAGTCTTCTTCACACCTTGATGATTCCTGATGAGTGCTTTTTCTTCCCCTTGAGATAGCCAAGCTCATATCAGCTGGCTCCTGTTGATAAGCTCTCGCCCATCAGCTTGATCACTTTGTACTTAAAGATTCTTTTTCTAGTCCTTCTAAAGTGGGCTTCTTCTCTTCTCTGGTCTCAATCACCTTTTCTTTCTTTCTTTCTTTCTTTCTTTCTTTCTTTCTTTCTTTCTTTCTTTCTTTCTTTCTTTCTTCTGCTCCTGAAGTGTTTGCCACTGGACCCTCAACTACCATTCTCCACTTATAGGATCTTTCACATTGCAGGTAAGAACTGAAGATGGAGTGGGCTGGTGTGAATGAGGAGTGATCACAGGTTGTAGGCTGTGCTATATACAGTGTAGCTTTCCCACTCCTACTTAAGTGTTCATTGGAGCATCTTTGAAGTATGAAGACTGATTAAGACAGAGGATGAATAATGGTTATACAATGACTTTTAGTGTTAAAATGTATTTCCTTGAAGTCATTTATTTCTTGGTATCAAGGTTAGCTGCTTTGTAGAGACAGATATTCTAAACAAGTACCTCTTAATAGCCAGCATCTGTATTTAGTAGCATGAGTCTGTGTGTTTACTGTGACAGTTTCACAGGGAATGAAGTGACACTCATCTTAGAGCTGTTTAAACACGTTGTATTACCTTGAAGCATAGAACCCTCAAATTTAGCTCTATGAGAGGGATATAAGTAGTTATGACTTATGACACAACATAGTTTTGTTTCTTGTATTTTTGGCTTCTTTCAAAAAACCTGGACTTATTTCATTTCATCTGTCATTCTGTTTTTTTTTTTCCTGTTTATAATGAATCATTGGCAGGTTCTGACCTACCCTTAAGTCCTGGTCCTTCCTACTGCCACCTCATCTATGCAACAGCACCCTCTCTAGAGTTCCTACCTTGGTTTTCTCCACAAAACAATAACCTATGTAGTTAAATTGGTCTACACTTTCCTACTGGAGTTGTTCTCTGACCATCTTTTCACTGAGAGAAATCAGCGTCTCTTCTGGCCTTTCAGGCCCTGAGCCACTAGGCTTGTGTGTCCTCCACCATCTTGCCTCCTACGATGTCTCATTAGGCCCTCTCTCTGGAATATGGCCACCACTTCTGCTCAGCTTTGAATGTCACTCTCTTACTTCTGCATTAGTCACTCTGTCCATCAGAGTGATATTTACAGAATAGAAACTCAGAACCCGTTGGTGTCTTGTTCCCCACTGGGTCCTAGTGCTTAGATAAAGGCTGGCATGATAGATGGGTTTCAAGATGAGTTTAATATGCATTAATGTATATGGGATTGATACTCATTTACAGGAGGGAAGAGAATAAGGGTTTTTGTTTCTTAAAGCATGAATAGAAAATGCCATGCAGTTTAACTCTGGTCCAACGTATGTCAACTGATGATGAAAGCAGACAGCAGGGGTATCATGGATGCTTCATCCCACCCTCCTCATTCTCAACCCTCTTCAAAGAAACGCTTTAATCGAAATCCAGGTCCCATTCATGATTAAGAGTTCTAAGAAAGCTGGAAAGATAGCTCAGACATTAAAGGCTAAGCTTACAATCAAAATGTTAGGAGCTCTAAGCAAGCTAGCTTTCCTTTCTAGCACATATAACACATCATATAGAGCAATTGGAACGCTGTCCCAGGACTAGGACACACTCTTACCATCTCTACTTAACACTAGATCGACAAGTCTAACCAGTGCAACAAAATCAGGGGAAGGGTTAGGGTTGCATTAGGATTAGGATCAGAGCTAGAGAAGGACGTAAGGATCAAAAGATCTTTTTATTACTGAACAATATCACTGCATGTTGAGACAATCCTAGACTTTCTAGTAACTAACCTAGGGTTTAACTAAATGATCAGAAGTGAGTCAACCACAAGTAGTTAGGAGGTGTGTGTCTGTCTGTGCTTGTGAGTACACCTCAAGTTCCCGCCTATGTGTGTGTTTCCAGCGGTCAGAGGGAGATGGTGCATATCCTGTTTTATCACGCTTCAGTTTTCCAGCTGGGCTACCTGGCTAGCAAGCCTGATCAGCCCTCATTTCTCCCCTCCACCCTGAGACTGGGATCACAGGTATTCATGACCATGCCCAGTTTTTTTTTTTTTTTTTATAACTTAGGATCAACACTTAGGTCCTCATGCCAGTGCAGCAAGCACTGCTTTCCAGCGAACCATGTCCCTAGCCTGGAAAGCATATTGATAACATTTATAACATCAAGAGCCATCACAGTTTAGGCAAAAGTCTTACAAAATGTGTAAGACTTCTATACAGTAAGATGCTATTGTAAGAAATTAAAGAATACCTAACAGAGGGGAACATTTTCTCAGACTGGACGGTTCAGTGTTGTGAAGATGCTGGCTCTTCTCAGCTGATTTAGAGATTAAATGAGTGAAGTATAATCATGATCAAATCTAAGCAGGATGGGCTCATGTGTGCATGTGTACAAACAAGACAGTAGAAAGGTGAATAAATCTTATCAGGGTTTGGGAATTTAGCTCTGTGGTAGAATACCTGCTTGATAGATATAAAGCACTAAGTCCAACTAATAGGACGAGGAGAAAGAAGTGGAGGAGTAATATTTTTTTGGCCAGATGCATCTGTAATCCTCACTACTTAGAAAACTGAGACAGAAGGAACACTTGATCTCAGGAGCTCAGGGCCAGCCTGATAAAACCTCCTTTCTTCAAAAGCAAAGCAAAACAAAAAGCTTAAAAATATTTCACAAAAGGCTACAACTGACAAATGAATATATGAAAAAGTATGAGGAACATTCATTGCAAATTAAAACAAGAATTACAGTTCAAGGCTAGATTTAGGTATACAGTAAGATGGAAACCAACTTAGGCTACATAGTGAGACCCAGTCTTCCAAAACCAAGGGTTGAGGATATGGTTCAGCATCATAAAAGTAAAAGAACAACAAAACTCCCCAGTCAGAAACCATTATACCTTAACCATCCTGGCTCAAACCAACGGGATCAATCCCACCAAATGTTGGAGTGTGGAACAGCAAGATCTTGCCAGCACTACTGAATGCAGTGCTCTAGAAGTTCTTAGGGTCCCACAGTCAGACCATGGTGTAGAGAAATCAATACCCAACTACTCAATTTCCATGCAGAACTGCATGAGATCTTTGCTAAGTAAAGGTCCAGAGGCATATGATGTGTGATGTGTGAAATTTGCTGAAGCACATAGTGTTTCGGTGGTGTAATTATAAACCTAATAGATAATTTGGATTGTTGTTAGCAAATAGAGTAAGTCGGCAGTGAACAAGCAGGTTTTGTTTTGTTTTTATGATGCTGTTGTCTTTAGGTTAGTTTAGCCTACACTTATGAAACCAAGGATGCTTTGTGTTTGGTGCTAACCATGATGAATGGAGGGGATTTGAAGTACCACATTTACAACCTGGGCAATCCTGGCTTTGAGGAGCCGAGAGCTGTGTTCTATGCTGCAGAGCTGTGCTGTGGCTTGGAAGATTTACAGAGGGCAAGAATTGTAAACAGGTAAGCATGGTGTGGCCTGTGTTAAAGCCTGTTCACCTAAGTTCTGGCTTCCACTGGGAGTTTCCTCCGGGTCATACTTGCTGTCATGGGATAGAAAAGGGACAACAGGGAGGCCTTGGGTGGCATTCTGAGGGGGATTGTCCCTTTAACTGTAGGATATAGCCAGTAAGAAATATAACTTGACTTCCTTCTTAGTTTATCTTTACTCTTCTAAGAAATTGACTTTTTGAAGGAGAACTTCCCCCTTAAGCTAATCAAATAGACAGTGTAAGCATGAGAAAACCTGTATCCAGAATTCTGAGATACTTGACAGCTCTGATAAAAACATTCATAATGTTTCAAGAAAATGACCAAATCAAGAGTATTAAAATGTTTTCTTTTCAATTTGGAGTTCATTAAGGAAATCAAATTAAGCCAGTGATGGCACACGCCTTTAATCCCAGCACTTGAGCTTCAGAGGCAGGTAGATCTCTATGAGTTCTAGAACAGCCTGGTCTACAGAGTGAGTTCCAGGACAGTCAGGGTCACACAGAGACACCCTGTCTCAAAAAACTTAAATAAATAAATAATAAAATTAAATTAAAAAAAAATTTGTGGTTAGAATTAGCTTAAACAATCAGTGTATTTAAAATTTGAAAATAATTCATCTTTCTTAGATATTGGGATTTTTATACAATGAATCTCATTTGGATCAGTTCTAGTCAAGAGAGACGACAGAGGTTCTGGCTAGTCAACAAAAGGATGGACTGGATATTAAGACTATCTTGTACCTCACTGGTACAAATAGGAATAATTGTGCTCTAATTGTATTCTGAGAGAGAAGCTTTATTTTAACAGGAAGGGTAATATGTAGGAGGAGCTAAGGGGAAAGGAGCACCGAGAGGAAAAGATGGAGTAAGGAGAGGAGAAGATGAAGTAGATGAGAAGCTCGGTAATGAGAGAGAAAAAGAGAGAGAAAGAGAGAGGGGGCATGGAGGCAGAAGTTCACGTGTCTCCACTAGTCAAAGATAGTTTACATAGCTAGATTGGGTATTAGGTTACACTTCTGATTGAGCATTACCATACTTATAAAGCCCTTGATTAACATTTAAAAAATTGTATAAAAGCCAAATGGAAAAGGGGGGCACGGGATAGAAGTTTTCTGGGGAAGGGAAATGGGGAAAGGGATTAGCATCTGAAATGTAAATAAAATATCCAATAAATAAATAAATAAATAAATAAACATAAAAAAATTTGAAAATAATTCATCTTTCTTAGATATTGGGATTTTTATACAATGAATCTCATTTGGATCAGTTTCCCTGGGCACTTTTGTTTTCTCTTTCAGATATTCACCTGATAATCAACCTCTAATGAGAATTTTCCTTTTAAAAATTACTTGTTTGTGTGTGAATATGTTTGTATGTGTGTGCATATTACCAGAAGCACATGCGTGAAGAGCCAAGGATTGCTTTGGGTGTCAGTTCCTTCCTTTCAGCTTGTGTGAGATAGGGTCTCTTGTTTGCTGCAATGTACATCGGGCTAGCTGGCCTGTGGGCTTCTGGGCAATTCTTGTCTCTGCCTCTCCTCTCACCATAGGAACACCGGGATTATAGATGCACACTATGTCACCGTGGGTTTGGGTGTTCAATTCAGACCCAGCACCTCATACACAGCACATGTGTCTACCCATGAGCCATCTCCCTAGCCTTCTAAAGAGAATTCCTAACCTTGTGCTTTTAAAAATAAATTGCAGAGTGGCCTGTGTATCTCTTGCTCTCATCTTCCCCACTCAGTTGGTCATCACATCACACTGGGATATTTTCATCAGACTGGTTTCCATGGTGAGCAGCTTAGTCCGTGTCTTTCTTTTGTTAGCCAACTGACGAAGCTTGCGTTGGTCTCCATGTGCCGCCACACTACATTTTCCAGAAGATCCTGGCAAGGCATCTTTGAATGCAGATCTGACCCTGCCATGTCTTCCTCTGATATAGGACCCTTATTTACCAGGTCAGACCCTTTATGATGACAGCTTCTTACTAACTTCTCCAGCCTTGTTTCCGGATAACACACATTGATTCCCTCAGCCTTTTATATGGTACATTTGTGGTTTCCAGAACATCTGAGAAATCTTCATAACTCTAGTGTTGGCAGTGTACTCCTCTGTGGATGCCTTCTTCACCGCACCCTCTTCCTGTTGATATGAGGACCTCTGCTCCTCTCTCCTGAGTTCTTCCGGGAATGCTTGTCTTAGTTACTGTTTTATTGCTGTGAAGAGACATAATGATGAAGGCAGCTCATAAAGGAAAGTACCCAATTAGGCCTGCTTATGGTTTCAGAGGTTTAGTCCATCATCATCATGTAGGTTGACACTGGATCGATAGCTGAGAGCTACATTCTGATCTGTAGGCAGAGGGGCAGAGAGAGTCTGGCACCATAGAGAAGGTGTGATTGGGGCGTTTCCATGGAAGCTGGTCCATTTCTCCCTCCCTCTGTCTCCACAGTGCTTACCTTCAGTGGTGCTTCAAGTGTTTTGTGAATGAATGACTCAGCTTCTAAAAATGGCCCTCTCTTTTGTTTAAACACTGGTAAGCCTCAAGGAAAAGGTGTTTTGTTTTTAATGTCTTCTTTCTTGTGTTTAGAAGTTGGCACCTGATAATGTCATCCTCCCCTACGTATACAGCTGGGGCCATGGGTCCCTCCCTATGTGCTTTCAGACTGGTGGCTTAGACCCTGGGAGCTCTGGTTGGTTAATATTGTCAGGCATAGGTGGGTGAGGAAGTCCTTGGTCCAGTGAAGGCTGGACGCCCCAGTGTGGGGGAAATCGTGGGTGGGGGCATATCCTCATAGAAGCAGGAGGAGGGGGGATGGGCTAGGGGGTTCCTGGGTTGGGGAAAATGGAGAAAGGGGATTACATCTGAAATGTAAATAAAATATCCAATAAAAAAAAAAAGAAGAAGTTGGCACCTGGCAATTTTTATCAAACCATATGCTAGAAAGATAAGATTTATTTTGTTTTATTTGAGCTAGGGTCTCACTATGTAGTTTTGGTTGTCCTGGAACTTGCTATGTAGACCAGACTGGCCTCAAAATCATAGAGATCTTCCTGCCTCTACCTCTGCTGGGATTAAAAGTGTGTAGAACCACTAGAGATGAACTTTATTAAAACCACAAGCTAAAGAGAAAATATAGTTTTAAAAGATTGAATTTTCAGGATTGTCAAGATCAGAAAAACAGAAGAATGGTGTGAAGAATATGGCAGGGCTTCAATTAATTCTTTGTAGTCAGAATTGAGAGTCTAAAGGAGGGGGCATAGTGCCAGGATACCTGGCTTCAAGCAGGTACTTTGGCACAGTTGAGTTTTTGCAAAGTGAGCCTTGTTCTTTCCATACATTTGCATAGGGCCAACTCCTGAGAGTCTTTCAGGAGGGCGATGTTTCGCTTTTAATGAGTCTGGGAAGTGGGAGAAGAAAGGTAGTCTTACGAGGATGGATGTGCTTCTGTGAGCATCCTGGAGAAAACCAGCATAACAGTCCACTGGAACCCATGTTCTTGGAGGAGATAGGCAGAAGAAATTGAGGGGCTTCTAAGTCTTATGTTGTGTCTCTTGATTTATATCTTATTTAAGGTGAGGACATTAGAACAAGCCATAATGTCACAAGGGCCTTTTATCTCACATTGTACTGGAGTATTCTGTCTTTTTCTTTTCTCCAGAGCCCTATTGTGTTAGTTCAAACAAGAAGTCACCAAAGGTGCCTAGCTCAGGCTGGTTCAGGACTGCTGTCAGCCAGTGAGACTGTTGTAATACTTGATAGACACAAACAGTGAGCTGACCAGGCCCACATGTGCGAAACAGGATCCTGGCAACCAAGGCTTGCTTGTATGATTCGTGGACTGGCATGGTTGGTTTTATACCTCTGCTTTGTAACAAACACACTGTTTAAAACGGTAGAAAACAAAAAACAAGTTAATGAAATCAAGTATTGAAAAAGTCTTGAGAAGATAAGTACTTTGTACAACCACTTACTTTTCTCTGTTTTTTTAAGACAGGGATTCTAACTATGTATAGCCCTGGCTGTCCTGAAACTCACTCTGTAGAACAGGCTGGCCCTTGAACTCAACAGAGATCTACCTGTCTCCCAAGTGCTGAGATTAAACACACACACAACACCATTGACTGGCTACAAAAACATTTTTTTTTATTTAAGAAGTCAACTTTCATTTAAAATAAAACAAAAAAATATAAATCAAATAGATACATTTGTCTAGCTCTCTTCTTCACTCTCACACTCTTACCACACACTCTATTGTCCACTGTTACATTGTTACATTGTTACCTGTCTCTCTACAGGTGTGCTCTTGAAGGGTTGAAAGATATGTCTTGTCCCTGTATTCTTCCTGTCCAGTTCTATGCTTCCTGTCTAGCATGAGGCGAACAGCCTCAGCTGTCATACAGTCATCCCACCATGATGTTCTTTCTCATCAAAGTTGTAAAAGCAGTGACACCAGCCAGCTTCTATGACTATGAGCTAAAAGAAATCTTTCTTCTTTTAAACTGTTTCAGTATTTGTCACAGTGACAAAAGCCTAGAATTGGCTTTTTTTTTTTTTTGGTGGTACTAGTGGTACTGGGGATTCATACTTATGGATATGTGCATGCTATATTCTTAGACTTTTACTGGCCATTTTTATATATTTTTAGGTAAAATTTTATATAACTAGTCTACATATTTTTAAATTGAACTATATGTTGTTTTTTTGTTTTTGTTTTGTTTTGTTTTGTTTTGTTTTTTTTTGGTTTTTCAAGACAGGGTTTCTCTGTATAGCCCTGGCTGTCTTGGAACTCACTCTGTAGACCAGGCTGGCCTCGAACTCAGAAATCCGCCTGCCTCTGCCTCCCAAGTGCTGGGATTAAAGGCGCGCGCCACTACTGCCCGGCTGTTTTATTGTTTTTAATTTTTCTTTATATATTCTAGAATTAAGTTCTTTATATAATTAAAAATATTCCTCCTATTATTGTCCACCTTCTTTTTCTTTCCTTTCCTCTCTCCTTTATCTCCATACACACATACACACACACACACACACACACACACACACGCACGCACGCACGCACGCACGCACGCACGCACGCACACACACACACACACACTTGTACTTATTTATGTAGTTGGAAGTCAGAGTATTATGTCAGGTATTGTTTCTCAGCTGCCTTCTCTTTCTGTTTGAGATGGTCTCTCACTGGCCTGGAACTTCATCAAGTCAGCTAGGCAGACTGGTCAGCAAACTCCAGGGATCTGTTTGTCTATCTTGATGTTGGTGGGATTACAAATTGAGGTTCTGATGCTTGCTAGGCAAGTGTTTTACTAATTGAGCCATTTTCCCAATTCCTTTGATTTGGATTTTTTTCTTTCTTTGCTTTTTTTTTAATTAATTTTTTTTAGTGGATATTTTACTTATATTTCAGATGTTATCCCCTTTTCCCATTTCTCCCAATCCAAAAACCCCCTATTCCATCCCCCTTTCCTCCTGCTTCTATGACGATGTGCCCCCCTACTCCCCCTCTCAGTGTTCAGCCTTCATGGGACCAAGGATCTCCTCTCCCACCTATGCCTGACAAGGCCATCCTTCCCTACATATACAGATGGAGCCATGGGTCCCTCCCTATGTGCTCCCAGGCTGGTTCCTTTAGACCCTGGGAGCTCTGGTTGGTTGGTATTGTTGCTCTCCTCAACACAAACCCTTTCAGCTCTTTCAGTCTCCTCTCTAATTCCTCCATTGGGAACCCTGTGATCAGTTCAATGATTAGCTGTGAGCATCTGCCTCTGAATATGTCAGACTCTGGCAGACCTCTAAGGAAACAGCGATATCAGGCTCCTGTCAGCATGCACTTCAGGCATCCACATCATCATCTACCTTTGGTGACTTGCACATGGGATGGCTACCCAGGTGGAGCAGTCTCCGGAAGGCCCCTCCTTCAGTTTCTGTCTCACACTTTGTCTCCATATTTGCTCCCTTAAATATTTTGTTACTCCTAAGAAGGACTGAAACACCCACACTTTGGTCTTCTTTCTTCATGAGCTTCATGTGATCTGTGAGTTGTACCTTGGGTATTTCAAGCTTTTCGGCTAACATCCACTTATCAGACAGTGAGTGCATGCCATGTGTGTTCCTTTGTGATTGGGTTACCTCATTCAGGATGATTTTCTAGTTTCATCCATTTGCCTAAGAATTTCACGAATTCGTTGTTTTTATTTTTTTATTTTATTTTTTTTATTTTGGGTGCAGCAAACGTTTACTGATGGTATTTCAGAGTAGGGAGGGCTCCCTAGGCCCCTCCTGTTGTTATGGGGTCTGGGAAGGGAAATGTGAGGAAGATGCTCAGTGTTGGGGACAGGGACTCCTCAGCAACCGAGGGCCTCTCTCTTGCTCTCAGTGTCCTTGCTGGGGTGGGTGGTCCAGGATTTCTTACTCCTTGGAGGCCATGTAGGTCATGAGGTCCACGACCCTGTTGCTGTAGCCATATTCATTGTCATACCAGGAAATGAGCTTTACAAAGTTGTCATTGAGAGCAATGCCAGCCCCAGCATCAAAGGTGGAAGAGTGGGAGTTGCTGTTGAAGTCGCAAGAGACAACCTGATCCTCAGTGTAGCCCAGGATGCCCTTCAATGGGCCCTCAGATGCCTGCTTCACCACCTTCTTGATATCATCATACTTGGCAGGTTTCTCCAGGCAGCATGTCAGATCCACAACAGATACATTGGGGGTAGGAACACAGAAGGCCATGCCAGTAAGCTTCCCATTCAGCTCTGGGATGACCTTGCCCACAGCCTTGGCAGCACCAGTGGATGCAGGGATGATGTTCTGGGAAGCCCCACGACCATCACGCCACAGCTTTCCAGAGGGGCCATCCATAGTCTTCTGAGTGGCAGTGATGGCATGGACCGTGGTCATGAGCCCTTCCATGATGCCAAAGTTGTCATGGATGACCTTGGCCAGGGATCTAAGCAGTTGGTAGTGCAGGATGCATTTCTAACGATCTTGAGCGACTTGTTGTATTTCTCTCTCTCTTTTTTTTTTTTTTTTTTGAGACAGGGTTTTTCTATATAGCCTTGGCTGTCCTGGAACTCGCTTGGTAGACCAAGCTGGCCTCGAACTCAGAAATCTGCCTGCCTCTGCCTCCCAAGTGCTGGGATTAAAGGCGTGTGTCTTCCTGTCTTCCTGTCTTCCTTTCTTTCTTTCTTTCTTTCTTTCTTTCTTTCTTTCTTTCTTTTTTTTTTCAAAACAGGGTTTTTGATTGTCCCTTTAACTGTAGGATATAGCCAGTAAGAAATATAACTTGACTTCCTTCTTAGTTTATCTTTACTCTTCTAAGAAATTGACTTTTTGAAGGAGAACTTCCCCCTTAAGCTAATCAAATAGACAGTGTAAGCATGAGAAAACCTGTATCCAGAATTCTGAGATACTTGACAGCTCTGCCCGGCCATCGTATTTCTCATGGTTCACACCCATCACAAGCATAGGGGCATCAGCAGAAGGGGCGGAGATGATGACCCTTTTGGCCCCACCCTTCAAGTGGTCCCCGGCCTTCTCCATGGTGGTGAAGACGCCAGTGGACTCCACAACGTACTCAGCACCAGCATCACCCCATTTGATGTTAGTGGGATCTTGCTCCTGGAAGATGGTGATGGGCTTCCGGTTGATGACAAGCTTCCCGTTCTCAGCCTTGACTGTGCGGTTGAACTTGCCATGGTGGAGTCGTACTAGAACATGTAGACCATGTAGCTGAGGTCAATGAAGGGGTTGTTGACAGTCTCCACTTTGCCAGATGCAGAGCCGAAGGCAGCCTTGGTAACCAGGCGCCCAATACGGCCAAATCCGTTCACACTGACCTTCACCATTTTGTCTACGGGACGAGGCTGGTACTGCACAAGAAGATGAGGCTGTGTCTGGAACAGGGAGGAGCAGAGAGCCGAATTCGTTGTTTTTAATAGCTGAGTAATACTCCATTGTGTAAATGTACCACATTTTCTGTATCCATTCCTCTGTTGAAGGACATCTGGGTTGTTTCCAGCTTCTGGCTATTATAAATAAGGCTGCTATGAACATAGTGGAGCATGTGTCCTTGTTATATGTTGGAGCATCTTCTGGGTATATGCCCAGGAGTGGTATAGCTGGGTCCTCAGGTAGTGCTGTGTCCAGTTTTCTGAGGAACAACCAAACTGATTTCCAGAGTGGTTGTATCAGCTTGCAATCCCACCAACAATGGAGGAGTATTCCTCTTTCTTCACATCCTTGCCAGCATCTGCTATCACCTGAGTTTTTGATTTTAGCCATTCTGACTGGTGTGAGGTGGTATCTCAGGGTTGTTTTAATTTGCATTTCCCTTATGACTAAGGATGTTGAACATTTCTTTAGGTGCTTCTTGGCCATTCGAGTTTCCTCAGTTGAGAATTCTTTGTTTAGCTCTGTGCCCCATTTTTAATGGGGTTATTTGGTTGTCTGGAGTCTAATTTCTTAAGTTCTTTGGATATGTTGGACATTAGCCCTCTATTGGATGTCAAGCTGTTGGTTGCTGTTTTGTCCTATTGACAGTATCCTTTGCTTTACAGCTTTGCAATTTTTGAGGTCCTATTTGTCAATTCTTGATCTTTGAGCATAAGCTATTGGTGCTATGATCAGGAACTTTTCCCCTGTGCCCAAGTATTCAAGGCTCTTTCCCACCTTCTCTTCTATTAGTTTCAGTGTGTTTGCTTTTATGTGAAGGTTCTTTATCCACTTGGACTTGAGTTTTGTACAAGGGGATAAGAATGGATTGATTTGCATTCTTCCACATGCTGACCTCCAGTTGAACCAGCACCATTTGTTGAAAATGCTGTCCTTTTTCCACTGGACGGTTTTAGCTCCTTTGTCAAAGATCAAGTGACCATAGGTGTGTGGGTTCATTTCTGGGTCTTCAATTCTATTCCATTGATCTTCCTGCCTGTCTCTGTACCAATACCATGCAGTTCTTATCACTATTGCTCTGTAGTAGAGCTTGAGGTCAGGGATGGTGATTTCTCCAGTTCTTTTAATGTTGAGAATAGTTCTCGCTATCCTGGGTTTTTTGTTATTCCAAATGAATTTGCAAATTGCTCTATCTCTATGAGGAATTGATTTGGAATTTTGATGTAGATTGCATTGAATCTGTAGATTGCTTTCGGCAAGATGGCTAATTTTACTATATTAATATTGCCAATCCATGAGCATGGGAGATCTTTCCATTTTCTGAGATCTTCAATTTCTTTCTTCAGAGACTTGAAGTTCTTGTCATACATAT
The DNA here is from genome assembly GCA_030674055.1 of Rhabdomys pumilio. NCBI lineage: Eukaryota > Metazoa > Chordata > Mammalia > Rodentia > Muridae > Rhabdomys > Rhabdomys pumilio. The sequence goes on along the minus strand of JANHMN010000007.1, from coordinate 50,643,564 downwards.
CTTTCACTTGCTTGGTTAGATTCACACCAAGGTATTTTATATTATTTGTGACTATTGTGAAGGGTGTCATTTCCCTAATTTCTTTCTCAGCCTGTTTATCCTTTGAGTAGAAGAATGCTACTGATTTGTTTGAGTTGATTTTATATCCAGCCACTTTGCTGAAGTTGTTTATCAGGTTTAGGAGTCATCTGGTGGAAGTTTTAGGGTCACTTAAGTATACTATCATATCATCTACAAATAGTGATATTTTAACTTCTTCCTTTCCTATTTGTATCCTTTGACTCCCTTTTGTTGTCTAATTGCTCTGGCTAGGACTTATAGTACTATATTGAATAGGTAGGGAGAAAGTAGGCAGCCTTGTCTAGTCCCTGATTTTAGTGGGATTGCTTCAAGTTTCTCTCCATTTAGTTTGATGTTGGCTACTGGCTTGCTGTATATTGCTTTTATTATGTTTAGGTATAGACCTTGAATTCCTGATCTTTCTAAGACTTTTACCATGAAGGCTGAGTTTTGTCAAATGCTTTCTCAGCCTCTAGTGAGATGATCATATGGTGTTTTTCTTTTGAGTTTGTTTATATAGTGGATTATGTTGACAGAATTCGTATGTTGAACCATTCCTGCATTCCTGGGATAAAATCTACTTGATCATGATGGATGATTGTTTTGATGTGTTCTTGGATTTGGTTTGTGAGAATTTTATTGAGTATTTTTGCATTAATATTCATCAGGGAGATTAGTCTGAAGTTCTCTTTCTTTGTTGTGTTATTGTGTGGTTTAGGTATGAGCGTAATTGTGGCTTCATAGAATGAATTGGGTAGTGTTCCTTCTGTTTCTATTCTGTGGAATAGTTTGAAGAGAATTGGTATTAGGTCTTCCTTGAAGGTCTGATAGAATTCTTCACTGAAACCATCTGGTCCTGGACTTTTTTTGGTGGGGAGACATTAATGACTGCTGCTATTTCTTTAGGGGTTATGGAAATAGGCTTTTGTAGTTGGATTTGATGATTTTTTTGAATTTCCTCAGTTTCTGTTGTTATGTCTCCCTTTTCAGTTCTGATTTTATTAATTTGGATACTGTCTCTGTGCCTTCTGGTTAGTCTGACTAAAGGTTTATCTATCTTGTTGATTTTTCTCAAAGAACCAGCTCCTGGTTTTGTCGATACTTTGTATAGTTCTTTTTGTTTGTACTTGGTTGATTTCAGCCCTGAATTTGATTATTTTCCTGCCATCTACTCCTCTTGGGAGTATTTGCTTCCTTTTGTTCTAGAGCTTTCAGGTGTGCTATCAAGCTGCTAGTGTATGTTCTCTCCAGTATCTTTTTGTAGGCACTTAGAGCTATGAGCTTTTCTCTTAGCATTGCTTTCATTGTGTCCCATAAATTTTGGTATGACCAGCCTTTGTTTTCATTAAATTCTAAAAAGTCTTTAATTTCTTTATTTCTTCCTTGACCAAGTCATCATTAAGTAGAGTGTTGTTTAGTTTCCACGTGTATGTGGGCTTTCCATTGTTTTTGTTAATATTGAAGACCAGCTTTAGTCTGTGGTGATCTGATAGGATGCAAGGGATTATTTAAATCTTTTTGTATCTGTTGAGGCTTGTTTTGTGACCAATTATATGGTCTATTTTGGAGAAGGTACCATGAGGTGCTGAGAAAAAGTTATATTCTTTTGTTTTAGGATGAAATGTTCTATAGATATCTTTTAAATCCATTTGGTTCATAACTTCTGTTAGTTTCACTGTCTCTGTTTAGTTTCTGTTTCTGTGATCTGTCCATTGCTGAGAGTGGGGTGTTGAAGTCCCCCACTATTATTGTGTGAGGTTCAATGTGTGCTTTGAGCTTTAGTAAGGTTTCTTTTATGAATGTGGGTGCCCTTGTATTTGGAGCATAGATATTCAGAATTGAGAGTTTATTTTGGCAGATTTTTCCTTTGACAAATATGACATGTCCTTTCTTATCTTTTTTGATAACTTTTGGTTGAGAGTCGATTTTATTCGATATTAGCATGGCTACTCCAGCTTGTTTCTTGGGACCATTTGCTTGGAAAATTGTTTTCCAGCCTTTTTCTCTGAGGTAGTGTCACTGAGGTGTGTTTCCTGTATGCTGCAAATTTCTGGGTCCTGTTTACATATTCAGTCTGTTAGTCTACATCTTTTTATTAGGGAACTGAGTCCATTGATGTTAAGAGATATTAAGGAAAAATGATTGTTGTTTCCTGTTATTTTTGTTATTAGAGGTGGAATTGGAATTATGTTTGTATAGCTATCTTCTTTTAGAGTTGTTGGAAGATTACTTTCTTGCTTTTTCTATGTTGTAGTTTCCCTCCTTGTGTTGGAGTTTTCCATGTATTTTCATTTATAGGGCTGGATTTGTGAACAAATATTGTGTAAATTTGGTTTTGTCATGGACTTTGTTGCTTTCCTCCATCTATAGTGATTGAGAGTTTTGCTGGGCATAGTAGTCTGGGCTGACATTTGTGTTCTCTTAGGGTCTATATGATATCAGTCTAGGATCTTCTGGCTTTTATAGTCTCTGGTGAGAAATCTGGTGTAATTCTTATAGGTCTGCCTTTATAAGTTACTTGACCCCTTTCACTTAATGCTTTTTAATATTTTTTCTTTGTTTTGTGCATTTGATGTTTTGATTATTATGTGAGGGGAGGAATTTCTTTTCTGGTCTAGTCTATTTGAAGCTCTGTAGGCTTCTTGTATGTTCATGGGCATTTCTTTCTTTAGGTTAAAAAAGTTTTCCTCTATAATTTTGTTGAATATATTTACTGGCCCTTTATGTTGGGAATCTTCATTCTCATCTATACCTATTATCCTCAGGTTTGGCCTTCTCATTGTGTCCTGGATTTCCTGGATGTTTTGGGTTAGGAGCTTTTTGCATTCAGCGTTTTCTTTGCCAGTTGTGTCAATGTTTTCCATGGTATCTTCTGCACATGAGATTCTCTCTTCTATCTCTTGTATTCTGTTGGTGATTTTTTTCCCTAGGTTTTCTATCTCCAGGGTAGTCTCACTTTGAGATTTCTTTATTGTTTCTACTTCCATTTTTAGATCCTGGATGATTTTGTTTAATTCCTTCCACCTGTTTGATTGTGTTTTCTTGCAATTCTTTAAGGGATTTTTGTGTTTCCTCTTTAAGGGCTTCTACCTGTTTACCTGTGTTCTTCTGTATTTCTTTAAGGGAGTTGTTTATGTCCTTCTTAAAGTCCTCTATCACATCATTAGAAGTGATTTTAAATCTGAATCCTGCTTTTCGGTATGATGGAGTGTCCAGGACTTGCTATGGTAGGAGAACTGGGTTCTGATGATGCCAGGTAACCTTGGTTTCTGTTGCTTATGTTCTTGTGCTTGCCTTTCCCCATCTGGTTAACTCTAGTGCTACCTGCACTCGATGTCTCTGACTGGAGCCTGTCACTCCTGTTATCTTGCTTGTGTCAGAACTCCTCAGAGTCCAGCTGTCTCTATGATCCTGTGATCCTGAGCTCCTGGGCAGAAGAGCTCCTGGGACTCAGGCTGCCTCTGGAATCATGATAATCTTATGATCCTGGGCATGTTAGAGCTCCTGGGAGCCCAGCTATCTCTGGGTGTTGTAGGTATGATCCTGGGCATGTTAGAACTCCTGGGAGTCCAGCTTTCTTAAGTGCGCTGAGTGCGGCGGATTTTACTTTTCCACTATTCTGAGTACAGTGGTTCCTCTAGGATGAGTCAGGATATGGTATTCTCACAGTAGCCGACCAGCTAGGAATGACCTCAGCAACAAGGGCCAAGCAGAGGGGGCTGAAGGGGAGTGGTATTCGGGAGGGCCGGGTTTGGGTGGGTCCTGAGTGCCCCAGACTCCGTGCTGCAGCTCTGGGGCAGAGGGTTGTGGGGGAGGATTCTTACTGGCTGCTCTGAGTGCATTGTTTTCTCTAGGATGGGTCAGGATATGGTGTCTTCATGGGAGCAGACCAGCTAGGAGCAGATTTTTATTTTCATAATGCTGTCTTTTGAAGTACAAAAGAATTGAACAAGTTGAGTTCACAATTTTTTTTAGTCTATCATATTTGGTTTCATACCTAATAACTCATTATCTTTTCAATTTTCTTATGGTTTATGTTTTTAATGTTTGCTAATTTTTGGATAGTGTGGTTGGGGTAAGGATTTGTTAATGTGTACCTTAACACCATTTTAAAAAGTACTCTTATTTTCCTATTGACTGACTATTGACTATTTTGTCTAGAACCAGTAGATGGAGGGAGGGTTTATTTCTCAAATTTCAAGTCTCTTCATTCCATTGGGCTACTTGTCTGACTTGGGGTCAAAATCACACGGAATGAATTATATTGCTTTTTAAAAATGTTTTACAATCTGGAAATACAAGCCTTTATCTCTGTTCTTTTTAGCTGCTTTTGTGCCATCCTGACAGGTCATCTACATTTCCATATAAAATTAGTATCCGCTTATTGGTTTCTAAGAAAGAAGGAAGCTGCTTGCTGAGTGTTTCCTTATATCAGTGTACATGTGGGGAAGGTGACTTGGTGAGCACACGGATGCTCCTCTGCTCTCTTCTGTCATCCCATCTGCCGTTCACTCAGCAGCATTTTCTAGTTCTTTGTACTTGCACCTCATGCTTTGTTTTACTAAGTTTGTTCCTTAGAGTTTCAATATTTTCATAGTATTTCCAAGTGCTTTTGCTTTCTTAACTTTTATTCTTGAATTGTTTGTTGCTATAACGTAAAAGTAGAATTGATTTTATGCAGTGATCTTGTGTTTTTCCTGAGCTGGTTTTTATTAGCTTTAGAAGTTTGTTGTGCATTCCTTAGGATTTATGTATTCATACAACCATGTTGTCTATGAAACAGTGTAAGTGGCCATTGTTTATTTTGTTTCTGATCAAGAACCATGTTGCTCCTCATGGTCTTTGAGGGAGAATTTTGTATAGCTGTGTCCAAAGCTTTCATCAGCTCATCTAGAAACATTAGAAAATTAGCCTGGCCAGGCAGTGGTGGCACACGCCTTTAATCCCAGCACTTGGGAGGCAGAGGCAGATGGATTTCTGAGTTTGAGGCCAGCCTAGTCTACAGAGTGAGGTCCAGGACAGCCAGGGCTACACAGAGAAACCCTGTCTCGAAAAACAAACAAACAAACAAACAAACAAAATTAGCCTGACAGTGTTCTATGTGTTTATATGCAGCGACTATAGACAGGATACAATTTGAGAATTATGTGGAGGCTAGCTCCATATTACCCATGAGAAGCTGTTTGTGATGACATTATCAGAAGCAGAATCTGGGGTTTGTATAATAGAATGCTAAGCCTTCTTCTGCTTTATCTTTAAGGGTATGGAGACCATGATTTCTCTCTATTCAAATGTTAAACAGACTTAAGTTATTTTTACTTTATGTAGGGTTGCTGTTTTCATTTTTTCTTTGCATAGATTGTCTTTCAAGGGCGGTTCTCTGGGAGTTACATTTATCTGCTTGATCAGTATGTCAATTATTTGTTTTATCTTGTGCAAAAGTAAAGTTTCTAATCCTGGACCTTCGCAGGACATAGTTTAGTATTGTCTACTTGGTGAACTCCTTTGTAAATAAATCTGTAGTCTTCTGGGAGTGTGGAACCCAGGATAATAATTATTTGTGGTTTGTGTTTTGGGGTCTAGCTGTGGTTACCATCCTCTGCTTTCTTCTCCTCTCCCTCTCACGGTTTCCAGATGTAACTGCACACGGGGCTGGAAGGATGAAGGGAGTCCTGACTGGGTGGAGTTCTGTAGGATCCTGGTCAGCTGGGAGTGAGTGCTGGAGGGCAAGATGGTGGTGAGGAGAAGGCCTTTTTTGAGGGGCTTAGTGCTGCAGTTTTTATAGGCAAAGTTCTTCTCCAGTGATCTTCAATGAAACAGCTTTCTGATATCTTTTTTCTTTCATTTATTTATTTATTCATTCACTTTACATCAAGATGGCAGCTCCTTCTCTCCTCTCCTTTCAGACCCACTCTCAAGAATTCTTCCATTACTACTCCTTTTCAGGGAATGGGAAGCCCTACTTGGGTACCATCGGCTCAGGGACATCAAGTCACTGCAGGACTAAGGCCTGGTCAGGCAGTCCAGCTAGGGGAGGGGATCCAATAGCAGGCAAAAGAGTCAGAGACAGTCCCTGCTCCAATTGTTAGGGGATCCACATGAAGGCCAACCTGCATATCTGCTACAAATATATAGGGAGACCTATGTCCAGCTCCTACAAGCTCATTGGTTGGTGCTTCAATCTTTGTGAACCCCCATGGGCCCAGGTTAGTTGACTTTGTCAGTCTTCTTGTGGTTCCATTGATCTTTCACACTAGTTAAATCCTGCATTTTTCTTTATTCAGAATGGGCTTGTACACATACACTTTATTAAGATGAAGAAAGGGTTATATAGTTTTAGGGACCGGGTTAGGAATATTCAGGGTGGACAGAGGTCATTGGCTGAAGACTAAGGTACTGAAATGCCTCATTAGCATGGGGAGGCATTCCGTGAATCTCAGGTACTTGAATGGGTTTCTTATGGGGGGTTGAGAGGGAAGGGAGTTGGACCTGTAATTTCATCAAGGCAATGTGACATTCTGCAGGTAGAGGGTATAAGTGTTTCAGACTCCCCAGACAAGGTCAGAGGAAGGAGATGCCCTACTGGTAAAGGGAGATGCTCATTTTTCGCTGAACTTAGAAGGCTGTCCAGATAATAGTAGACATAGATTTTAATTAGCAGGGCCCAACAATTATGGGTTTATTAAATGCTAAATTTGCTACTCCTGTCTGAAAATTAGCTTTTAATTGTTTCCTACTATATTCAGGCCAGGAATTCCTAAAAGTACACAAAATCACAGTGTCTGGAGCTGAAGAGGTAGCTTAGCTGTTAAGAGTTGTTCTTTCAGAGGACCCAAGTTCAGTTCCCAGCACCCACCTGGCAGCTCATACCTGTCTATAATTCCAGGAGCCAAAAACCTCACACAGGCGGCATACATGCAGGCAAAACACCAATACACATAAAATGAAAATAAATAAATTTTTAAAAATTAAAAAAAAACTTATTAAAGAAATTTAAAAAGTGGATGCAGACATACTTTATACACTGTTCCCAAAAATAAGGGATGCTTTCTGAAGATTCAAGAAACAAGTTTTAGTTTTGAGAGGGCAGTATTTCTCAGTGAGGTTGGTTTTTTGTTTGATTGATTGATTGTTTTGTGAGTGTGTGTGATTCAGAGTGATTTGGCTGGCTTCTAAGAGTTTTAGGTTTTTAAAAAAGCAGCATTATTGAGATTAAAGTTTCTTAGTTCTGGTTCTCCTTTCAGGAGTCAATTTATTGCTTTAGGGCAAGTTGATGGCTCTATACAATGTCTTGTGGTCTTGTTTTCTGCATGTCTCTACCATGTTACTGGAAGCTGTGTAGGTTTTGGACTTCTTGAGAACTGGGTGTACCCACGGTGGCTCACTTCTGTAAGTCAGAGCTGGCTGGCACATCTGTTAATGTTGAGGACCAAAGATGAATTACTCAGTCTGAATTCTAGCCAAGATTTGACCTCACAGAGATGATCCAATGGTATCTACACACTTTTATTTCTAAGTATCACTACAGTTAGAAGGCAGCCTGTTGTAAATCACAAAACTCTGCTAGTTATGAACAAACTATAACAAAAACCATTTACCTGCAGAACATAACATTTTAGAGCAGTAGAGATGTGTCTTAGTTTCTTTCTTTATTGTTATGATAAAATACTCTGGCAAAAGTAACTTAAGGAAGAAAAAGATTATTTTAGCTCCCAGCTCCATGTTACAGTCCATCATAGCTGAGAAGCTGGAACTTGAGAGATCTAGTCACATTATAAATGAAGTCAGATGAGAGCATTGAATGCATGCTTGTTGCTCAGGTTTTCTCTACTTTATACAGACCAGGGTTGAGCCAGGGGCTGGTGCTAACCACAGTGGACAGGTCTTCCCATTTCAGTTAATGAAATCTGACTGGCAGTGGGTGTGTACACCTGTAAATCTAGCTTGGAAGGCAGATTAAGATATCTGTGGGTTCAAGGCCAGCTTGGTCTACAGAGCTAATCTCAGGAAAACCAGGTCTACACAAAGAAACTATAGCAGGCACAATCAGAGGCCCACCTGCCAGCATCTTCTAGATATTTAGTTGACATGAGAAGCATTAACCATCACAGCATGCACTGTCATTTTATCTTCCTGATAGGATGACGAGAGGAATGAGGAAGGAACGTCTGTGCAAGAGGATCTGGTGTTCTGATAGTTTCTAAAACAGGAGAAAAACCAGTCTTGATTTGTAGTTTCAGTGGAGTGTTCTACTTGTTATTAAATGTGATGCAGACCATGTGACTTCATCTACTTAGAATGCTGTAGTTGAGAGCAATGCAGAGAAAATGCTGTTACAAAGTTAGTAAGAAAATGAGTGTTCAGATGTTCGTTGGATCTCTTTGTCTTGTGAATGAATTGTGGATTGGAAAGCTAATAACCCTTTCTCCACTGCATGAAGGAAGGAGTTACTCCTGGTGGCATGCCCCTGTGGGAGGCTGAGGTAGGAGGATGGAGAGTTTGAGAACAGTCTTGTCTTCACTTTAAGACCCTGTCTTCAAAGAGCAAAATAAAAGGAAAAGGAAGAGGGTGGTGGGAATAGTCTGGTGTGGGGAAGAAAAGCAAGAGGAGGGTCCAGTTAGACTCTATAGGTTTTCCAGTTGTGAGTTGGTCTAATAGGCCCTTGGGCAGTGTAGATGACTGCTTTCACATGAGATTCAGCAGCAGCAGATGTATCCCTGAACATCTGAATATGCTAGGATATACTCTGGGAAATGAGGCAAACACAGTACTGCCCCCAAAGCTCATATGCTGCTAACAGAGTGACAGTGAAGGAGGACTCATGTTAGAATTTATAGTGAGTAGTTTTAAACAACAGACTATAGTTTTTTAATGCTTTCTGAAACTTGTAAGGCTAAGGAAAGAATAGCACTTTTTAAAAAAATTTTTTTATTGGGTATTATATTTACATTTCAGATTATATCCCCATTACCCCACTTCCTCCCACCACCCAGAAACCTCCTATCCCATCCCCCCAGAATAGCACTTTTAAAAAATGTTGCTGGGCGGTGGTGGTGCACACCTTTAATCCCAGCACTTGGGAGGCAGAGGCAGGCGGATTTCTGAGTTCGAGGCCAGCCTGGTCTACAGAGTGAGTTCCAGGACAGCCAGGGCTACACAGAGAAACCCTGTCTCAAAAAACAAAACAAAAAAAAGTTTATAAGAACTGCTCTGAACCATGTTCTTTTAGATTAGAATTTCTGCTTCTTACTATGTAATTATTTATATACAATGTGATTTGAACATCTCTAATCCAAATATCTGAAATTTGAAAGGATCTTAAATCCAACACTCTCTCTCTCTCTTTCTTTCTCTCTCTCTCCCTCTTTCAGTTGCACATAAGTATATGCTTGTTTGTATATGTATGAATGCACATGTATGTGTAAATACATGTACACGTGTGTTCACATGCATTTGGAGGCCCAAAATTGACAGTGTTTTTCTTTCTTGATCACTTTCAACTTTACTGTAGCAGGGTTTTGGTGAATTTGGAACTCATCAGTTCCAGCTAGTCTAACAGTTTTGCCCTTGGGACAGACATCCAGTTTCTGCCTCTTGAGTTCTGGGATTATAGGCTGCTTGATTTCTGTGTGCCTTTGATGTTAGCTCTGAATGCCTGAACTTCAGTCTTCAGGTTTATGTGGTAAGCACTTTATTTACTGAGTCACCTTTCTAGCCCTCAAAACTTTTTGAGTACTGCTATCATAAGTGGAAAACTGCACACCAGACCTCATGTAATAAGTCACAATTAGTGCAGGAGCAACATTGAAGATGTGACTCACTGGCTCAATGCTTGCCTAGCATAAATGAGGCCCTAGGTTCAGTCTGTAGTACCACAATCAAGTGCGTGTACACTAAGAATAGTGTACAAATTGCCTTCAGGATATGTGTATAATATGTATAAGAAACATAAAAGACTGTTTATATCTTAGACCATTCCCAGAGTACCTTATTAATGTATATAAAGTATTTCAAAAATTTGAAATCCAAGTGCACTCTTAGTCTCAAATATATTAAATAAGGGATACTTAACCTGTACTAGGAAGTAAACCCATTTCTTGAGTTGCTCTCAGAGGCAACTCAACATTTTAGAAAATGGACTCAGAATAATACCACCTTTCTTTAAAGTTACTGGGTCCAAGTTTCTTAGTCAAGATCACTCATGGCAGTAGAGGCAACAGAAATGGCTTAGCAGTTATGAGTGTTGTTCTTACAGAAGACCAGAGTTCAGATCCTAGCACCCACCTCAAGCAGTTCACAAATACCCGTGGCTTCAGCACACAGAATCAGATGTATATACAGAAGTCATAAACAGAAATAAAAAATAAATCTTAAAGATCTCTTCATGGCAATTAGCTAGTTAGTGCCTTTGTCTTTGCCTTCCCTTCTTACTCCAATCAGAAGAACATCTCTTTCTGTGCATGTTGGTGTCTAGAAGGCTCGTTATGTGGGCAGTAAAATAATTTTCCAGTGATAAGCATTAGCAAAGTAAAGATCTATTGACATGTGCAGAAGCAGCAGCAGATGAACTCCTGGAAAGAAGACCATGTACTAGGAGAGATGTGCTCTCTTAAAGTATTTTAGAAGCAAGTTGTTAGACTTCACTGGGGAAGACACCTGTGTGCAGCTCGTATTTGGATAGGTGGGCAAACATCTTGTTATTTTGCTGAAGAAATAAGCGTCACTGTTTATGAGTTGTTTCTCCTTGGAGTAGTGCTACCTATGCAGTGCTGCTTGGACTAGGGAAAGGCTCCCAGTGATCTGAGCCTGCTCATTGAGATGCAGAATTTTCTGCAGTAGTATCACTATTCCCTAAGATTGCAGCTCGGGCTTGTTAAGGTTAACTTGTTTGGTTTAAGATCCTGGTCTAAACATTGAGGCTAACTAACATTCCAGTTGTTTTGAGTTGTGCCAACCTCAGGCTCTTCTCTTAGTGTCATTCTGAAGTGTGCCCAGCATTGTTCACACTGTGGGTGCAGCAGATCAGCTTTCCTCTTCAGTGTGGCCTTTGTCTATCTATGCTTAGTCTCATTCCCCAGAAAAGCCTGATGATTTGTTTTCCAGAGGTATCAATGAAAAAGAAGAAAACCATGCACAAAGCCATCCTGGGGTGGCAGGCAGGCCTAATATGAGGGGTAATAGGTGATCCATGCTAGTTCAAAGCATTCTCTCTGAAGAGTATCTAGAGTTCTGCTATCTCATGATCAGTCAAGACTTGGTAACAGGTTGGAAAACAGGGTTCAGATGGAAAAGTACTATCTTTGGCAGGAAGAAGAGTATGAAACCAGAAAAGTAAGCTGGTGTGGTATGTGATGAATTGTAATACTCCTGAGACTCCAGACAAAAGTTGGGTTGGTACTAGGAATGGGGTATTCCTCTGATAGGCCTGAGAATTTCAGGACTTTGGATTTGGAGAGCCATGAAATGCTTTAAGTGGGGTTTAATGGACCATCCTAGTAGGAATATGGAAAACATTGGTATTGAGGGTGATTTGAACTGTGCAGACCTGGCCTAAGATGTTTCAGAGGAGAAGAATGTTAGTATGTGGCCTAGAGACTGGTTTTTTTTTTTTTTTTTTTTTTTTTTTTTTTTGATATTTTGGAGAAGACTGTGGCTGCTTTTGCCCTTGTCTAAAGAGTCTGTCTGAGGCTAAATTGAAGAGACTCATATTAATTACATTGACCAAGGAGGTCTCAAAATAATCCAGTTTAGAGTCTGTGCTGTGGTTTAGTCTCATGAAGAGCATTTTGATGCAGCAAAGCAAGCTTTAAAAGAAAAAAATATAAAATGTATGGTTCAAGTAATAAAGGAGCACCAGGAAGTGAAATGGAGCTGAATTCTGTGTTCAAGGAGATAAACATGTTTAAGGGAATAGTGACTTTGGGGCAAGATTACACCCAGCTAAGCTTACTGTTTATGCATTTGCTGTTGACCAAGGAATAATTTGGACTTTTAATCTGGAATGAACTGTAATACAGAAATGGAGGACACACCTGTGATTCAGATTTTGAGGCTGGAAGAAATAAGCTTTGAATCCATATCTTGAGGCATAGTGGCCATGAAAAACTTAGGCCCATGCATGATGGTACACATCTTTAATCCCAGGAGACAAAGGCAAGGCAGTACTCTGGGTTCAAGGCTAGCCTGAGACAGAGTAAGTTCTAGGTGAAGAAAAGCTTAAATCCAGTGGTGGTGAGATATGCCTTTAATCCTAGCTTTCAGGAGACAGACCCATGCAAATCTCTGAGTTCAAGGTCAGTCAGTGGAGCAAGTTCCAGGATGGCCAAGCTAAGGCAGTGAAGAAGTTGGAAATGGGAAGCTGGTGATGATGTAACAGAACAAGGGGCCATGTTCCAGCTCCAGCAAGCAGCAGAACTCGGCATCTTTGGCCATGTGGCTCTGGTTTTAGTGTCAAGAATAGAAGGAACTACTGGGACAATTGATGCTGGTTAGCTAGAGCTAAGAAATTAGTGGTGTTTAAGAAGATACCAGTATCACTGGGGTGAAATCCTCTAGAAAATGTTTTCTGAGAGAACAAAAAAAGGTTTGTTCCAGAGATAGCCAAAGTTGTACCTTGTGCAGCAACTGTACTTGGTAATGTGTAAGAGTCACCCAGGTGGTACTGGTTTTGGTGGTATGAAGGGGTCATGGAGAGCAGCTGAAGCTTGGCACTGTGAGAGGCCTTAGAAGCATCATTTGCAGTTGACAGCCCAGCACTGAAGGGATCATGCAAAGAACTTTAGGCTTGGCCCCATGAAGAGAGCCAATGAGAAGTTATTGGTGAAGCCTAGTTGCAGTGGAAGACTCCAGTGAATTGGAGATGCCAGTACCATTTGATGATCACCAAAAATAGCGGCAGTGGAGTGGACTCAACCAGATCCTAGAGAGCTATAGAAGAGACCCAAGCCCTATGGAGGAGCCCAGAAGACCATGTATGGATTCCAGACATTGTAACAAGAAGGTGTGAAGTTTAAGTTGCTTTGGATACCCCAAGATACTAGAGATGTCAGAGCCATGGGATATCTACTGAGGAAAGCTGTTAACAGGAAGTGGAACCACCCAAAGAGAAAGAATTGTGTTGCAGTCAACAAAGCAGAAAGGAGTTGCACATCAGACATGGAGATGCAGAGTTTGGAGTTTGCCCAGTTGGCTTTTGGTCTTGATTTTGTCCAGGATTTCCTTACTATGTTGTTGAAATGGTAATGTATATCCTGTGATGTTGGAGGCATGTGATCTGCTTTTTGATTTTGATTTTTATAGGGGAGATTGCATGAATCTCAAAAGAGACTTTGAACTTTGGACCTTTAACATTGTTGAGACTGTTATAGATTATGGGACTTTTGAAATTGGACTAAATATATTTTGCATTATGCTATGGCTAGGTATGGCTCCCATAAACTCATGTGTTTGAACAAGCCTATGAGAGTCAGGAAGTGGAATGTGGTGGTTTGAATATGCTTGGCCCAGCGAGTGGCACTATTAGGAGGTGTGGCCTTATTGGAGTATGTGTAGCCTTGTTGGAGGAAGTGTGTCACTGTGGGGGTGGGCTTTGAGACTCTCCTCCTAGCTGCCTAAAAGACAGTCTTCTGTTTGCCTTCACTTCAAGATGTAGAACTCTTGGCTCCTCCAGTGCCATGTCTGCCTGGATATTGCCATGCTTCCTGCCATGTTGATAATGGACTGAACCTCAGAACCTGTAAGCCAGCCCCAATTCAATGTTGTCCTTTATAAGACAATGTTTCCTTGGTCATAATGTCTCTTCACAGCAATGGAAACCTTAAGACTCCTTGTCTGTACTTACTATGGAGAATCTTTGTGTAAATGGCTAGAGACAGAGCACATACCATTCACAGTCATGACATACAGTGGGTATTCAATGATAGATGGCTACTGTTACTGCTTTAGGTTGTGCACTCCTTATCTAGAGAATACACCACAATCTAGAGAATACACCACAGTATGTCAGAGTTCCAAGCACTTCAGATTTCAGATTTTTGATTAGAGTTCAGTATTACTGCAACAACTATTGTTTGTTCTAGTTTAATTTTTGTCACTGTAATGAAACACTTTGACCAATACTCTGGGAAAGGAAAGGATTTGGCTTACACTTCCATGTCAAAGTCCATCACTGACTGAAGTCAGGGCGGGAACTGAAGCAGGAACTGAAATAGAGACTATAGAGAAATGTTTATTGGCTCACTTCTCCTGGCTTGTTCAGCTAACACCTTATATAACCCAGACCTACTTGTCAGGGATGGCACCACCCATAGTTGTCTGAACCCTCCTATGTCAACTAGCAATTTGGAAGATACCTTACACCAAGGCAGTGATGGTACACACCTTTAATCCCAGAGTTTGGGAGGCAGAGACACACAAATCTCTGAGTTTGAGGCCAGCCTGCTCAACAGAGTGAATTCTAGGACAGCCAGGAAAGAAATTCTGTCTTGAAAAACCAAAATTAAATTAAGAAGAAGATGCTTTATAGGCTAATCTGATGGAGGCAGTTTCTCATTTGAGGCTCTGTCTCTCCAAGTGACTGGTTTGTGTCTAGTTGGCAAAAACTAACCAACACAGTTATTTTGTGAAATACCTACCACTGTATTTAACACCATTAGTATTTTCAGTTGATTGTATGGCTGATTGTATAGAAGGACAGGCATAGGGCCAGCCTCTTATACTTTAATGAACTGTAGATCAACAAGGACAAGGAAGAAATGTACATCTGAGTCAGTAGGATTCAGGGTAGGCCTGATATTTTTATCATAACCAGAGCCATACCATTGGCGACATGTGAAATGGGAGGATGACTGGAAAGGATAGAAAATCAAGGAGGCTGTGAAGGGTCCATGTCAAGAATAGTTTAGTTTTAGTAATGTTTAATAGGGTTTTTAGTTACCAAAGGGACAGATGGAAAATTCAAAATTGCTTATTATCATTGTACCTAGAGAATGAATGTATATATGCCCATTGGAAAACAACCCCTGCCAGGAGCTCCTGCCAAGCCATATAATTTCCCTACTCACTGTTTACCCTGGCCTTTCAGCAGTGACATCTACTGTGAGCCTCCTGAGCAGATGGTACCTTGACAGGGACCAACTGCCTACTGCTGGCAGGCACTCCCTTTGGATCTCTGGGGTTCTCCTGTGTCGGTTCTCTGTCACATCTTGCTGCTGTGGCATTATTTCTAGGGTATTGTCTTGCACTCCGGCTTAGACTGCCCTTTTCATATGCTCTAAGAACATGTCCACGTTTTGGGAGAGGTACTTAGGGAATCTGGAGTGTCCTCAAATGTGAAGTCATAATTAAATATAAATCCTTTGAATGATTTGTAAATATAAGTACTTTGAAATGTAATGCATTTTAAAGTACTTAACAATAAAATAGAATGAGTGAAGTTCTTTGAGGACTAACTGCTTTCCTTACTCTGGGTTTACATACAGAATCACTGAAATATCTTCAGCTTGGCACGACTATGCAAAGCAGTTCATTTTACATTCAGCGTATGTATGATGTCTGCTGAGATGAATTCCTTTTGTTTTTTATAGGCATACATCACCATGCCTAGCAAAGTAGAATTTTTGTAGAATTATTGAGCTGCCTGTAGTTATGGCTGAAGGCAGTAAGAGCTTGAATTGCTCACAGAGGGTGGTTTTACTTTCTACCCTTCTAGGTACTGCTTTTTAATCATCAAGATATCTCTGGCTGTTTCTTCTCAGTCTGATTTCTGAATAACAGCTTTTTATTGTTTCTTTCCTTATAGAGACCTAAAGCCAGAGAATATCCTCCTTGATGATCACGGTAAGAGAGCCTCACACACCTCAGTGTAGGCTTGTCAGAGGGACATTTAGAGAGCCTCTCACACCTCAGTGTGGGCTTGTCAGAGGGACACTTAGAGAGCCTCTCACACCTCAGAGTGGGCTTGTCAGAGGGACACTTAGAGAACCTCTCACACCTCAGAGTGGGCTTGTCAGAGTGACACTTAGAGAGCCTCTCACACCTCAGTGTGGGCTTGTCAGAGGGACACTTGTACTTTAAAGCTGATGTGGACATGGTTAATAATGCAGACTGGAATCAATAACTAAAAGAAACTCTGAGATGTGTTCTTTAAAAAAAATACACACACAATTGACATTGCTATCACATGCACTTACATAAAAGCAGAGATACTATATGTTAATGATGAATGTTTTAAAGTAGATGAAAATAAACCCAAAGTAAGTATTTGCCCTCCTATTTTTGCTATTGACCCATATTTATTTTTTCTTTATTACCTAGCCCTCTAAACTTGGCATGCTGCCCTCCGTGCTGTCCCCTTATTATTTATCACTTGTCACAGAGTGGGGGTGTAGAATGCTGTTATGGGGACCCTGTGGTGGTAGATGGGGACTGACCTTGTGGTTAGCTCCTTGTCAGCATCATGGGTGCCTCTGACGTTGGTGCCTCTGGATCTGAGAATGAGCCTGATTGCTAGGATGCTGGTTGTATTTACTTTACGTAGGTTAGCAATTTAAGAAGGAGCTTATGATTAGTGATTCTCAGTGGCTAAAAGAACCTTTCTGTGGAGCAGAGAACATGAACCAGAGCCAGAGTGATTCCTAGAAAGAACAAGCTCCTGTGGCTCATTCCTGAAGGCAGAATGTACGACTTTCTCAGTACTTAGCTCTCATGTTTACTTCTGCCACTGCTTTCTGCTTGTTACCTAACTTATGTGCTGACCCCATTAAGAAGAGAGGTGCTTGGAATTTCTTTATGTAATAATGAAGAAGTAACTTGACTGCTTTCAACTCTTAAGTTTGTGATTTGTGTTGGGATATGCTGCACTGGTATCTAGAGTTGGCATTGAAGGGAAGAGAACAAATTATGTTGTAAGACATTGAGTAGTTTACTAGGTGTGTTATTAGGGTAAGTCTGAATCCTGTGACAGATGTCCTTAGAAGAACATTTTCTGTAATTGGTTACTTTCATAGGACTGTGGCCAACATTTATGCCTTCCTATGTATAGTACAGTTCTCTAGGTAAAGTATCTTAACTGCTAGTTATGAGGAAATAATAAATATGGTTCTTCTATTTTTATCTGGTGGTTATTTACTGTTAAAGGGCTTCTTTAGGTATAAATATAATTTCTTACTATTAATGAAACTCAGTGTGCTATATATGAAATTACGTTACATATGTAAAAGTTAAATATAATTTTTAGATATTGCTATTTTTGATACATTTTTATGTGTTTTTTAGCACTGAGAATAGAATCTCAAGCCTTATATACCGTATACAAGGGTTCTATTACTGAGCTATATCCCCAGCCCTCATCAATACTTTTTAGATGGACTTTGCCTCACAGTTATGAATTGTCACTAAAATGTTACTTCTCCCCATGATCTGTACATTGTGTGTGAACATGCCCAGGACACATCCGAATTTCAGATCTTGGTCTAGCTATGGAAGTCCCAGAAGGGCATATGGTTCGAGGAAGAGTTGGTACTGTTGGCTACATGGGTAAGTGAAAGATGACTTTGGTGGACCTCATCCTTTCCTGCTAGGTGTGCCAGTGCTTAGAACCTAGAGGGAAGACAGCTTTTAATTTACTTAAATAGTATGAACCTCATTAAGCCGTAACAGTAATGCTACATTCAAACATTAATTTTTAAAAATATTTGTGTTACATTTATTTATTATTGTGTACATGTATGTGTACATATGAGCACACCAGGGAGTACATGTGCAAGTCAGATGACAATTCATGTGAGTCAGTTCTCTGCTTTCATAGAACTCAAGTAGTCAGGCTTTAAGGCACACACTTTTACCCACTAAGCCATCTTGCCAGCCCCTAAAATAGCACTTAATAAAGCTCATTATCACTGTGATACTTTATATACAAACACAACAATTCACGTTCTTCCTGTCTGAAAACGATTAGCTCTAAATTTAATTAAAACAACAACAACAACAACAATTTTTTGGGGGGGTCAGGGGAAGCTGGGTATGGTGATATATGGGATTAAAGGTGTAATCTACCTTTAATCCATACTACCACACTCATCTAATAAACATCTCTCCCCTGCCTTTGTTGTTGTTTTGAAACAGGATTTTTCTGTGTAGCCCTGGCTATCCTGGAACTCACTCTGTAGACCAGGCTGGCCTCAAACTCAGAAATCTGCCTGTCTCTGCCTTCTGAGTGCTGGGATTAAAGGCGGGTGCCACCACCTCTGGCTTCTTTCCCCACTTTTATTAAACAGACTCTTCTCTCATGCAGTATAATCTAAATACAGTTGAATACAGTCCCCTCCCTCTGCTCCTCCTAGTTGCTTCCCACTCCTCTCCCATCCAGATATACTCCGTTTGTCTCTCATTAGAAAAGAACAGGCTTCTGGGAAATAACAAAATATAACAAAACAAAATATAGTAAGATAAAATGAAAACTATCGTATTGAAGTTGGGCAAGCTAAGCCCGCAGAAACTGAAAGAGCCACAAGAGAAGGCACAAGAATCAGAGACCCACTGTTTACATATTCATAAGTTCTATAAAAGTACTAAGCTGAAAACTATTTTATATATATATATATATAAATATATATTTATATATATTAATATATATTAATTTATATATAATATATAATAATTTATATATAAATATATAAATATATATTTATATATTAATATATATTAATTTATATATAATATATGTAATATATTATATATGATACATATTATATATATTATATATAAAATATATATAATATATATAAATATAACATATATTTATATATATTACAAATATATATAAATATATTAAATATATTAAATATATATATATATATATATATATATATATATATATATATATATATATTTCCCCTCTCCCCCCCAAGTGCTGGGACTGGGTATCATCTGATTGAGTTGTTAGCTGAAAGAGTCTCATGGAAATCCCCAAACAACCCAGGCTTGTTACTATGTTTCCAAGACAATAGATTGCTCTCTACAAACTGACAACAAGGGCTCACTGCATTCATATATACATATGAATACACATACACGTGCACACACACACACACACACACACACACACACAATAGCTTTTAGTGCAGTGTGTGTGTGTGTGTGTGTGTGTGTGTGTAAGACCTGGTGCAGACCCATGTAGGCCCTGTGATTGATGCTTCAATTTCTGTGAGTTCATATGAACTTTGCTCAGTTGTTTTAGAGAACCTTGTTCCCCTGGTGTCCTCTGTCTCTTCTGATTCCCCTACTCTTTCTGCCGCCTCTTCTGAGGGGTTCCCTGAGCTCTCAGGGGAGGGATTCGATGGAGATATCTGTGTGCGCACGCGTGTGCATATAATGTGGCTCTCTGCATTTGTGTGTGTGTGTGTGCATGTGTGTGCATATAATGTGGCTCTCTGCATTTGTCCCCATCTGCTGCAGGAAGAAGCCCCCCTGATGATAGCTGAAAGGCACTGAACTATGAGTATAGCAGAGTATCATTAGAAGTCATTTTACTGTTACTTTTTTTTTTTTTTTGACCAGTAGTATTTGGTTATACTCTAAGTTTCTAGGATATCTAGTCTTTGGTTCTTAGTCACCCCAGCAGTGTTGAGTATGGGTATGTAATAGGCCTTAAGTCAAATCAGACATTGGCTGGTTACTCCCACAAGGTTTGTGTCACCATTGTAGATTCAAGGATTGTGGTTGGGTTGCTATTTGCTCTTCTCTTTTGGTACCCTGCAGAATACTTTCCCATGTCATAGACATTACAAAATGAGAGCAAAGGTTCTATGTAGGCACCAGATTGATCTCTTCATTTTCAGTGAGTTGTGTGGGTACTGTCTTTAGCAGTGAATCCCTTTGTCAGTTTATGGAGAGCAACCAATTGTTTTGGTACAGCCTGGGTTGTTTGGGGATTTCCATGGGACCCTTTCAGTTAACAGCTCAATTCGGTGATACCCAGTCCCAGCACTGGAAGCTTCATTTAGTGACAAGACATGGCCATTAAGAGTTCTGGCTCTCATTATTTGGAGACTTCATTTGGATTGCCTTCATATAGTTAATTTTCTCTGTACTAGATTTCCATACTGCCCCCACAAATACTTTTTAATTCTTTTTTATTTTTTTATTTTGTGTATTTACCATTGCTCTCTTCAGACACACCAGAAGAGGGCATTGGACCCCATTGCAGATGGTTGTGAGCCATCATGTGGTTACTGAGAATTGAACTCAGGACCTCTGGAAGAGCAGTCAGTGCTCTTAACTGCTGAGCCATCTCTCCAGACCCTACTCTTCAATTCTAAATGTCTTTCCCTGATACCTTCCCTCAATCCCATGTTCTCCCATCCGTTTTCCACATGATCCTCCCATTCTACCTCCCAACTTCTGATTCCAGTCCACCCATAAAACCTCTTCTATTTCCTCCTCCCAGGGAGATCTATGTCTCTCCTTGTTCTGTCCACTATATCTAACCTCTTTGGGCCTATGGATTGTAGCTTAGTTATAATTTATTTAATGGTTAATATCTGTATATAACAATCTACATACATATTTATCTTTTTGGGTCTGGATTACCTCACTCAGGATGACTTTTTTCTAGTATTCCCTTGCCTGAAAACCAACCAACCTACCTTCCTTTCATCCTTCCTTCCTTCCTTCTTTCCTCCCTTCCTTCCTTCCTTCTTTCCTTTCTTCCTTTGAGTTGAGTAAAACCCCATTCTGCAAATGTACCACATGTTCTTTATCCATTCTTCTGTTAAGGCTGTTCCCAATTTCTGGATATTATGAATAGAGCAGCAATGGACATTGTTGAGCAAGTATTAGGATGAAATGTTATTTTGGTATATGTCCAATAGTGGAATAGCTGGATCTTAAGGTAGATTATTTCCCATCTTTCTGAGGAATTGCTATACTGATTTCCATAGTGGCTTATAAATTTGCACTCCCACCAGCAATGGAGGAGAGTGTTCCCCTTGCTCCACATTTTTGTCGGTAAGAACTGCAACTTGTGTTATTGATTATAGCCATTCTTACAGCTTTAAGATAGAATCTTAGTGGTTTTTATTTGTTTTTCTCTGATGGCTAAGGATTTTGAACATTTGAATACTTTTTAACCAGTTGTGATTCCTCTATTGAGAATTCTCTGTTTACATCTGTACCCCAGTTTTAATTGTTTTTTATATCAAGTTTCTTGAGTATGATATATATTTTGGATAATAGCCCTCTATAAGATGTAAAGTTGGTAAAAATCTTTTCCCATTCTGTAGGCTGCTACTTTGTCCTAATGATGGTGGCCTTTGCTGTGTGGAAACTTTTCAGTTTCATGAGGTCCCATTTATTAATTATTGATCTTAGCACCTACATTGTCTGTGTTCTGTTCAGAAAGCCACCAACTGTGCCAGTGTGCCCAAGGCTATCTTCCACTTTCTCTTCTATCAGCTTTAGTATACCTGGCTTTATGTCAAATTTTTTGATCTATTTGGAGTTGAGTTTTTGTGCAGGGTGCTAGGTGTGGTTCTATTTGAGTTATACAGTTTGACCAGCACCATTTGTTGAAGATGCTATCTTTTTTCCAGCATGTATTTCTGGCTTCTTTATCAAAAATCAAGTGTCTATATGTGTGTGGGTATATGGCTGGGTCTCAAATTCAATTTCATTGATCAGTGTGTCTGTTTTTATGCCAATACCGTGTGTGTGTGTGTGTGTGTGTGTGTGTGTGTGTGTGTGTTTTATTATTAGTATAGCTTGAGATCTGGAATGGTGAGACCTTCCACAGTTCTTTTATTGTTCAGGATTATTTTAGCTATTCTGTTTTTCATTCAAATGATTTGAATATTGTCCTTTCAAGATCTGTGAAGAATTTTGATGGGGATTGTACTGAATCTGTAGATTGCTTTGCTAGGAGCATGGGAGATCTTTCCATTTTTTGATAGCTGCTTCAGTTTCCTTCTTTAAAGACTTGACATTTTTATTTTTATCATATGAGTCTTTCACTTGGTTGGTTGGAGTTACTTTAAGATATTTGATATGTTTGAGGCTGTAGTGAAAGATGTTTCTCTGATTTCTTTTTCAGTCTGTTGTCATTTGTATATAGAAGGACTACTGATTTTTGTGAGTTAATTTGGTATCTAACAGCTCTGCCATAAGTGTTTATCAGCTGTAGGAATAGCTTGGTGGAATTTTTAGGGTCACTTATGTATACTATCATATCATCTGCAAATAAAGATACCATGACTTCCTCTTTGTATCTCCTTAATCTCCTTCAGTTCTGTATTGTTTTAGCAAAGACTTTATTGTGCTATATTTAATAGATATGGGGAGAACAGATAATGTCTTGTTCCTGATTTAAGTGGAATTGTTTTGCATTTTTTTCTCTATTTAATGGACTTGCTGTAAATTTCCATTTTTATATTTAGTTATGTCCCTGTATCCTTAATCTCTCTAGGATTTTTATCTTGAAGGAGTGTTGGATTTTGTCAAAGGCTTTTTTTTTTTTTTTTTTTTTTTTTTTGCATGTAATGAGAGGACCATCTGGTTTATTTGTGTTTTTTTCTTTTGGTTTGTTTAGATAGTAGATTATATTTATTGATTTTCATATATTGAAACATCTCTGCATCTTTGGGATGGAGCCTACTTGATTATGGTGTATTATTTTTTTTAAGTCTTCTTGGAATCTATTATCTTTGCATCTATGTTCATAAGGAAAATTGGTCTTTTTTTTTCTTTGTTGGGTCTTGATGTAGTTTGAGTATCAGGGTAACTGTAGTTCATAGAATGAATTGGACAGTGTTCCTTCTGTTCCTGTTATATTGTGGAATAATTTCAGGAGTATCTTTATTAAGTGTTTTTGAAAGCCTAATAGAATTCTGTACCAAAACCATTGGGCCCTGGGCTTTTTTTGGGTGGGAAACTTTTTAATGACTGCTTCTATTTCACTATGGGGTTATAGATCTGTTTAAATGGTTTATCTTATCTTAATTTAGCTTTGGTAAATGGTACCTATCAAGAAAATTATCTATTTTTTTTCAGATTTTCCAATTTTGTAGAGTACATGTTTTTAGAGTATGTTTGTATGATTTTATGGATTTCTTTATTTTATTTATTTATTTTATTTATTTATTTCTTTATTTCTTTATTTTATTCTTTATTATGGCATCTGTTATTATGACCCCCTTTCCTTTTCTAATTTTGTTAATTTGGATTCTCATTCTCTCTCTCTCTCTCTCTCTCTCTCTCTCTCTCTCTCTTTCTCCTTAGTTAAATTGGAAAAAGGTTTGTCAATTTTATTGATTCAATGAACCAACTGTTTGTTTTATTGATTCTTTATATTGTTTTCTTTGCTTCTGTTTTATCAATTTCAGCCACCTCCTCCTTTTGGGTGTGATTTCTTTTTGTTCTAAGCCTTCCTAATGTTGCTATCCTTTAATACGGTTCATGTTGTAGGGACCCCCAACCCTAAAATTACTTTGTTCCTACTTTATAAAGTGCGACTTTGCTGTTATGACTCATAATATAAATATCTGATATGCAGGTACTAACACACAGGTTGAGGCCGCTCTTCTGGGCTTTCGCGTTACTGTAAGTTACTCGTACTAGACCTCTCCAGTTTTGTCTTTGTTTGTTTACTCTAGGACTTAGGGCTATGAACTTTCTTCTTAGAACTACTTTTATTGTGTCCTATAAGTTTGGGTATGATGTGTATTCATTTTCATTCAAATCAAGAAAGTCTTTAATTTCGTTATTTCTGTCTTGATCCATTTTTCATCCAGTAGAGACTTGTTTAGTTTCCATGAGTTTGTAAGCTTTCTATTGTTTCTGTTATTGATGTCCAGCTTTAATCCATAATGGTCTGATAGGATGCAGGGAATTATTTTCATTTTCTTGTGTTTGTTGTGTCCAAGTATGTAGTCAATTTTGGAGAAAGTTTCATGAGGTGCAGAGAAGAAGGTATATTCTTTTGTATTTGGATAAAATGTTCTGTAAATATCTGTTAGGTCCATTTGGTCTATAATGTCTTTTAGCTCCAGCATTTCTCTGTTTAGTTTTTGTGTAGATGACCTATCTGTTGGTGAGAGTGTGGTACTAAAATTTTCCACAGTTAGCATGTGAGGGTCGATATGTGATTTACGCTGTAGTCGTGCTTCCTTTACAAAAGTGGGTGCCCTTTGTGTTAAGAATTGAAATGTCATCTTGGTGGGTTTTTTTATCTTTGATGAATACAAAGTATCCTTCCCAATCCCTTTTGATTAGATTTGGTTTAAAGTCTGTTTTGTTAGATATTAAAATGGCTACACAAGCTGTTTCTTAGTTTCATTTGCTTGGAGTATCCTTTTTCAGTCCTTTACTCTCATACCTATTTTTGATGTTGAGATGTTTTTCTTGGTTGCAGCAAAAGAATGGGTCCTGCTTTTCCATTCTGTCTGTTAGTCTGTATCTTTTTATTGGGGGAATTAAGATCCTTGATATTGAGAGATATCAGTGACCAATGATTGTTGGTTCCTATTCTTTAGTTATTGGTGGTGGTAATGGTGGTGGTCTTGACAGTGTGTGTGTGTGTGTGTGTGTGTGTGTGTGTGTGTGTTGTGTGTGAGCGTGCATGGATTTCCTTTCCTTGAATTTTAGTGGTCTGGAATTATTAAGTGGCTCTGTTTTGATGGTTGTAATGGAGTTTTCCTTCTATCATCCTTTGTAGGACTGGATTTATAGATAAATATTGTTAAAATTTGGTTTTATCATGGAATATCTTCTCCATCCAAGTTGATTGAGAGTTTTGCTGGGTATAGTAGTCTGGTCGGCATTTGTGGTCTCAGAGACTGCGGTACTTCTTTTCTGGCTTTTAGGGTCTCCTTTATTGCAAATGCAATCCTAATAGCTATGCCGTTGTTTGTTACTTGACCTTTTCTTTTGCTCTGTATGTTTAGTATTTTGATTATTATGTGGTCAGAGGACTTTCTTTTCGGACCCAATCTATTTGGCAGCCCGTATGTTTCTTGTACCTTTATAGGCATTTCTTTCTTTAGGTGAGAATTTTTTTTTCTTCTATGATTTTGTTGAAAATACTTTCTGGGCCTTTGAGCAGGGTTTCTTCCCTTTCTCTATTCTCATTATCCTTAAATTTGTCCTTTTTATCGCATCCCAGATTTTATGGATGTTTTGTGTCAGTAGATTTTAGATGTAACATTTCTTTGACTGACATAGCTATCTGTTTCTTCTAGTACATCTTTAATGCCTGAGATTCTCTCTTCTGTCTCTCATATTCTCTCGGTGAAGCTTGCCCTGTAGTTCCTGTTTGAATTCTAACTTTTTTATTTCTGGAATTCCCCCAGTTTTATTTTCTTTATTCCCATTTTCAGGCCTTGAACACTTTTATGTATTTTTCTTTAACTGTTTTTTTTCTAGGCTTTCTTTAAGGGATTTATTCATTTACTCTTTGAGGATTGCTATGTTCTTTATATAGTTGATTTTAAGGTCATTTTGGGGAGGAGGCATCAGCTATGTTGCAGTATTCAGTACCTGCTGTATTAAGGTTGCTGGGCTTCAGTTGAGACATTGTCCTGGCTGTTATTGATTGCGTTTTCATACTGAAACCTAGGTATCTGGGATTGAGGTGACCATAGGTCTTGATGATGAATGATGATATCTGTTTTTGTCTCTGCTGGATGAGTGTTTTTCCTTGGTTTCTACTTCCTCCCTGGACTTTAGGAGAGTGTAGTAACTGTGTACTGCCTGGTAGGAAATTTCTCTCCATCTGTTTCCCTGGCCTGCTCAAGTGATGTGTTCCCAGTGTATGCCTGCTGGTGTTGGAGGCTGGGATAATGGGATGCATTGGGGGAAGTAAGGCTGGAGAAGATCTTTGTTATCTGTTTGGGTTTGGGGTGGGGTCAGAGAAGAAAGGGAGACTGCTGCAGGTTTTCTGCTATAGAGCTGGGATGAGCCTGGGGTGGGTCGGGGATTGGATCGGGAGGGGCAGGAGAGGTGTGCATCCACTGTCAACCTACTTGTTTTCCTGGCAGGAGTGTCCTTGAGGTACCCAGAGTGCCTGCTGGGGCTTGGGGCTGGACAAAGGAACAAGCAGGGTAAAGAGGATCTGTGGGACCACATGGGAGGAAGCTGCAGAGCTGATATAAGACTGCGGGACTGGGTCTTGGGGGACAGAGAATAGAGACATCTTTTTAAAGCAGCTGATAATATAGCTACATTTTAACAGAAAAATCTGAACCATACGTAAAAACTACAATTGGTTCTATAAAAATTGTGTAGTCTTTCAGTTCTACAAATTAAGGTACTTTAATTTACAAAATAATTGGGGAAACAGACTAGAAAAATATCCCAACATGTGAGTTGTCTGTGCAACAGCATTTGAGCCCATGAGTGCTCAGACTTGAGTTAGAATGACAACTGATGTGACTTCCCTGAAGAATGGCTGTTCCCTAACATAAATGACATTGCTTTCAAATGTCATCTCAATGTTAAAATTTAACCCAGTCAATTAGTAAATTGTCTAATGGATCTAGAGCAGTGGTTCTCAGCCTTCCTAATGCTGGCAAGCCTTTAATACAGTTCCTTGTGTTGTGGTTACCCTCAACCATAGAATTATTCTTGTTGCTACTCTATCACTATAATTTTGCTACTGTTATGAATCACAAAGTAAATATACATGTTTTCTGATTGTCTTACGTGACCCATGTGAAAGAGTAGTTCAACCTTACTATGGCCTGAGACCCAAAAGTTGAGAACCAGTGATCTAGAGGGAATGAGGAGTCTCCTAGTCTGGAGCCCTCTTCTTTCTTTCCTCTTTCCCTTTTCCCCTCCCTCCTTTCCCCCTTTTTCCCTTCCCTCCTTTTTTACTTTCTCTCTTTTTTTTCTTGTTTTTTGAGACAGGGTTTTTCTGCCTAGCCCTGTCTGTCTTGGAACTCACTCTGTAGATCAGACTGGTCTCAAACTCAGAGATCTGCCTCTGCTTCCCTAGTGCTGGGATTAAAGGCATGCGCCAACATATCCAGGCTTCTGTAGCACTCTTTCTATATATAAATGAGGAGTGGTGTCCATAGAGTCTCCTGAGTTTATGTGGTTGTATGAGGGCGGTCTGGCAAGGCCACAAGTCTTCTCATGTAGCTACTGTTTATGCATGTAGGCATATAAGCCTTACTCATCTGATCTCTGGGAAATTAATCAAATTCATATTATTCCAAAGATGAAGGGTATGGTGGGTCTTTCAGAGCCTGACATTTTTCCCCTTGTAGGTTTCTGACTTGGGAACAAACGACACTGCACTTGAGGCACCCATGGGAACATTTAAGTGATGGGAGCACCCCAAGAGGCAAGCGTTCTCTCCAGTACCATTTACCTTATTACCCACCCTGTAGCAAGCGAGTTTATTTAGGTATACAGACACTGCTTCAATTATCCTTTCCACATCAATGAACCCAATTAATCTGAAGTATATAACTCAGTGGATATTAGTGCATTTACAAAGTTGTGTATCCATCATTATATATTACCATTACTCTATCTAATTTCAGAACATTCTTCACTTCAGATTTTAATGACCTGTTAGCAACTACTTCCTATTTATCACTTCTGTTCCCAGGCCTTTCCACCGTGAATTTATGTTCAGTCTCTCTGAATTTGCATATTCTGCGTATTTTATGTAATCATATGATCCACATAACCATATGATCTTTGGCTCTTTATGATTTTCTTTATTTTGGGGGTGGGTGGGTCAAGACAAGAGTTTCTTTTGTGTAGCCTCAGATGCAACTGATCTGACCTCAAACTCAGCAGTGCTGAGATTAGAAGCATGCGTCACCACTGTCTGACTGTGATTTTAAAAAAAAAAAAAAAACCAGCATGTTTTTAAGGTTCTTAGATCATATTATAACAAATATTAAATTAATATATTACTTGGAATTATGAAAATATTTAAAACAAAAATTTAATTTAAAATTTCCTGTATTTGTTATTTAGCTCCAGAAATTATCAATCATGAAAAGTATACATTTAGTCCTGATTGGTGGGGACTTGGATGTCTGATATATGAAATGATTGCTGGACATTCTCCATTCAGAAAATATAAAGAAAAAGTCAGCCGGGAGGAATTAGAAAGAAGAGTGAAGAATGAAACTGTTGAGTACTCTGAGAGGTTTTCAGAGGATGCCAAGTCCATCTGCAGCATGGTAGGTCAGGTTCCATGGAGGCAGGGAAACATTTAACTCACTTCCTCTCTTTTGATGGTTCAGAAGGCAGTAGTCAAGTAGGCAGTCTTCAGAAGCAGGGTAGTCACCCCTTCCCAACTTAAAAGTCCTGGTTCAACACCAAGACCAGGCTGAGATGAACTCAGCCAGGCCTCTCAGTAACCTACCTCCTTCCTGGTGCTCTTGTCTGGAATTTCATCTTAGGCAGACAATGCGAGTCCACCGAAGTTCCCAGCCCAAACTTGGAAAATGACTGGACAACTACAGCAAAGCCCAAGGAAAACTCATGACTCCCCTTCTGTAGAGCTATTATTGAAAGGAAGAATGGTGCCAAATTACTCTGTTTTCAAAAAACAGCTGCTGAGTCTGGTTCATTGACTCATTTTATGTGAAATTAAATATAAAATGCTTAATTCTATTATATTTTGAAATGGTAAGAGTACCTCTGCCAAATTCTTTTCCTTTAAATCATCACAGACAGTCTTAACTCCAAGGGCAGCATGGGCCAGATTGACACCTACCTTACATATTTGATTATTGTTTTAGGACCTTCATCATCCACGAGACACGATGATGCCAGAGAGCAAGTCCTAACATAATCATAGAACAAGCCAGTAGCAATTGGGTGCCATCTGCCCTTAGGGTTGGGTTTTTTTTTTCCCACCCATTGCTGACTGTCTACATGCTAAAATTTTTTTTGTCACTTGCTTACCTTAAAATGGTGACTATAAACATTTTTTTCTTTTACTGTCCTTTGATGAATTTTTAAAATTTTTCTTTCAATAAGGGTTTATTGAATCAGTTAACTCAATTAAGAAACATCTCACAAGAACACCCTTTTTCTCCTACTGGTTTGCCTCATGCAGCCTTGATAGGAGGGTTTATGCCTAGTCTTACTATAATTTGTTATGCTATGTTTGTCTGATAACCTTGGAAGGCCTGCTCTGGTTTTTTGGGTGGGTGTATAATGTAAGAGAGTTAAAAATGAAAAAAAAAGAATGCCCACAAGTAAACCTAATCTGGACAAGTCTCTTTAAGACTCCCTTTACAAGTGATTCTAGATTGTGTCCATTTAACAGCTACAATCAACCATCATGCTCAGTAACTACTGTGAAGAGAAACAACTGGCTCTTTTTTTTATTGGATATTTTATTTACACTTCAGATGTGATCCCCTTTCCCCATTTCCCCCCCACAAACCCAGGAACCCCCTATCCCATCCCCCTCCTCCTGCTTCTATGAGGATGTGCCCACCCATCTGCTCACTCCCACCTCCCCAACCATGATTTCCCCCCACACTAGGGCATCCAGCCTTCATGGTACCAAGGACCTCCTCTCCCACCTATGCCCAACAAGGCCATTCTCCCCTACATATACAGCTGGAGCCATGGGGCCCTCCCTATGTGCTCCCAGGCTGGTAGTTTAGACCCTGGGAAGCTCTGGTTGGTTGGTATTGTTGCTCTCCCCATGGGGTCACAAACCCTTTCAGCTCCTTCAGTCTTCTCTTTAACTCCTCCATTTGGAACCCCATGATCAGTTCAATGGTTAGTTGTATATGCATATATGTATATATACATATACATGCATATATATATATATATATATATATATATATATATATATATATAATCTGCCTCTGTATATGTCAGACCTCTGGCAGATCTCCAAGGAGACAGCTATATCAGGCTCCTGTCAGCATGCACTTCCTGGAATCCACATCAACGTCTACCTTTGGCGAATGCACATGGGATGGAAACCCAGGTAGAACAGTCTCCAGACGACCCTTCCTTCAGTTTCTGTCCCACACTTTGTCTCCATATTTGCTCCCATGAGTAATTTAACAACTGGCTCTTAAACAATGAGTTAAGTTTTCCACAAATGGATTGTAGGAAAGTATCTTAGGATATACATGGGTAACTTGCCCAAGAGCAGAGAGGGAACAAGAACTTGGGACAACCTTTTTTGATTGATAGTTTGTATGAAGAAAGGCTTATTTGAATTTGTGACAGTTAAAAATATGTAAAGAATGCTTTTATTCAGGCAGTGGTGGCACACGCTTTTGATCCCAACCCTTGGGAGGTAAAGGCAGGCGGATCGCTGTGAGTTCAGGGCAGCTAGATCTATCTACACAGTGAAACCTTGGCTCACCGGCCCCCCCCCCAAAAAAAAGTTTGAAAAAGATTTTTGTGTGTGTAGTGGTACATGGCTCTGATCTCAGCAGTCTGGAGGTGCAGATATTGCATATGAAGATTTCAAGATCAGCTTAGGCTACAAGACCCTGTCTTGAAAAAACTCAGTGACCCAGGAGATTGTTCAGTAGATTAAAATACTTGTCACATAAGTCCAATGACCTAAGTTTTATCTCTAGAATCTATGTCAAAAGCCAGATGTGGTGGCACATATCTGTAATCCCTGTACTATTAGGGTTAGAATAGGTGGCAGAGATCGGAGAATGATCTGGAAGTTTGTGAGGCCAGCTAGACTGGAACATACAACACAGCAGCAGTTTATGCCTCAAAAAGATGGAATGCAAGAATGAACTCCTGAGCGGCGGTGGTGGCGCACGCCTTTAATCCCAGCACTTGGGAGGCAGAGGCGGGCGGATTTCTGAGTTCAAGGCCAGCCTGGTCTACAGAGTGAGTGCCAGGACAGCCAGGGCTACACAGAGAGACCCTGTCTTGAAAAAAAAAAACCAAAAAAAAAAAAAAAAAAAAACCAAAAAAAAAAAAGAATGAACTCCTGATTTAGAAAATTGACCCCTGACCTCCAGATATGCGCTGTGGCATGTACCCACACTCACACAAATATATAAATAAAACCAAAACTGGGGGAAAGTAGAGATGATGTTAGAGACAGGAAAGAGACAGAGAGTTAAATATATACAGTTTTTAGAAGAAGGCTTGCTCAATTTTTGATTTGGGTCCTTAATACTCTAGTGATTTCTTTTTATAAATTCAACAGCATTGAAATAATGGTTCTGAACTTACAACTCTATTTCCTTAGTAGTTATCTCTTAATTTTTATAACAGTCTTACTTGAGGATTGACTTACTCAAATGGCATATTTTTCTTGAGACAGATTCCATATAGCTCTGCTGACCTGGAACTCACTATGTAGATCAGGTTGACTTCAAGAGATCCACCTGCCTTTGCCCAAGTGCTGAGATTAAAGGGGTTCACCAGGAGGCACAGTTCTTTAAGCTTCCATCTCATGGTCAGCCATGGAAGGGCTTGAGTATTACTCTGTGAAACCAGAATCTACTTAGTTAAGTCTGAATTTCACAGTTTGCTTGATACTTAGGAACTATAGTAGCTATTAACTTGGATATATGTCCTTTCTGCCACCCCTACTACTTTGGTTGTTGGGGATTTTGTTTTGGTTTTTGGCTTTCCTTTTTTGTTTATTTGGGTTTTTTTGTTTTGTTTTGTTTTTTGTTTTTCGAGACAGGGTTTCTCTGTAGTCCATTTTTTTTTTTTTTTGGCTTTTCAAGATAGTGTTTCTCTGTGTAACCCTGACTGTCCTGGACCTCACTCTGAAGACCAGACTGACTTTGAACTCACAGAGATCTATCTGCCTCTGCCTCTCAAGTGCTGAGATTAAAGGTGCAATCACCACCTGGGTTATTAAAGAAGATAGTTGTGATTATATTTTTATCCTAATAGCTTCAGTTGATTGTTTCTCTCTTTTGTAGTTACTCACCAAAGATCCAAGTAAACGGCTGGGCTGCCAGAGCGATGGAGCCTCTGCTGTGAAGCAGCACCCAATATTCACAGATATTAACTTCAGCAGGCTGGAAGCAAATATGTTAGAGCCGCCTTTCATTCCTGATGTAAGTATGTCACCCAGAGTAGCTAGGTCTCAAGAACACCGATTCCCATGACAGTCTTTTGTTAAAACACACTCGATACAGGTGGGTTCTGCTCTATAAAATCTGAGATCTGCTATTTCTGCTTCTCTTCTTCTTTCTTTTTTCTTTCCTTCTTCTCCTCCTCCTTCCTCTTCCCTTCTTCCTTCCTTTCTCTTCTTCTTCCCTCTTCTTCCCTCTTCCTCCCTCCTCCTCCCTCTCCCCTTCTTCTCCCTCTTTTCCTTCTTCCTTCTTTTCCCTCTCTCTGTTTCCCTCCCTCGCTCCTCCTCTTCCATTCTACCACGTCCATATCCTCAGGCAGACCCATAGTAGCTCTCTGATTTCCCGGCCTGGTGTGTGCAGTCTATCACTGCTAGAGTAACCAAACTCCCTGTTTTTCTCCCCATTCTCAGTGCCATTTCAGACCTCCTTGGCATGCCCTTTAAGGGCCTCTGTGTGCCAGTGTTCCTGCTATGACTTCAGTGTGGAATTTACCTCCATCCATGTGCTCACTCCTTATACTGGACTGTGCTTTAGTCTGGCATGTGCAGCCCTTTCTACTTCTCACTGGATATTGAGACTGGAGCTGTCAATATCTCTGCTTCATCATGAATATGCTATTGGGATAAAAATGTCATGCCTCCAAAAGCATAGGGCCTGGCACTTGTCTGTGCTTGGTACATAATGTAGGACACAATAAGTAGATTAATAACTATAACATATAGTTAGTGAAATACTGATGAAAAGATGATTAAGTGAAGATGACCTGGACTCTGTCCCTAGTAGTCTGCTATAGACACATTCTGAAAATGGGAAGATAAGGTAAGTTTTCATTGTTGGATGGAATTAAGATAGACCTACAGTTAATATATTTTTATTTAGACTTCTTCAGACTTGATATGCTTGCTTAATATCCATAATATTTGTTATAGTGGTAACTTATTCCTTGGAGCTAATTTCCACTTGACATATTCAGGGCATGTGCACTAACTTCAGCATGGATCTAGGCTGAGGGCAAAGGAGGAGAAGGTAGATAAGTAAGAGAGTACCTCTGCTTGGAGAGGCATACAGGAAGACAAACTGATTGGCATTCTGGGAAAGTGTTGCTGACAGTGAGGCATGCATAACGTGGACTTCATATAGCTGTCAGGTCTGGAGATGGGCCTGCTTGCATGAAATGCAAGGGAAAACAGGTCAAGGTGGTTTCTTAGGAGGGAAGGGGACACACTGGACAGGGGCCATCCTAGACTGTCTATGTCCTTGTCTTAAACAAATCACCCCATTTGGAGGCAGTTAAACAAACTCTGGATATTTTGTTCCTAAGAACAGTGCCAAGGCAGAGGCTGCAAGCCTGGGCCCTAATCCTAGAGGAGAGATGCTAGCAAGAATGTTGCTTTTAATTTTAATCCAAATGCTAAGGAGGTACTTTGCAGGTAGGATGATATCTTAGTCAGGGTTTCTATTCCTGCACAAACATCATGACCAAGAAGCAAGTTGGGGAGGAAAGGGTTTATTCGGCTTACACTTCCACACTGCTGTTCATCACCAAAGGAAGTCAGGACTGGAACTCAAGCAGGTCAGGAAGCAGGAGCTGATGCAGAGACCATGGAGGGATGTTACTTACTGGCTTGCTCAGCCTGCTTTCTTATAGAACCCAGGACTACCAGCCCAGGGATGGCACCATCCACAACGAGCCCTCCAAGCCTAGATCACTATTTGAGAAAATGCCTTCCAGCGGGATCTCATGGAGGCCTTTCCTCAAGGGAGGCTCCTTTCTCTGTGATAACTCCAGCCTGTGTCAGGTTGACACACAACACCAGCCAGTACAGAAGCTCAGTGCCAGATGCAGGGTAAAAACTGTCACTGGGGGTCCCACAGCCAGTGGTCTCCATGCCTGTTCACAGCTCTCTGTGTCTTCCACAGACGTAACCGCACCATCCTTCTGTAGCTTTAGTCTTTGCAATCTGTTTTTTGCTGCAGAGAAGGAAAGAGATCCTTATGAGGGGTGTATGAGCACCTGTGTATGGATGGCTGGAACAAAGACAACAGAATCTGTAACACGACAAGTTCCCCAAGAGGGCTGGAGAGACGAGCAGTTAAGAGCACTGACTGCTCTTCCAGAGGTCCTGGGTTCAATTTTCAGAACCACATGGTGGCTTACAACCACCTGATGCCCTCTTCCAGTGTGAAGAGAGCAACAGTGTACTCACATACATTAAATAAATAAATAAATAAATTTTTAAAAAAAGTTCCTTGAGAAAAGTGGCACAGGAACTGCTGTGTCATAGACTATGCATGGTGTAAATTAGAAAATTACTTTGAAAAGAGAGCCCCTGTAGCTGCCTGCAGTCACGGACAAACTGGGTCCATCTGAAAGGGGGACTGGAAATGAAAAAAGGAT
Source organism: Rhabdomys pumilio (assembly GCA_030674055.1). Lineage (NCBI taxonomy): Eukaryota > Metazoa > Chordata > Mammalia > Rodentia > Muridae > Rhabdomys > Rhabdomys pumilio. The sequence goes on along the minus strand of JANHMN010000007.1, from coordinate 50,609,052 downwards.
GGAGAGGTGAGAGAAGCATGAAGCCAAGACAAAGTTTTCTGATCAAGGCTCAAAGTTTAATATTCAGCTCTAGTAATATATAGGAAAAGCCCCACAGAACCCATCCTCTGTTTCAGCTGCAAAGCAGGCTCAGTGGGCAGTCTCTTCTTCAAAGTTCTTGCTGGAAGTTGCAAGTATAAACAAAGCAGCAGGATTCACCTAGGTGTTAAGGTCCTGTGTGGAAGACAAGGTCTGCAGACTGCTCAAGGCTGGGGAGGGCACAGGCCTTGGTAATGAAGGGGCAGGGAGGCTTATGTATGGACTTGTTCTTTTAAATTAAGGGAGCTCAGAGTTGCTTTAGGACTGGGGATGTAGTTAAGTGGTAGGGTGCTTGCCCAACATAGGCAGGTCCTATATCTAATCCTCAGCATCTGAAAATTAAAAACAAAACAGCCTTATAAGCTAGATATTGTACTGGGGATGGTCAGGGCAGCCAGATTGTGAGTTCAAGGCCTATCCCTGTCTCAAAATCCCAGAAGAAAAATGTAACCAAACAACAAAACAAGAAAAGAATTATTCAAGATGTTTCATAGGCTGATGCCTCCCTCTTTGTTCTTGGTGCCCAGCCTCAGGCCATTTATTGTAAGGATATCTTGGATATTGGGCAGTTCTCTGTGGTGAAAGGAGTCAGCCTGGACACCAATGATGAGGCCTTCTACAGCCAATTTGCGACAGGGTGTGTCACCATCCCCTGGCAGAATGAGGTACTACTCTTTCTAGCAGAGTAGGTTGATGCTAGTTTTAACAATGGTGTGTGTGTGTGTGTGTGTGTGTGTGTGTGTGTGTGTGCAAAGTAAATTTATGCAAAGGACTTAACCATGAGGACTAGATCATGGGTAAACCAAGACCATGCCAGAAGCATGGCAGCTACTCTGGTCCTAGTTAGAGGAGGTGAACAAAAGGCAATCTTGGGAATTGCCTGTCAACCTGGAGTCCTGCTCCATAAGCAGGGCTAGCTAGTAGCTTGGCTCCAGAGGAATTAGCTTTTTGGGAGGTACACTTCAAGAAGGAGGAACAAGAGGCCACTTTATTTAATCCGAGAGTTCAGAAGCCAGGAGTCTAGGAACATGGCACCAGAGAAGGTCTGGGAACTATAAGGTACACCACATTGAGGTCAGGTACTGGGATCTGATAGTGATAACATTAGGAGAGCACAGAACCTCTCATGGTATCTCCAAAGATGCTTTTTCCTGTCTTCTATGCATACAGATGATTGAATCTGGATGTTTCAAGGACATCAATGAAAATGAAGATGCAGATTTGCAATCACTGGAAAAGCACAAGATATGTTCCTCCATTCTCAGATCAAGGAGAAACTTCATCCATAGACTCTTCAGAAGAGCGGTAAAAAACCTTTTGCAAAAGTAAACTATTGTGGCTGGGGCAGTTGCTTAGGGTAGAACATTTGCAGAGTAGAAGCAATGGCTTGGGTCTGAGAATCAGGGGTGTGCACATGTGTATTTACACTCCCCCTCCCAATATGTATCAAAAGGAAAATATTTTCTAAGAAAAACAGCACTTGTGGGGGGCTGGGAGGGGGTGTTCAAGACAGGGTTTCTCTGAGTAGCCCTGGCTGTCCTTGAACTCATTTTATAGAGCAGGCTGTCCTTGAGTTTAGAGATCTACCTGCCTCTGCCTCCTGAATGCTGGGATTAAAGGTAAAAGAATTACTCTGAGTTTGAGACCAGCTGACTACATATTGAGTCCTTGTCAGGAGAGAAGGAAGAGAAGAAAAAGAAGAAGAAAGAGAAGAAGGAAACAGACCTACAGAGACAGAAAGATGGACAACACACACACACACACACACACACACACACACACACACACACACACA
>JANHMN010000007.1:50586305-50607169 GCA_030674055.1 Rhabdomys pumilio | reverse complement strand
ACACACACACACACACACACACACACACACACACACACACACACACACACTGATTTTATATAGTTTTAAAGCAGTATGATTCTATTTAAAGCTTACCCAGAAGAGTCTTCACAGTGCTCCTTGCTGTTGGTGGTGATCTGCAAAGCAATGACTCTTAGCACTGAAGCTGCTCCTATTTTGGTGACAAAGCATTTTGACCTTGCATAAAAGTCAGCATCTGATGAAACTCCCACAAACGATGCATGTTTAGTCCTCCATGTTCTGATTGCAACTATTGCTCTCTCATGTCCAAGTACACAGGAAAAATGGGTTCCCTTCTAAAAGTGGAAATTGATTAAGGAAACTTTCTATAGTAACATTACTCTTGCTCTATAGCCAGGGAAGACCCTGTCCTCCTTTCTTCCTAGCTCAGCCTCCTGAGTGTCACATACCTGATAAGGTTAACAAATAACTTCACCAAGAAAAGGTCCTGTGAGTGGATTGTTTTACTTTTTAACCTTTCAAATATTTTTTCCTTTTTCTTTTTTTTTTTCCTTGTACGTATCATTTCTTGAGGAATTTGCTAAGATTTTTCGTTAGCATTCTAATTTGTATTTTTTTCAAAACAGAAAAACTCTCTTAACTAAGGGATAGCTAAATGAACTGACCAAAAGAGTCTAATTTCTATATACAGTTAAGTCCTATTGGGTGTTCCTCCTTACTCAGAGCCCATAATAATATCCACTGAAGACCTTGCCACTGATAGAATAGAGTTGTACAGTATGGAGCACCGGTGTTCTTACCATGGTATCTGTTGGTGAAGGAGCCAGAGAGTCTCATTTTTCTTCTGCACTCACTCAACTATTGAATTTGATTTAGCATGCAACAGTAACAAAGCAGCAAAACTCACCTCGAGGCAATACCTCTGATATAAATTAAGCATATGCCTTTAAATGTTACTTTTAACAGTACAGGAATTTAAGTTAGGACCATTTATCTACCTGAGAAGTACTCTAACAATGAGCTACATGCTCACACTTCCCACCCTTTATTTTTAAAATGTTTTTGAAATGGGTTCATTAAGTTGTCTGTTTTAAATTTGAAATCTTCTTGGCTCAGTTTCCTGAGTATCTGGGAATTCCATTTCTTGAAGTTAATAAGAAAAAAACATACTTAAAGTTTATGTTGGCCTTACAATTAGTATCCTCCTAGTTTTAGAACATTATGTCACTTGTTCCTAGGTATCTTTGCAGATTGGTTCTAAGAAGCCAAAGTGTAAAAGTGTTCAAGTCTCCTTTATAAATAGGCAGTGTTTATATACAAGCCACAGAACTTCTGATTACTTTAAATCACCTCTAGATTACATAAATACATAATATACAAATAGTTATTGTAGCATGCTTTTATGCTTACTCGACTTATTGTCATTTGACTTAAATTTTTTTTGACTATTTTTGATTCGGGGTTGGTTGAATCCATGCTTATAGAACTCATGGCTACTCAAGCAAGCAAAGCCATCTCAGCATTAGAGACATAGCTGAGGCTGGCCATTGTGCTGTTTGTTGCAGGGCTGCCTGAACATTTCCCCCAGTGAGGAGAGGAAGCCAACAGAACACTGACCATTCACTGTGCAGACTACAAAGTAAGGCTCTGATGTTAAGAAGGAATTTATCACATACTCAGTGTCTTGTCCTTTCCATAAATTGTAATAAACTGTCTGTAACACTGTTTATAATGTGCTTTCATGTATTTTTTACATTAATATTTGTATTGTCCTTTTACTGAAGCTGGATTAAAGAAGAATCCTGAGAATACCACTGTGTGCCCTGAAACTCCCAAGTGTGGATGTCTTGTGCATTTGAGCAGTTTTAAAAGTCTTGTCTTTATCTATCTATCTATCTATCTATCTATCTATCTATCTATCTATCTATCTATATCTGTCCCAATACTTTCAGAACCCTGTTGAGTTTTCCTTCAACTTTGCTTAGGTTCTTGCTGAACTATGAGTGCTACTTTTATAAATATTCCTTTTTTTTTTTCAATCTCTTCTCACCTACCTGCTTTGGTACTTACTTACCACTGGAGGTCTGGGGTAGATTTTTAGGCCCAATATGTAGTCAAATGTTACCTGAAGCCTCACACCATTTTCCTGGGACTATGCTATATTACAGTGAGAAAGTTTTCCCTATAGTCCATTGATATATCTTATGCTCTGACTCAAATCCAGTTCCAGCCAGTTCTCTGCTTCCTCATCTACTTGGACCGTTTCTTACTGAGTTGAATGCAGTTCTTTATGCCTCTGTTATATTGTCAAATGATCACATTTCCATTTCACCATGCTATTTGGATGATGAGCACTACATCTTGGTTCTTGACATACATCTTAAGGGCCAAGTGGAGTTGTAAAGTTATGCTCTGAAACATGAAAGAACATTTCTAATCTTGATCTTCTAATATGGAACTAACTGGGCTCAGGAAAGAATATAGCTTGCCTCCTGGGAGGAATGTTATACTTCATGTAGACTTCATTAAGGAATATGGCCACTAGTACTGGCCAGGGCGGAGGGCCACTCCCTGGAACTGTTAGTGCTTTTGTGATACTTGTGGTCCAATTACGTAAGTGACTGTGAGGTATGGTGATGCTGTAGTGAGGAGGGCTTCATCTCTGCATTACCACTTTAGTGGGATGCAGACCAGGGGATTTGAGTCAGGGCCCTCTAGAAGAACAGAACTGATAGAATATATTATAAAGGTGATAGATCACATTGGCTTGCACAATATGCGCTGAGAACCTGATAGCTGTTCAGTCCTTGAGTCTGGAAGTCTTAGCAGTCTCAATTTGGAACTGAAGGCTTGACTCCTGGAGAGTTGCTGATTTTCAGTCTGTTAGAAGGCTGAAGAAGCTGGGTTGTAATGTCCATGAAGCATGACAGCAATAAGGGCAAATGTAGCCTTTGAAAAGCAGCCCTGCTTTTCCTTCTGACTTCTTTATATCTAGCCTGCTTCCAGAAGGTACTGCCTACGCTAAGGGAGGGTCTCTAGTCCTCAGTTAATCCTTTCAGGAAATACTCTCATGGAAGTCAGAAGACAACTTACAGGAGTTGATTTTTTTCTTCTACCATATAGGTTCCAGGGATTGAACTCATTTCATTAGGTTTGACATCAAGGATCTTAACCTGATGACCATCTCTCTCCAACCTTTAAGTTGCTTTTGTCAGGACTATTTTGTCTCAACAACAATAAAGGAAAAGAAGATATAAAGACTCCATTGCAACGTCAGCTTCACCTTTACAGCTTTATGTGGTAGAAGCCTAGGATCTGTTTATAAGGACTTCAAACCTGCCACACAATGTTTAGTCCTAGTAACACTTAAGACTCTATGACTCCCTAATCCCATCTCTCTCATTCGTAACACATCTGTAGCATGTGTATAACACTTCCAGAATTCTGCTGCTAGCTTGGGGTGGAGCCTGATCCCCTTGGAGCACAGTTGCATTGGTGCCTTTGGTGATCTTGGGAAACACTTCCCTAAGCACTAGTAGGCAATTCCTTCAGCAGCATTCTCATTTTAGACTCATTCCTTCTGGTAAATGAGTGTGCATTTCCACAAGATGGAAACGTCAGTGGATTGAGGGTCTTATCTTTAAGATAGCTTTTCTTTTGTTTCAGTGCAGAATGCCAGGATTCTTCATCTGTGCTCTCCTTGCAAACTTCAGTGATCTTTCTGCTCTGGTCTCCCCTCTTCTCCCTCCACCCTCTCTCCTTCTCTCTCCATTTCTGACTGTAGACTTGGGTAGAACAGTAAGCAGTAACCATGACACAACCTGAATCAAATCCTGCCTTGATATTTCCACCAAAAAATTTAATCCATTATATTCAAATTCGGCCTCACTCAAGCTCTTTGGACATGCACTAAATAGTTAGGTTGTTTGCTAGATTATCGCATGCTACTAGCTAGTACCTGATCAAGTTCTCATTCCCCTCTGAACCTTCATGAGCCAAGTCACTGACTGTCTACATTTCCCTCAGTGTCCTTTGTGTATGCATCTTCCTTGATTGCTCTTCACCTTAAGGTAAGGTCTTTAAACTCACTGAATCTGGTACTCACCAATTGCCTAGATTTGTTGGCTATGAGCTATGGGGGTCCACCTATCTCTATCCATTCCAGCTTTGGGATTACAGAAGCATGCAACTATACCTGGCTTTTTAAAAATTTTTTTTTTAAAAAAAATTGTATATTTATGAGTGTTTTGCCTGCATGTGTGTATATGCACATTTGGGCTTGGTGATAGAGGACCTTGGTTGTAAAAAAAAAGAATTTCTATGAAGCTATAGCTGGCCTTGCTCAGAGAATTATCAGTGAACTCTAGAAAGGATTGAGTAGACAATACCAGAAAGGAGAGACTACAGACTTGCATGTAACATTATTCCTCATCTCCATGCCTCTATATAAACTCCAAGTATTCCCTCCTCGAAGACCCCCTTTTCCTACAGAAATAAAGTCTCCTTTGATGAAGTCAGATTCTGGTCTCTTTCTGCCTCCGTCTCTTTATTCTGCACTCTGAAATCTAACATGTGATTACTCTGTCCTCTCAGAATGAGGAGTTGGAGTCCCTGGAACTGGATAATTGTGCACTACTGTGTGGGTACTGTGAGCCATACCAGGTTCTCTGCAAAAGCAATACAAGCTTATGACTGCTTAACCATCTCTCTGGATTCTAAAACCCAACTTCTTAAAGTGAGTGCTGGGAATCTGGACCGAGATCCCTTTTCTCATGATATTTTCTCATACTCCTTATGAATCATTTCCTACTCTCCCTCTCAACAGTCGGTCTTCTAGGTTTCCACCAGAAAGACCCAGTAAACTCTGCAGAGAGTATTTCACTTTTTTTCTCCTAAGTTCCAAACTCTTCCACTTTTCCCCCATAAACAAGTTCCAGAAGCCCAAGAAGCATGCAGTCATCTTCATCACTGCAACAACTCCACTCTTAGCACCAGTGGTCTGTAGTCCAGTCTTACCTTCCCCTTGCATTAGGAGAGAGTATCTCACAGGTCAGTTTGGAGCTCATGAGTGGGCTCCTGGCCTGAAGGGATCCAGTGTGTTCAGAGGTGCAGCACTGCCTTGGCAGTCTTCATTTAGTACCTTAACCTAACTCCGAGTCACATCAGAAGGGTTCACTGACTTGCAGCTTCAAAGGATAGCGTTCACCATGGTAGGTAAGGAAGCAGCCGCATCCACTGGCAGAAAGGAATGATGAATTATGGTGCTCAGCTGCCCATATTTAAAGTGGGCCTTTCCTCTTCAGTTAATTTACCTTAGACAGTCCCTTACAGACATATCCAGAGGTTGGTTTCCCTGATAATTCTAAATGCTGTTAAGTCAACAATGGTGATTAACCATCACAGTGACTGAGCATTGTTTCTGGTGTACATATTTATAATGGATGCTAATAGAACATAAAACTAGAATTCACTGCATTCCTGCACTGGCTGCACATGGAGAATATTTCATTAGTACCACTGGATTCCAAGTCAGGGTACATTTATAGGAACTTCCAGGGATTCTAGAAATTGAAATGGCATGGTGGCTCCAGGTTTTCTTGTTTTTTGTTTTTCTCAAAAAATCACCACTTAGAGGACAAAAGGCAAGAAAGGGGTAAGGTAACCTTTGACTTACAGGTGAAGGGAAGTGTTTTTCAGAAACTATCAGACACAGCTCTTTGCTTAAAGACAAGTTACTTCAGAACTATGCTTGTTTATATGGATAGAAGTGAATGGTTTTGAACCAGGAAAACCAAAGAGCCACCCATGAAACTAGAAAAGCAAACTGCTTTCTTTCTAATGCCATGTAATTCTCAATTCCTCACTTCTGATTCTAGATGTGTAAGGTTTTTCCCATGCCAGCCAATTCTCTAGTATCAGCTTGGTATTCAATAATTCAGTTCAATCCTGACACAACTCAGATTTAGGGTAAGGTATTCAATAAAGAACACTGAGGTGATACTCAAGTTGGAATGAACACTGGGAACACCAGGCTCTCTTTAGATCCAAGGGCCACTCTCTGAACACATAGGCCTTTCCAGACCTCTCACAGTGTAAGGAGAAGGTAAGGCTGGACAAATAACAACTGGGATTGTTCTTCAAAGAATCTCCTGTGAAGCCATCCCCAAGCTGCTTCCAGGGCGTCTCATCCACATCTTTGTTACCAAGGCCCAAACACATCCAGAGGCTATCAAGCAGGTGTTTGCAAGGAGGAACATAAGAGATCTGGCAGTAGGTTGGGGTATCTTTTTGTGGCTGCTTGGGGTCCCTTGTAGTTCAGGTGAGCTAGAGATAAAGAGCGTTCTATGTTAAACAGGTCATAAATTCTTTTCATAACACCAAATATTGGTATTGATCTCTTGGGTGGGAGGGGCTAAAGAATTCTCAGTTCTTACCTTGTCCTTCATATCATTATGAAAATCTAGGTAGGAACAAAGAACATATAACTTCCAGATATTTATATAGTTAATGACATTACATATTATATAGCAAATTGCTATGTGTATGGCACATCCATGTGTGTATGTTCTTACAATACTTGCACATGGGCCTTTATTTTCACTCTTGTACTAAACCCTATGGACAGCAGGAAATCATGGGAGGTCTGGCAGTTGCTTGCAGGATTGGAGCTTCTTTAAGCTGTTCCTGAGAAAGTGACCTATGATGCTGTGAGTGAAGCTGAAGCTACACCGGAGACCACAGAAATGTGCAATGTCTGCCAAGGAAAGCCACTGGCAGCAAGCAGAGCCAGCCCAAGGATGTTGCAAGGTAGGCTGTGGTAGGCAAGGTTGCATAGTCACAGGCTCTTTGGAGTTCACCTCATACTAGCACGTGCCCCATATGCTAGACATAGGACCAACCAGAGTAATGGGTGTCTTGCCAAGTTTAGGTCCACTTCCTCCTTGACTTTTTCCTATTCTGGAGTAACAATGTGTACTTAGTGGTTAATCTTGGTTGTCAATTTTATTGTATCTGAAATCACCTAAGTGACACCTCTGGGTGGATCCCTGAAGTTATATCCTGAATTCACTGAGGGGGTAGATCTTCTCTCAGTGTAGACCTTACCTTTTGATGGCAGCCAGTGTATAAGAGTATCTGAGGGAAAAATTGCTCACTTGCTTGTCTTAGCTCCTTGCTGGTGAGTGCATCTATTCTGTTGGTGCCATTGCTGCCATCCTTCACTGACATCAGCACACAGGATTTGTTTTTGTTTTGGTCCCTCCAGTTGAACTGAAGAGTGGCAGCTCTCTAGGAATCTTCTTGGTTTTCAGCTCCAGATTTATACTGCTGAAGAATCTAAGCTGGTAGACTGAACAGCTACCAGGATCTTAGCCTCTTCATCATGCAAAAAGGACTGCCCAGACTGTCTGGTGTGAGCCAGCTTAACCTCCTTTACTGTCTATATTTAGTCTATCAATTCTGTTCTTCTAGAACCCTAGGACATGGACCCTGGCCTACTACTGTACATTGGAAGTATATATAACTTTCTTTTTGGTTTATAGGGGCTCACAGCTAAGAATTTGCTTGAATATCAGAAGAGACTTTAAACTTGGACTTTTGAGCAGTGTCCAAACTTTGACAAAATTTGACTTTGAGGATCTCTAGAGATAAATTAAATGCATTTTGTGTTATGAGATGGACCTAAGATTTTGGGGGCCAGAGACAGAATGTTGTGATTTACATATGAAGTATTCCATTGAAAGGCTCATGTTATGAAGGCTTTGTACCTAACTGGACCATAAGGTTGCCATGCTACCTTAATTAATAGATTAACCCATTTGATGAGTTCATAGCTTTGAGAACATGGAGATGGTTGAAGGAAACAGGTCACTGAGCGTATGTCTTTGGAGGTTATACCTTGTCTCAGGTCCCTCTTTCCACCAGGATGTAAGTCATCTGTCCAATCACATTCCTGAATGTGATTTTCTATGTTACCAGACACGGGCTCAAAAACCAAGTGACCATGGACTGAAACTACTGAAATTGAGGAGGATTCTTCTTCTCTGAAAGTGTTTTCTTAGATAATTTATCACAGTGATAAAAAAAGTAGATTTGCCCCACATATTATTAGAGCTCTTACATAGGCAAATAATATTAAGATTTAAAGTGAAAACTGATCGAAGAACTAAAGGAAGGGAGAGTTGATAACACTTTCATTGCAGTAATAGAGACTATTTTATCAGGTATCCAAAAACCAGAGGAGTGAACTGACAGCACCCAAGAGGACAAAAGGAGGCTGTAGCCACAACCTGGCTCTCTTCTCTGTGCCTGCCTCATGATTGATTGAAGTCATCTGTCTGCTCTTGATACTTTTCAGTGTCGCTGTAGTAAATGATCATTTGTCACACATCCCTGGTTGTCCCCTATAGGATCAGTGCTTGGGTCTCTGTCTGTTGTTGGGCATTGGGCCTGTTTTTAAGACTTTGGAGACACTAGGCCAATTTCTTCACTGTGTTAAATTCTAAATGATTGTTTTTTGAAGTATGCCAACCTTTTCTGTGAACTTTACAAAACTGTCTTTCTGAAAAGGAATGATCATTGTTTGAAGAAATGGATCTATATTTTGGGTATACATTATCTTACTCTTAAAATATGTTACTCTTAAATATGTTTTCTTATGTACGTTATTTTTAAAATTTATTTATTTTTATTTTATGTGCATTGGTGTTTTGCCTACATTTATGTGTAAGATTTTAGAGTATTAGATCTTGGAGTTACAGTTATGAGCTGCCATGTGGGCACTGGGATTTGAACCTGGATCCTCTGGAAGAGCAATCAGTGTTCTTAGTGGCTGAGCCATCTCTCCAGTCCCAGTTAAATTTTGAGACATGGTCTCTCTATATAGTCTAGCAGGCCCTGAACTCATAGAGATCTGCCTACCTCTATCTCTCCAGGGGTAGGATTAATATTGTTAATATTAATTAATATTAATATTAATAATACATCTAGCTTGACAGCCCTTTTTACAAGGCTTTCTCATCAGATACTCTGTCAGGCTTATATGAAGTTCTAGGCAGATGACTTTCTTCCTGGAAATGCTAGATTTATATTGCCATATGGTGGTCTTAGTGACACATAGGTTCACCAGAACTGGTTAAAATTTAGTGTAGATGCATCTAATAATATAACTAGGACTTAGACAAAATGGAAATGTTTTGCTCCGTCACAAGAGAAAGAAATCCAGAAATGGGCAGGCAGCTAGAATGATAGCTTCAGCTCCTTCCAGCTCCAACATCCCAGGATGTGAGTTTTACACTGACCTAAAATGACTGTTGTACTGCCAAGCAACATGTTCTCATTATAAGCACTAGGAAGAAAGTGGACGCACCCTCTCCTTTGCAGAACACTTCCCAGAAGCAATACTACTTCTGCTTATATCTTACTGGCCAGCAGTTATTTAGGTAATTATAGTTAGTTGTATCTTAGCTAAATGGCAAGTTGCTTGGATTTTTAAAACAAAACAAAATGAAACAAAAACAAACAAAAAACCCAAAAGTCAGGTCATACTTCTGAATAAGGTCAGGTCAGAGTAACTGCTAGAATGCAATTTGGTTTTATGGCTGGAACTGTATCTGTTATCACCTAGAATTTATATACTGAAACACTAACTCCTTAGAATATCAGAATGGTCTGTGTTTGGAGAGCAGATGATGGCCTTCTTTCTTTCCTTTTCTGATGGGTCCTCTGTGTAGTCAGTTTGGCTTGGAACTCACTAGGTGGCTAAAGCTGTTCTTGAATTTTTAATCCTCCTACCTCAGCCTCCTTACTGCTAGGATTATAAGCATGTACCGTTAAGTCCTGGAAGTATTGCTCAGAAGTGAGATTGCTAGCTCTTAATTCAGTTACCTATGTTTTCATGGGTTGTTCTTTTAAGTTTTGCCAACTGTTTTTCATCAATGTATATAAGCTGAGAAGTTGGTGGTTCACAAGACTGAAGTTACATTTGTAACCTAACAACAGTGTGACATCCCATTATCTTTGCCGTATATTGGTTAGAAGGCAGTAACTACTCATACTTGGGAGCAGGGATGTCCTAACTTCGAGAATGCTAACAGGCAGGGCTCACTGGGCCTTCTTCCAAGTCTGTCTACTAGTAACTACCAGCCCCAGCCAGCTGTTAGAGACTGCCTCATGTGAGAACTGGCACTGGCTCTGTGCATCCAATAGTGGCATTAGTCACAAGAGGGGTATAGAATCAAAAGACTGTTTCTCTGATGTCCTTCCCAGTTTAACAGGGGTGGGCTTATACCCCTACAGAAACAGTGTTGGTTTCTGTATACTTGACCATTTTGAGAAAATGGAGCCCCTTATGGCCCTGGAAGAGGGCATTTGAGTTTTATGAGTAGCCTGAAGCTTCACTGGGTTTCTCACTGCATGGACCACCTCCAGACAGCACACTCTCTGAAGCCAGACTTTTTTGTTTGTTCTTTTGAGACAGGGTTTCTGTGTAGCTCTGGCTGGCTGTCTTGGAACTCACTTTGTAGAACAGGCTGTCCTAGAACTCAAGAGACCAACCTGTCTCTGCCTTCTGACTGCTGAGATTAAAAGTGTGCTCTACCACTGCTTGGCTTTTTTTTTTTTTTTTTTTCCTTCTTTTGAGACAAATTCTGGTATAGCCCATGCTGACTTGAATTCACTGTGAAACCAAGGAAAACCTAGAACTCCTGATCCTCCTTCCTACCTGCTGAGTGCTGGGATTACAGGCATGGTTACCACTCCTGGTTTATAAAGCGCAGGGATTGAACCCAGGGCTTCGTGCATGCTACTCAAAACATTCTACCGGTGCTGTGATTAAAGGCATGTACCACCATGCCCGGCTGAAGCCAACACTTTTTGCTGGGCAGACTGCAGGAGCAGCCTGGGTGTATCTATACCATTCTCAGCTTCCTGCTTTAATTGCCCACCTTTGGGAGATAGAGGCTCTAGAGACATAGAACCTCAGCCTTGGTTGCAATGAGACCCTTGTAGGTCCTGGCTGATGGCCACAGCAGTCCAGTGTCTGGGTTTCACTGTAGAGTGTCTGACCAAAGTTGCATGAAGTTGCCTTTCTTTGGGCAGCAACTACTGCTGCCTGCCTGAAACCCTTTCTCAGCTTTCTACCGCAGACCCTTCTGGTGCCTCGGGGTCCACAGATCATAAGGGTTCTTTGGTCCTGAATACGGGTCGCTCTGGTTCCCTTCTCATTGCAGGGAGGTCCCCTGCACCCTGCGCTCAGGACTGAAGCTCAGGCCGCCACCGCCTGGCTTGTGGAAGAGAGATCCTCTCTGGTTCCGAGCTCCACAACCGCCTTCCCGGTGATTCCAGGCGTAGGGTGGCTTTATGCAGGGAAACTTCTTTGCTGTCCTTCCCTTTTCCGACCTTTTCTTCCTTGCGGTTCCCCCCAACTCCTCTGTCTACCTCCTCTTCTCACCCCTTTTCTATCCCTGGTGCTGGGTAGCGGCCCCAAAGCCTACTCTCGGTTCAGGTGGAGGTGGGTCCCCCAACACCTTCCCCCCCCCCCCCCCCCCCCCCGTCTAGCAGCTTTATCCTCTTGCTCCGCCCTCTTCACGCAGAAGAGTACCGGGAAGGGGCGGGGCCACATCGGCGGGCCGGAGAGTCTTAACTAGCAGAGGAAGGGCGTGCTTATGTCCAGACATTGGAAAAGACGACGACACATCCGCCTGTCAATTCTGCGGGTCTGGCGTGGCCTCGCCTCCGCCGGCATGACGTCACGGGGCGCACTCGCCGCGAGGGTTGCCGGGACGGGCCCAAGATGGCTGGGCGCCTTGGTTCCGCTTCTGCCTGCCGCGTAGAGCCCCATTCATTTCCTTGCTGCTAAGTGGCGCCGCGTAGTGTGAGTAGGCTCCAAGCCTTCAGGGTCTGTCCCGTCGGACAGGAGGCCGACATGGCAACCCTGGAAAAGCTGATGAAGGCTTTCGAGTCGCTCAAGTCGTTCCAGCAGCAGCAGCAGCAACAGCAGCAGCCGTCGCCGCAGGCGCCGCCGCCACCGCCGCCTCCGCCGCCGCCTCAGCCCCCTCAGCCGCCACCTCAGGGGCAGCCGCCACCGCCACCGCCGTTGCCGGGTCCGGCCGAGGAGCCGCTGCACCGACCGTGAGTCCCGGCGCCGCAGCTCCCGCCCGGGGCCCGCGCCCCTGGCCTGCGTGCTGGCATAGGCAACGCGGTCCAGTGTCCAAGAGGGTCGCGGTACCTTCCTGAGGCCAGGCCTTCCCGGCCCGGGCCCTTGCCTTGCGGGGTCTTTGGCCTTCCTCAGAGGAGACAGAACCTGGTCAGGCCAGCGAGGGACTGGCTGAGGGCCGTCACGGCTCCAGTGCCTTGTCGGTTCTCAGTTTGCGAAGTTAGGGAACGAACTTGTTTCTCTCTTCGAGAGAAACTGTGGCGGTGGCGCACTTGACTTGTCAAGAGAACTTGGAGAGGCAGAGATCTCTTGGGTTACCTCTTCATCAGGCCTGGGAGCTGGGAGTGCAGGACAGCATGAGAGATGTTCGGATAGAGGATGACATAATGCTTTTAGGAGGTCTCGGCGGGAGTGCTGAGGGCGGGGGAGTGTGAACGCATCCAATGGGATAGCCTTTTTCCAAGTGACACTTGAAGCAGCCTGTGACTTGAGGCACTCCATACTCTCTTGGCATTTCATTTAGTTAGTGGTGCATCGCAGTTAACAAGGTTTTAAATATCGCTGGAGAGGTGTGCTTCTGTATGTCTGCAGGCGTTTGGATGAGTTGTATTGGTCAAGTACGTGGTGAGTTGCTTAGGTGTGATTGTTAGTAAATACTTATATGTGTGTGCATATAGATGAAAGAGTTGACTGATACTTATTGCCTATCTATTTTCTGCTGTATATAAAACGGATACATTGGTGGTGTGCAGTTTACACCGGGGCATGAATTTTACTAGTGTTGCAGTCAGGCTTGGTTTAGAACATGGGGTACTAAGACTCTGTAGATATCTCCTGTGCCAGTAAAAGTTGCTGTTCAGTTCTTTGCTGACGTCTTATAGATCTTTGGAAGCTCGATGCTTGTGACTGGAGAGAATATTGAAACAGAAGAGAGACCATAAGTCACAATTCTCTGAGAGAAAAGAGATGCTCAAAACATTTCCTGGAAGTCCATGCTGAGTGTTCAGTCCTATGCTCTCTTGCAGCTCAGGCCTTTCTCCCAACTCTGGGCATTTTATTTCTAATTGGATTTGTATAATTAATAAGGAGAACTTTCAGGAAATAACCCGCTAAAGAGTGTCATCATTAAAACTCATTTAGAAAATAAGTGTTCTGGTGATACCATTGAACTATATTCTCAGCTCATTTTTAGTAATTTTTCTTGTTTTTGTGTTTCTGATAGCATCCCTTCCCTGTTCTGAGAGTTTATTTTTAAAAAATAAAGATTTGAGGAGAAATGTCGGCTTATTTGATAGAACAAAGTATAGGCATATTTTTTTCTTCTATAAGGTGAAAAGTGTGAATAGAAACTATATCTCTAGATAAGTCATTTCTTTTTGCTTTTGAGACAGTCTCACCATGTGACTCTTGATGACCTGGAACTCACAGAGATCCATCTTCCTGCCTCTGTGTCCTCTATGCTGGGATTAAAGGCATGCAGCATCATGCTTGGCTGTTCAAGTACTTTCTAGGTATTTAGGTTATTACCATGACTCTGCCTCTCTGGGTGGTAGGAATTGTGGAAGCTTACACATTCCCCATATCTTCTGTAAACGTGTGTGTGTGTGTGTGTGTGTGTGTGTGAGAGAGAGAGAGAGAGAGAGAGAGAGAGAGAGGGAGAGAGAGAGAGAGAAAGAGGGAGAGATTTTTCTGTGCCTGCTTCAAACACAAATTAGTTTGTTTTGCATAAGTACTTCATTAACATGGTACAGTCCCAAAGATAAAAAAGGTTAAATAATGAAACCATCTCCATCCCTGTTTTCCTAACACTGTACCCAGCAGCAAGCTCTGATATACTTCATTTGTCCTTCCAGATAAAATTTGGGTATATATTAGGACAGATTTTTAAATTATTTAGAAACAAAAATATTTTGGAACAAAAGCATATAAAAGCTTTCAAAAAATAAAACCAAAAAACTTGTCACTATACTGTACATCCCTAACTGTGACATTTTCCAAAGTCAGCTCCATTGGTGTTTATCTCATATTTCTGTGTACTTCGCTGTTGAAAAACCAAGTGTTCATTAATAACGAGTTACGAGCTCACTGCTTGGAAGCTTCGATTGGCATTTTGTCACTTGCTTCAGTTAAAAGTTTTTGTTTTTTTTTTCAAACTGAGACCAGCCAAACAGTTATAGAATGAACCTGTTCTATTTTTGTGACTCCCATTGTGTTCTATAGAACCAGTGTCACAGCCATGCGTGGGCTTCTGTTGAAATAGCTGAGAACTTGTTCTCTGCTCAGCTGCCTGCGGTGGGTTTGATAGGCCTTAAGCAGTTGACATTCTCCTTTAATAGTCCTCATTAGTCTTCCTGTTTGTAGTCATTCATTTATCAATATTTGCTGATCATCTCCTGTGTACCCAGCACTATTCTAGTTGCAGGTTTTAGCAGGGAACAACATTATGCCTCATGAAGCTAAAATTCTTGGGAAGGACATAGACAAGAAGCAAGATAGTTTGTTCATAGTAGGTGATGAGGTGCAGTAAAGTAGGAAAGGGAATTAGGAAATGTCAGGGTTTTAGACAGGGTATTTAAGTAATATCTGCTTAGTTGAAGGCTTTTTGTTTTTGTTTTTTTTTTTTTTGAAATAAACATCTGAAGAGTCAGAAATTTATCAGGAGGCTGTATGGAAGAGGAGTATTCCTACAAGGGGAACTTGTCAAAGGCTTTCCTACGTGGGGATTAGTGATGCCATTTTTTGCTGGGTGAAATGAGTTGAGGGTAAGAGTTGTAGTGGGAGTGGAGCAAAGGGTAGAGGGAGGTTCATTGGTGTTATCAGTTATTTCATTTAGCTCCAAATAGAAAACCTGGCAACAGAAGCTACAGAAAATAGGCAAAGGTGAGGGTTTATTCTAAGGCAAAATAAGTGTAGAAAGTTCAACAATTAGATCAGGAACACAGACTTCAAGTCTTTGTTCTTGCGCATTTTTTTTTTTTTTTAAATTTTGTTATGTGTTCTGGGTCCTATTCCCATATAACTTAAAAAGTCTTTCTGTGGATTGTCTTGCCTTTGTTGTTGTTTGTTTTATTTTGTTGAAACAGGGTCTCTGTATGTAGCCCTGGCTGTCTTGTAAATCACTCTATAGACCAGGCTGGCCTGGAATGCAGAAATCTGCTTGCCTCTGCCTCCCAAGTTTTGGGATTAAACGTATGTGCCACCACTGCCCGGCTTGGATTGTCTTTTCAATTTCTTCTTTTGTTTTCTTTTGACTCTTTTCTTTTGCATGTGGAATTTAGCACTTTGGTTAAAGAGAATGCTTTTTTCTCATTGAATTGTATTGACATCTTGGTTGAAAATTATTACCTATCTGTATGTAAATGTTTCTACTTCCATTTTTGTCATTGATCTATGTAGCTGTTCTATGCCAGTACTCTACAGTTTGGTTTGTATTGTGATCTCAAATCATGAAATATGTCCCCAACCTTGTCTTTTTCAGTAGTGCTTTAGTTATTTTGGGTTCCTTGCGTTTCTGCATGAGTTGTAGGATCATCCTGTCAGTTTCTACCAAGAAGTCATCTGAGACTGAGTCTATATGTCACTCTTATCCTAGTCCATCAACACTGGCGAACTTTCATGGCTGCATAGTAAACGCTTAAGTCTCTGTGGCCATAATGCCGTCACAGCCAGTCAGCTCTGCCACTGTAGCATGAAAGCAGTCATAGACAATATATAAAAGAATGAGTACATACAATTGGAATTTCTTATAATTTTCAAGTCTTGAAACATTCCTTGATTTTTTAAAAATGTTTTATTTATTCTTTGACAGTTTCATGCATGAACAATGTATCTTGACCTCATGCAGGGTCCCTGCTATCCTCTTCCCACATATATACCCCAACGTGGCCTCCTCCCACCTTCATGTCTTTTTTTAAATGACTCACTGAATCCAGTTAGTCCTGCCTGCTGGAATGGAATGTTGACTGCTCTTGTGTAGGTCTTTTTTTTTTTTTTTCCTTCCCCTGAAGCAGGCTTTCTCTGTGTCACCCTGGCTGTCCTGGTACTACTAGCTCTGTAGACCAGGTTGGCCTCAAACACACAGAGATCTGAATGCTTCTGCCTCCCAGTGTAGGGACTAAAGGTGTATCCCCCCACCCTGTTCTTGTGTGGTCACCGTAACTGCAGTGAGTTCATGAGTACAGCAGCTGTGTTATGTCAGGAAGACAGAATTTCATAGAACACTCTAAAACCTGGCTCTTAAATTTTCTCTACCCCTTCCCTTCCCTGAACCTTGGGTGTCGGGGTTGATTTAGATGTCACATTTAGGCTGACAGTTCATCAGTCACTTATTCTCAGTATACTATGACTCTTTGAATTGCTGTCCACTGCAGAAAGAGGTTTCTTTGACCAAGGTTGACAGTAGCATTAGTCTATAGGTTTAAATGTAAATATTTACTCTTGTTTCTTTGGGTTGGCTGGTTTTTGAGACTGAGTTTTTCTGTAGCCTGGCCATCCTGGAACTTTTACTCTGTAGTCCAGGCTGGGCCAAGTGCTGGAATTAAAAGCATGCACCTCCACATCTGGCTCCTCAACATAAATATTTAGAAAGTAGTCTAACAACATGTCTACTTAGCAAAACAGCAGTAGTAGGGTCCCCTTTTAGGACCTATAACCTCTTTCCCCTGAGTCATGGGCTTTTGACTAGATTTATACCTTTCGTGGTACACACTTTAAATCCAGTCGGAAAGCTGTTGGTTATTCTTGTATCCTTTATGTCATTGTTGCACCAGTGCTCACATTTTGCCTTCTTTGTCTATATTATAATATTTGGGGTCCAGTGCTTAATAAGTCCACTGATGTCTTTTCTCCCTCAGTGGCCTGCAAAACACCTTCTGGCGTTATAAAAACTAACCAGCCAAGAGGAAGTTTTCAGGTCAGTTCTATCTTGATTTCTCTATGTCTTATATGCAATCAAAGTGTGTTGTATCTTCAGCAATAGGGTTTACTATTATCTAGTTACATTGGGCAGCCTAGAGCAATGGAAATATCCTGTGTTGTTTGTATGGGACCTCCATGACTAATAACTTGTAAGGAGCTATCCCATGCTTAGCATTGAGGATTTTCATTTAATAACACATGTTTTTTGGGGGGACACATTATCTACTTGTGCACATACCTATGTTGAAACTCCTTCAAAAATATACACTTATACTTTTAAATTAGCTTTCAAAATAGTGAGTTTTTCTGTAATTTTTTCACATATCATTTATATTCTGTAAAATAACGCACAATTACTACACAAAACAATAGTTGCTCTCCTGAGCATTAATTCAGGAGAAACTAAAATTCACACTCACATAAAACCTGTATGCAAATGATCAGCAGATCTAGGACTAATAGCCTCAAACTGGAATCAGTTTAGAAGTCCTCAAGTTAAGTTACCTAACAATAAGAAGGAATTCAGCTGCTGATACCTGCAGCAGCTCAGGTAAATAGTGGAGATTATAAATCATTGAGCAAGCTGATTCCCAATGCCTACACATTGTATGATTTTACTTATGTAACATTTTTTTCTGTCAGATCTTTGGTGATTTTGTTGCTGTTTTTTGTTTTCTGCTTGTGATAAAATAACAGCACATAAAACATAACCATTTTGAATATACACTCTATGATTATAAAAACACAGTGTTCTATTGTCACCACCAGCTACCTCTGTAGCTCTTCTTTTTTAACATTGCTTTTAAAAGTATATTAAATTTTCACTTGACACATTGTAATTGTGCGTGTTTATGAATAGGGTCATTTTTGAATTATACATTCTAGTACTGTCTGTTGCATTTAGTTAACTCATGAGCAGGAAAGGCTCTGGTATAGTAGTCCTTTTCTGTGATATAGAGTATATCGTGGGCAAATCCTAGGCCTTGGCTCTCTAGTCAGCCAGCATTTGTGTGTTTAAATAAAACCTTGGTGTGTGTGTTTGTTTGCACATTAGATACAGCTTTTCCTTTATTAGCCCTGGGATTGATTTTATTCTCTGCTGACAGATCCTTTCTAAGCTGATTTTTTTCATACTTAAAGTAGGGATAATTGCGAGGACTGAGGAGGTATGTGCAGTCCTGTGCCTTTCTCATTTGCTAGCATGACTGATATGTTAGTTCTTTGCATGTGACTTTTATACTGGAAGGAGCTGGATGAGAATTGTTTGTTTTTTAGTCACTAGATCCAGAGTATCAGGTTCATGGCAAGTTCTCAGGAAGTACTTTTAAATACATAGAGTTATAATCGTGAACTTGGTTAAACATACAGCACTTTCATACTTCCTACTTTTGTTTTTTAAGCTAAGGTTTTTTTTTTCTTACCAGTTTCATGCTTTAGAAACTTGCTCTCTTTTAATTAAAAAAAAAAAAAAATTGTGGGTAGGCCAGGCATGGTGGCCCACATATTTAATCCCAGCACTCAGGATTTCTGTGAGTTTGAGGCGAGCCTGGTCTACATGGTAAGTCACAGGACAGCTAGGGCTACAGAGTGAGATCCTGTAGTCAAAAAGCCAAAACTAAACCAAAACAAAACTTTGTGAGCTAGTAAGATAGTGAAGGTACTTGCTACCGTTCTAAGAGAGTTTGCTCTCTTAGAATCAAGTGGTAGGAAGAGAGGACCGGTTTCCACAAGTTGTCTTTTGATCTCCATGTGAGTGCCACAGCACACACACACAGAGCATTCAAGTATGCATGTATAACTGTAAAGTTTAGTTAGCACTGACAGTCAGAAAATAGCAACGGAGGCCTCAGGGTCCTCTTCCTTCAGTGCTGTGAGAGTGTACACCTTTAAACAATCTAGTTGAGGTTTCTTAAATTCTGGAGACAGGAGTTACGACAGAGATTAAACTTGACACTGAGCAAATTTTGCACACACGTAACCACTGAACTTCACCACGGTGCCTATTCAGTTTTGAATATCACATGACTAGAATCATACAGCTCCACTGATTCATAACTCACACTTGTGTCAAAGCTCCTTTTCTTCAGTGTTGTTGGTTTAATATTTACCCATTTAGTCAACTTGTCTGTTTTGTATGGATATGCCTGTTTTCTCATCTTCTTAGTGTGTTTGGGTTATTGAGCTTTGACAAGTGCTGCTGCGAGTTACCTCCTCCTACCCTGGCCTCTCTTTTCTCTCACAAAATGGTGCTTTTTAATGAGCAGTTCCTCATTTTGGTGAAGTTCATTTTGTCATACTTTTCCATTATGGTAAGTGCTTTTATTTCTTTTTTGATGAATTTTTCATTAACGTGAGATTATGAGACATTTCCTGATCCTGTTGCATAAATGGCATATTGATTTGCCTTTCCCATTGAAGTTGGCTTGTTTTTGTGTGTGGTGTAAAATAGACTTCTTGTTTGTTCTTGTAATGTTGATACTTCTTTTCTCAGCAGTTTCCTCCATGTTCTGAGTGTATCTCCTCCCTGTTATTGTTATTAAGTTTATATTATTAAATGAATTCACATTAAGTAGGTTCTTTCTTTTTTAAAAAATTTTTTATTGATTCTTTGTAAGTTTTATATCATGCACCCCAACCCCACTCATCTCCCTGTCCCGTGTTCCCCCTCTGCCCTTGCAACCTCCCCCCTCAAAAGAAAATTAAAAAAACACAAACAAAAAAAAAATAGAAAACATCTTGTAGTGGAAGCTGCAGCATGTCACAGTGTGTCCCACAGTCTACCCCTCTGTCCGCACCTCTTCACATGCAAATGATCATTGCAATGAATCATTGGTCTGGTTCAAGGTCTAACACCATCAATATTGGATCTTCTCCAGGACTACTCCTGCTTTATTCAGTTGTTCTCCAGGGCCTGGGTGGTAGTTGTGCTGGTCAGCCTGCCAGGTCTCCTGCATCTGCATCACCAGGACTGTTCTCCAGCACTGCTCCGGCTAGGCCACCCAATACTATCATCGGCAGGAAGCAGGGTCAACTCTCCCTACTGCTGAATGAGGAGGGAGAAGGATATCCCCTCCCCCGCCAACAAACACACACCACCCCATTGCAGACGAGTGGCCAGTCTCGAGTGACCTGTGCCCCTGCCACAAGGGCCAGCTCTACTGTGCTGCCCAGGTGAGGTTCAGGGCCTACATTCCTGAGGACTGTTGCTAGTGAGAGGTGTGCCAGCTCTCCAGAGTGCCAAAGCTAGTAATGCACAGATACATGGTCCCAGGTGGCTGCACAGACCAGGGACATCTCCATGATTTTTAGTGGTAATATAAGCTATGAACATTAACATCAATCCCTGCCTCTGCATGGCCACGGACCCAGACACGGTCGTCAGTGGCAGCATGAACTGGAACTTCACCATGGCTTCATCACAAGTGGCAGGGCTGGCTACTCATAACAGGCTATTCCCCTTCACCCTCATGTCTCAGTTCCTTCTCTTTTCATAATGCTCAGACTGTTCTGCTTCTCTTTCTCTTCCATCTGTCCACCACATACTTGCACATTGTAGAGAATCCTGCTGCAGGTAGGCCATGATGCTGTTGTGCCTCTGGGTGACCTCTGCTTGTGCTGTTTGGCATGGTGGCAAGCAGATCTCTAGTTGTCTACAGCTACCCAAGTGACATGACAGTAATGTTCTCCCCAACCACTCTCTGCAGTTGGCAGGTCTCTGGACTTCTTTCCCCCTGCCAGTGGTGTGTGTCATGGCAGGGGTGGGGCTCTCTCTCTCTCTCTCTCTCTCTCTCTCTCTCTCTCTCTCTCTCTC
>JANHMN010000007.1:50439507-50586295 GCA_030674055.1 Rhabdomys pumilio | reverse complement strand
CTCTCTCTCTCTCTCTCTCTCTCTCTCTCTCTCTCTCTCTCTCTCTCTCTCTCTCTCTTTGAGACAGGGTTTCTCTTTGTAGCCCTGGCTGTCCTGGAACTCGCTTTGTAGAGCAGGCTGGCCTAGAACTCAGAAAGATGTGCCTGCCTCTGCCTCCCAAGTGCTGGGCTTAAAGGTGTGTGCCACCACCACAGGCATGGTAGGATCTTTTGGCATAATTAGTTCTCATTTTTTTCCTGGGGTTGTTTATCTGTTTAAGACAGAGTTTTGTGCTGTAGCTCATGCTGGCCTTGAGCATGCTGTGTCTTTTTGCTATTAGAAGACTAAAGGGATTTGTTGCTTAAAAGACCATGAATTTTGATAGTCTAAGTGATGCTGCATGATTTTGTGTGTATGAGTGTGTGTGTGTGTGTGTGTGTGTGTGTGTGTGTGTGTATGTGTGATTAAGTGTAGTTTTTCAGTATTATCACTTCTTGAGAAAGTATATCCTGTAATTCCAAATCAGGTGGTGATTTAACCTTTAAAAATAAAAAAAACAAACAACTTTCTGGGGCTGGAGAGACGGCTCAGCGCTTAAGAGCACTGGCTGATCTTCCAGAGGTCCTGAGTTTGATTCCCAGGAACCACATGGTGGCTCACAACCATCTATAGTGGGATCTGGTGCCCTCTTTTGGTGTGTCTAAAGACAGCTACAGTGTACTCATATAAATAAAATAAATCTTAAAAAAAAATTGAGATATGAGGACCTGAATTTATATTTTTAGAAGTAGTTCTTAGATAAGTTAAAAATTTGTTACAGTGTGCTCTAGAGCCCCCTCAATTGTGAATCTATGTAGATTGTTTTATTTCACACTTAGAATAGTCTGGCTAAAGCTTGTTTTCGTTTTGAAGATGTAGTCTCAAATGGTTGAAGAGCCAAGGTTGTTTTTACCCTATTGATACAGTTGCTATCCTGAGCTATTTTATTTTTCATAAAAAACAAATCAGTCTGACCTATAAAAATCCCATCTAATTCCATAAGGAACGAAATAGCTACAGGTTTATTTATTTATTTATTTTGTATCAGGTTTTCTGGATTTCATTTCTTGGACAGAATGAGGCAGAAAAAAAGTTATTTCAGATTGGGACCTAGGCCAGGTGTGGTGGTGAGGGCTGCAGTTCCAGCACTAAGAGCCAGAGATGAGGCAGGAGGGCCTTGACTTCTTGAGAGAGCTAGACTGAGTTCCAGGCCAGCCGGAATGAAAGAAGAGGGGTAGGTGCTTTACAGAACTCAGCTGGAAGATGTATGCCAAACAACTGCAGCTTTATCATTTCTATTCTCTTTCTCTTGCAAACTAAAGGTTAAAGGGCCAGAGTTCCCTATAGGTTGGAGAGTTGGTAAGGAATGAGGTTGAGAGGTAGCCTGAGGTCAAACTGATTTGTTGTCTTGAGACAAGGTCTTGCTCCGTATAGTCAAGGCTCTTCTCAAATTCCGGAGTCTCCTGCTTCAGTCTTTTGAATGCTGCCAAGTTATAATATTGGGATTGTGTTCTAATTGACTGAAGAAGTCTGTAATAGAGGTCCTGGCTTCTGACCTGCAGAGTACCAGAAGGATTTTCATTTTCTGATATTCCTAGTTAGTGTAATCTCTGTTCTGAGGGTGCCTTCTGACCCTAATACTTTAAATAAGGGTATTTGGTATGCTAAGAGGAGATACTTGTTATAAAGCTGTAAAACTATCTTTTATTCTCCTGGAGTAATTGTCTCCGAGGCTTACTTCCTCTGTCCATTAACCTAGGCTTAGTCCTTGAAGGTGCTAACCTCCGTGCAATCTAATTTATGCCTAGAATATTTTCAACTTTTGAGACTTACTGCTCCATAAGCTCATCCTTTCTTGTTCTTTCTGATCTCTGGCTTGCTGATTCAACTCAGTTAGCTGTTCTGGCTCAACCTCCTCTCCTAGCTGACTGACTGAATCCAGCTTCTCTCTCTTGGCCTCTCCTGAATTGGCTCTGCTTGGCCTCATACTAATTTTGGCAATCTTTTCTAACCTTCTGGCTCATTCTCATTCTCTGGTTCGTTCTATCTTCATCTGTGTCTACCTTATCCTCTCTCTGTAACCTGTCTCTCTATCACTGTCCAGGTAAAACTGCCTCTTTCCTCTCTCTGCCCTACCCCTCAAGTAGCTTCCCTTTCCTTTCTCTTCTGGTGAGAGTTAGGCAGATCCTTCTTTTTTGATTCATCACTTTGTCTGTCATTCAATTAGACTTTTTCTACAAACTACTTTTACCCTCACTGATTGGGATTAAAGGTGTGTACTAAGGGTGTGTTTGTATTCCAGCCAGAGGGTTTAGGTGTATACTAAGGGCTTGGCCATACCACAACTAGAAACAAGTTGGTTTTGTTTTGTTTTTTCAATAAATAACACAGTCTTGGGGTTCACAGTGTCATCAAATATCCTGCAACATAAGGTCTTGGATATTCTGGCCTGAATTTTAAAATTGGCGTCATGAGAGGTGGATTCGGATAGAAGAGTTGTGCTGCTCTTAGCATGTACAGGGCCAGAGTACAGATGCATGACGGATATGAGAGAGAGAAGAGGGATGATGTCACTATTGTAATAGCACGTAGTCGGCTTGCTTTTTACACAAACCAGGTACTTAGTAACTGCTGTTTAAATTTTAAGTCAAACTAGCAACTATTGGGAACTGTATATACTATTAAAATTTTATGATGTTAGAAAAGGTCAGATTTTCCCTGAAAAGGATTTAGTTTGCTGGGAAATAGTTTGTGATGAGGTAAGAAGAAAAAACTCCAGCTTTGTCTTTTCTTTGGTTGACTGTGATAGTTTCTTCTCCTGTTTTTGACAGTGACATCTTGTTGATGTGAATCTGTGAACAAGTGGTCTTTGTGTGTGTATGTTTGTATGTGTGCTCGCTTGAGTATGTATGTCTGTGTACCTGCTGTGGCCTGTGGAAGTTAGAGGACAGCTTTGGAGAGTTGCTTTGTTTGTATTTGTCAGGGTTCTCTAAAGGAACAGAACTGAAAAGATGCATATGCATGTGTATAAATGTCTTAGTTATTGTTCTTTTGTGATGAAACACTATGACCAAGGCAACTTATAAAAGGAAGCATTTAGTTGGGGCTTGCTTGCAGTTTCATAGGTTTAGTCCATTGTCATCATGGTGGGATTGTAGTGCTGAGAAGTAGCCGAGAACTCACATTTTATTAGCAGTTTGCAGCCAGAGGGGCAGACTGATTAGGCCTCAAAGCCCACCCCCAGTGACAGACATGACAGACCTTCCAACAAGTCCACACTTCCTATTTTTTATCAAACAGGCCATTAACTAGAACTAAACATTTGAGCATATGAGCTTATGGGGCCATTCTCGTTCAAACTACCACTATATATATGGTATATAAAATGTGTATATATACATACATATACATACATAAACATTTTTAAATTTTTTTCTTTTTTTACTTCATCATTTTAAAATTGAAATAGAATTGCATCAGTTCCCTTTTTTCTCTCTCTCTTACATTTTATTTATTTTTTTCTATTTTTTTTTATTGGTTATTTTCTTTATTTACATTTCAAATGTTTTTCCTTTTTCAGGTCTCCGCTTTGGAAACCCCCATCACATCTCCCCTCTCCCACATATATACATTTTTAAAAGGGGATTTTTTTTTTTTTTTTTATGTTGGTTTACAAGATGTGGTCTTGTAAACTAACAATGACTTTCTTCTGACAGAAAGGCCAAGAAT
Source organism: Rhabdomys pumilio (assembly GCA_030674055.1). Lineage (NCBI taxonomy): Eukaryota > Metazoa > Chordata > Mammalia > Rodentia > Muridae > Rhabdomys > Rhabdomys pumilio. Next base: position 50,582,548 of record JANHMN010000007.1, on the reverse strand, counting down.
CCAGCAGTTCAGATTGAATGTCTCAGCAGTCCCAATCTGTTGCTGGAGTCCTGGAAGATTCCTAGAGAGCTCTGGGGTCCTTAGTCTGTGTTGGAATTCTGAAAAACTAGGTTCTAACACCAGTGAAGGAATCCCTCAGCAACAGGATAAATCAGTTCTTAACATGTGGGTCATGACCCATTTGGGGGTTCAACCACCCTTTCATGTAAGTCACCTAAGACCATTGGAAAACACAGATGTTTACATTGTGATTTATAAAGCAAAAATTACAGTTACAAAATACTGTACAATGAAAATAATGTTATGGTTGGGGTTCATTATGAATTGAGGAACTTTATTAAAGGGTCTCAGCATTAGGATGGTTCGTAACCACTGTGATAGATGAATTAGCTATGGAGATGAGGGCACAGGGCAAACAGCACAGTCTTCCTTCCGTGTCTGTTTATGTGAGCTACCACAGAAGGTGTGACCTAGATTTAGGATGGGTAATCCAATCAAGAAAGTCCCTCACAGATATGCCCAGCTGCTTGGGTTTTAGCTGATTTCAGATAATGTCAGTTAAGATTAGTCGTCTCATTGGTCCTCTCCTTCCTGCCTGTTTTCTACCTCCCCTTCCTTGTTTTGTCCCTCTCCATTCCCCCATCTATTCAAGCAATTTTCTTACCAGACCAAAGAATTTGAGTTCAGGACATTTTAGATAAAGCTTTATTATTTCTATCTTTCTTTGATTTCGTGGTTTTTACACAAGTGTAAAGTTAAGGATCATTGTGTTTATCTTCCAAGTCTCCAAAGATTCACCTAAGAAACTAGTGCTCACAATTTCTTTAATAGATTCTCCCACATTGGGAATTTACTTTATTTGATGAGCTCTTGTAGAATGGTGTATAGTATGGGTGCTGAGTGCTAGTAATGTAGATAAGATGTGGTCTCTCCACCCTCACTTCTGGGGTATAATCTAAGGAGCACTGTCTGGAGAAGTGCCAGCGGGGCCTGGAGAAGGACCACTAGTAAATGAGAGCTTCCCCCAAGGTGCCCAGTGCCTCAAACAGAGCTATGGATTTCATCTCGTTATTAAGATTGGTGTTGTCTTTAAGTCATAGTTCGATAAGCTTGACTCAGTCAGTCCAAGGTGGCAGGCCATAAGAGGTGGTATCATAATGTTTGTTGCTACCATTATCCTTTGGGATTATCTCATGAAGGAGAGAGAGTGAGAATGAATGCCAGAGAAAACTTTTTCCAACTCATTTGTATCACTTCAGAGAAGTAAGATAAATATTCCATAGGCCTCGCTAGTTCATTAGACGTGTAATTGGTGTGAAGTTGTTGGTTTTTTTAATCTTTTTTTTAATGTGTGTGTGTGTGTGTGTGTGTGTGTGTGTGTGTGTGTGTGTGGTATTTATATGGAGGCATACATGCATGTATGGGTGAGTTTTAGAGTATGGAAGCCTAAGGTTGATATCAGGAATCTTCCTTATCTTTTTCTACTTTGTTCTTTGAGGTAGGATCTCTTAGTCAAACTCAGGGTTTGTGTTGATAGCCAGTTAGCTCAAGGACTCAGGGCTACACCTTTCAATGCTGGAATCACAAGTGACTGCTGCCATTGTCACTTGGCATTTAAATGGGTTCTGGGGACCTGGATTTGGCCTCTTTGTACAGCAGATGTTTTAACTACTAAGTCATCTTTTCAGGGCTGATTTTTTTTTCCCTTAAACTCTTTTTTTAGTAACCACTTCCTCCATGATTCTACCAAGTGATACAACCCCATACAGTAATTTGTAACTGCAGAATAGTTGGCATGTTGACGTGCTGCTTCTGTCAACACATGCCTCATAAACATGTCAAAGCCTGAAGGGACGTTGGGAATCACTTTATGACAACCCCAACTCCCTCCAATAGTCATGGTAGTCTTTCCTCCTGAAAGTGGATGGAGCCCAGGCCTGCTTCTTTGGGCAGAAGTACCTATTTGTCTGAGTTAGCCGAGTCCTATCAGTTAGACTTGGGGAAAGTTGGCCAGAGCAAAGGGACTTGGTCAGTTTGGATGTTTAGGCTTTGGATCTGAGGTCACTGAAAATCTCAGATAATGTTTCCATAATAACTGTAAATAGGTCATTGAGTTCAGTGTTACCAGCCTTCTTTTTGGTTTCCATTTATTTCTTTATTTACTTTTTTAATGAATGTATGAGAGCTTTGCTGCATGCACACCAGCATGCCAGAAGAGGGCAACAGATGCCCTATTTGATGGTCATGAGCCATCATGTGGTTGCTGGGAATTGAAGGGAATTGAACTCAGGACCTCTGGAAGAGTAGTGGTGTGCTTAACTGCTAAGCCATCTCACCAGCCTCAGTCAGCTTCCTGTTTGTCACTACTTGGCACTGGTGAAACATGACCACCTTAAGACATGTGTAAGTTCGGTTCATTTAAAACCTGGGACAGTTTTTTTCCTGTGCAAATCAAAGGTTAATAATGAGTTGGTGATTTAGTTTGCTTCCTAGAATGTTTAAGGTGGTTGGTTTTCTGAGCATCCTAATGGCTATTTTAAAGGAGGTAAAAATGTAAACTGCTGCAACAGAGGCTTATACAAGTGATTTAGAGAAGAAAACCTTTTATTCTCACAGTGTTTTCTTTACATTGTGAGGAAATGTTCTTTTTGGTGTACAGTTCTGAGATTTCAGTAATGAAATCTCCATGACTATCATAATCAGGATTCATAAATTTATTATTAGGCTTGCATGCACATGTCAAGTGTGCGAGTGTATGCTTGCATGTCCCATGTGCAAAGGAACACATGTGGAGGTCAGAGGACATTAGAGTTAGGTTTTTTTTTTCTATTGTGGGCTCCAGGGATCACATTCAGGTCCTCAGGCTTGTATGGCAAATAATTTTTACCATTTAAGCTGTCTTACCTTTCCCATACTCTGGATTTAGATTGGTTCTGTCACTACTCAAAGCTCCCTATGCTTCTTTGCTGTCATCTTCTCACCCCTGACATTACTGGTCATGTTTTAATTCTTACACTTTTGCTTGTTTTAGAATGTTCTAAAAAGAGAATGGCCCTGTGTTGCTCGTCGGACTCTTACTAAGTTCTTTCCTCAAGTGTAGTGCATTATGATTTTTCCTTGTTTCCCATTAGTAGTCACTTCCTTTTCCTAGGTAAGTGTTCAGTGTTTGGCTATTGCATTTTGTTTCTCTTTTACCAGGTGAAGAGTGTTGCTGCAGTGAACGTCTTATGAGGATGGGAAGTGTGGGAACTTGTGCTTCTGCAGCTCGTACAGGGACCCGAGCTGCTGCCATGCTGTCCTGCACTCTTCTTACTGTCTTATCTCTGTAATTGACACTTGAGTGTTGGCCATGTTTATTCTAATTGGAGGAAGATAGCTAGGACACACAGATACAGTAGGAATTCTGTATGTCACTTGCATTCCCAATCTGTCTATGGGAGTAAGTTATGTGCTTGTTACTAGGCAGATTTCGGTTGGTGATCAGCAGCTGTGTGACTTGTCAGGAAAAGTCCCTTTTAGGAAAGAAATAGAGACATAGTCACTGACCCTGGTACGTAGAGATTCTTTACTGGCATAAGTCAGGCATTGGGTCTTTTCTGTGAGGGCAATTTGCACAATCTCCTTCACCTTTGGTTTTAATTTTATAGTGCCTATGTTGCCTATTTTCCTCCCTGCCTTATTGTAGGCACTTCACTTTCCCCGTTCTCTGTGATGGGGAAAATAAGCTGCTTTTTTCACATCTCTGGTGTTTCTGAGTATCGTGTGAGAAAGCTGTTGGTTGACCTCATCTGTCATCGTCCCTTCCTTGTGCTGTCTTCTTCCCAGTATAGAGTTTATAATTCGCTAGTAGTAGCCAAGACATACTTAGGAATGAAAGAAATATAGAAACAAATGAAGGAGTCACCTCAGTTGATGCTCATTTCTTTTCTTTTGTTTTTTGTAGAAAGAAAGAACTCTCAGCCACCAAGAAGGACCGTGTGAATCATTGTCTAACAATATGTGAAAACATTGTGGCACAGTCTCTCAGGTAATTGGTTTTTTTTTTGTTAAAAAGATTTATAGTCTATATGTATACTCAACTTGCATGCTTGCCTCCATGACAGAAGAGGGCATCAGATCCCATTTTAGATGGGTTGCTAGGTAGCCAATGCTAAGTCATCTCTCCAGCCTCTTCTTTTCTTTTTGTTTTTGGTTTGTTTTGTTTTTGTTGTTTTTCTTTCTTTGTTTAAAAGATCTCTCTGGTAATTACTGAGTAGTATGGTGGTGGATATAACTGTAACCTGGCATTCAGGAGGCAGAGGCAGGCAGATCTTTGTGAGTTCAGGGCTAGCCTGGACTACAGAGCTAGTTCCAGGACCCACACAAAGAAACCTTCGCAAAAAAACAGAAAACAAAGAACAACAACAACAACAACAAAAGAAATAAAAACTGGTTGCTGGGTGGTGGTAGTGCATCATTCCTTTAATCCCAGCACTTGGGAGGCAGAGGCAGGTGACTCTTGAGGTCAGCCTGGTCTGCAGAGTGAGTTCCAGGATGGCTAGAGCCTACACAGAGAAACTCTGCCTTGAACTCCCTCACCCCCCTCAAATCTAACCTATGACTATATTTATATCTATATACTCTGTGTTTTCACTCTTAATGCATTAGTATGTTCTTTGTACCCCTAGCTATCTCTTAAAAGTTTATTTAGGCTAAGTGTAGTATGGTACGTGCTTGTGATCCCAGTATTTGGCAGGCAGAGACAGGAGGATCTTGAATTTGGGATTAGCCTGGGCAACATAGCAAAACCCTGCATCAAGAAAAATTTATTTAAAATGAGGATGTTTTTACCACATTTGTAGCTGTGTTAAAAGGGTATCTGGGTTCTCTCATGGGTAATGTTTTCTTTCTTTTTTTTTTTTTTTTTTTTTTCGAGACAAGGTTTCTCTGTATAGCCTTGGCTGTCCTGGCACTCACTCTGTAGACCAGGCTGGCCTCGAACTCAGAAATCCGCCTGCCTCTGCCTCCCAAGTGCTGGGATTAAAGGCGTGTGCCACCACCACCCGGCAATGTTTTCTTTTTGTTATCTTATATATGAAAATTTTAGTCATATGATAATTGAATGGCATATTGGTAGTTTAATTTGTATTCTTTTAAGATTTATTTATTTTTACTTTATGTTCATGAGTGTTTTGTCCACATTTATATATTTGTTTCCTGTATGTGCCTGGCACCCACAGAGACCTTAGAAGGCACTGGAGTCCCTGGAACGGGAATTATAGACGGTCCTAAGTTGCTGCGTGGGTGCTGGGAAACAAACCTAGGTCCTCTCTGCAAGACTCGCAAGTGCTCTTATCCACTGAGCTTCCTACTTTTCGTTTGTTTGTTTGTTTGAGGCAAGGCCTCATTTAGCCCAGGATGGCCTCAAACTCACTGTATAGCAAAAGATGACCTTGAATTCCTGCTCCTCTTGCTTCTACCTCCTGAATGCTTAGATTATAGACCTGATCTCTTAGAGTTCCCACTGCTGTGATGAAATACCTTGATCAAAAGCAACTTTCACTTACACATGCATGTAAAAGTCTATCACTGATGGAAATCAGGGCAGGGTCTCATACAGACTGTGGAGGGGTACAGCTTACTGACTTGTTCTTAATGGCTTGATCGGCCTGCTTTCTTATAGAAGCCAAGACCATGAGCCCGGGGGTGTTCCCATCTACAGTGAGCCTGGCCCTTCCCCATCAATCATTATTTAAGAAATGCCCTATAGGTTCTTCTGCCTAAAGTCTCATTTTATGGAGGCATTTTATCAATTGAAGTTTCCTTAAAGATGAGTTTAGCTTATGTTGCCTTGGACAGAAAACTAACTAGGACATGTGGCTTTAAAATATAGTTTAAATGTCAAAATCTCCCATAATTAAAACAGAGAGTAAATTTAACTTGGGGAAGGTATTGGCAATTTATATAAATGAAAGGCATAATAGTCTGTAGGGTAAATCATTAAAGAGTGGAGTATTATCCTAATAAGAAAATATGTCACACACACACACACACACACACACACACACACACACACACACACGAAGAAAGAAATTTGACTGGGCTACTACTCAGGCAGAGGCGGGAGGTTCGTGACTCAGAGACTAGCCTGGGTTTATAAAAGCATGACTTCTTCTCAAACAAAAAGAAAAGAAGAAAGGAATCAGGTTGGGCTCAATGTTTATTTCATGTCTCCTATATTAAAAGTTCATCTTTATTTAGTTGTTATGGACTGAATATGTATCTCCCCAACCCAGTCTGTATGTTGAAGATCTAGTCCCCTATTTTGTTACTGAGGCCAACTATGCATTTTAGTGGGTTAATTCAGTGTTTACTTTGTTTTCCTGGGGTTAATGTCACATCCCACAAAGTTATGCAGCTTTGTCTCATGGGCTGCTCTACATGTACCAGTCACCAGCTTGTGGGTGGTTGCTGAATGACTAGTCTGAGATTTGTGTGACCCTCCTCTCTAGGTTGAGGAGTTTGTGGTGTGCTAGGGTGGCTTGCAGAACTCAAGAAAATACTAACATTTTCTGGCTTGCTACAAAGAGTATATAGCTCAGGAACAGGCAGATTGTAGAGATTCAGAGGGTAAGGTATGGGAAGGGAAGCATGGCGCCTCTGTGCTCTCCTCTTCCAGCCCTCCACTTGTGCACCAGCGTGGACTTCAGTTACCAGAACCAGCACCAGTGTGCTGCTCACTGAAGCCCACCTGTCTGCACACATCTTTCATTTTTATGAAATGTTTTTTCTCATTCTAAAATTTCATTTAGATCTCTCACTGCATTTTGTCATCAGTTCTCCTAGCTCCCTCATGACAATGACAACTTCTCTCTTTCTTTTTTTGCTTAGAAATTCTCCAGAATTTCAGAAACTCTTGGGCATCGCTATGGAACTGTTTCTGCTGTGCAGTGACGATGCAGAGTCAGATGTCAGAATGGTGGCTGATGAGTGCCTCAACAAAGTCATCAAAGTAAGCGCCTCATAATGGCATGATGGTTGCTCCTGTAATTGTCATGTGCTAAGTGACAAAGCTTTTGATGAGCATTCTCTTGCTTTGAGTAAAGCATCCTCAGAATATCTACATATTTTTCATTTTGGGCGTGTGGCTTGGAGGACCTGGGGTATTTCCCCAAAAACAGCTAGATGTGTTCTATCAGCAGGAACTGTTTCTTTTGCACCCGTGTAGTACATAGATCCATTCTGAAGGGCATCTATGTGACCACTGGCCACTTATTTCTTAAGAGGAATGTCTAGGCAGGCTGCCAGTTTTGTTTGGGCTTTGCTTGGGAACCTCAGAGCTCTGGGGATACAGAGGTGGGTATGAGCAAATGAAGTCTTGCATGCCTTCCTTTCTTTTCCTGCCCCTCCTAATGGAGGTCAGACAGTACTGCTTGTTGGTAAAGGTGTGGCTTCTCAGGTTAGGTTAATTGAAGGTAGCATGACCTGACTGGGGAGAAAGGAGAATATAGACAGGATAGTGGAGCCAGGAAGCGATAGCCACTCAGTTGCGGGGCCAGAAGGGGTGAGAAGGCTGGGCACCTGTCTCACTATGTCATTGCTTCCTAGTACTGAATGCAGACCACTGCAGCTCCAGTGTTTTTCTTTGTTCAGTTTTTTGCTATGAGAGAAGATTGAAGTCTTCCTTCCCTGCCTTCATTCTTTTCTGTTTTTTTATTTTTATTTTTTTGAGACAGTGTCTCATTGTATAGCCTTGACTGTCCAGGAACTCATTATGTAGATTGAGCTGGCCTTGAACTCAGAGGAATCTACCTGCTTCTGCTCTCTTGAGTGCTAGGATTTAAAATATGAGCCACCATGCCTAGTTTCTGTTCTCGTTTTTAATGTTTTACAAAGTCAGCTTTGTTTTTATCATTCTGACATGTACCTCTCAGGAGTCCCATGCCTGTCCTGGTTGTCTTCTGCATTGCTTTGTGTGAGTGGGGCTTTGGAACTAGTTGACTATCATGAAGGTAGGTTCTGTGACATAATTCTCAACACTTTCTTCCTAAATTGTTTCTGAAAGATGGGTGAGGAGAATGTGTACCTCACTTTTCTGTGCACGGATCCTTTTTCTTTGGGCCTTCACATTCCTTCTGCCCCTCCCTCCTCCTGATTTGAGTCACAGTCCTGAAATTTAGATCACTGTATGAGACACCATCTCTTCCTTCTCCCTGAAGGCTCTTTTTTTTTCCTCATAATCCTAGCTTCTGGGTGAACCAGAAACTCTTACCTAACAATGGTTATTTCCCTCTCTGTTAGTGTTAAAGCAGAACAGCCCTTTCACTTTTTTCCTGGGTCCTTTTTAAAGCATCACGTTTTATACCAGCCTTGCAGTTATCCTCTCTTTTCCTTCATGAGTCCAGCCTTACTCAAGATGACTTGTCTGTTGGGGAGAGGGTTTCAGATGGCCTGCTGCAGTTCTGTCTGTGATTGCCCAGGCCCGGGCAGAGTGATTTCTTTCACCTAGTAACCGAACAACTTGGTGAGAATGTACTTAATTTTTATGAACCTAAGTTTTCTCAGTTATAAATGGAAGCTGTCTCTTTGGCTCATATGTGAGCATGTTGATGTGTTTGTATGGTGAGACCTTCCCATGAATAATAGAATTCTTACTCTTGCCCAGTTACATGGCAAAGTGTGGCATGTCAGTTCCTAGTTACTTTCTACTTTCTGTTAATGGATCCATGGAATCCCCTTGCCTAGGGAGTTCTTCCCATATGACCAGGACATGGCCTATTGGTTAGCTTGCTCTGTGGTCAGAAGCTGACTTCTCTGGTGCTCAGGTTTCCATCAATCTCTGTTGAGGCTGAGGAATGGTTGAAATGGGGCAGTCTTTGGGAAATTGCTCCTGCCGCTTCCTAAGCAACTGAGCATGATGCCTTTTTTAGTTTGCTCTCTATTGATGTGATAAACACCATGACCAAAGAAAGCCAGCACAGGAACTCAAGCAGAAGCCATGGAGGAATACTGCTTACTGGCTTGTTCCTCATGGCTTGCTCAGCCTGCTTTCTTTTACAACCCAATACCACCTACCCAGGGGTAGCACTGCATTTCCCTTCATTTGAGGTCCTTCCTCCCAAAGAACTCTAGCTGTGTTAAGTAGACAAACCCCACCCGGTACAGGGTTGTATTTGTGACTCATGTTGGCCTAATGGCTGGATGAGTTTTACCTAATTTACACAGTTGGTACATTAGTGACTCTCACATGGCTCACATATGTCCTATTTTAATTTTTTATTCCCCAAGTCCAGATACCCTTGCTGTCATTATTCAGGATCAGGAGGCTTTCTTTGACATTTCAGTTCTTGACCTTTGGGTCTTTGGAGATTAAAAAATAAAACAAAAAAACCAAAAAGCAAGAAACCCAAAACACAGAGCTATTACAAGTTGCTTTTTTGGGCAGGTGGATGTTAGAAAGGGCAGAGAGAACAATGTGACTCTTAAGTTGCCCATATCCTTGTTGTTTCAAGTACAGGCAGTATTTTCTTTCAAACCTCTCTTTTGCAGTGGCTTATTACTTATTACCAACTGCTGCTGGTTAGAATGGCTTGATGCATGTTGAGGCCACTAAAACGTAGAACATTGTTGTAGTTTGCAGCTTTGTTCTGGATCTTTAGCTGCCCATCTCTAGTTTCTTTCTGTTTTTTTGTGATTTCTAGTTAGTTGATGGCACGGATTCCAGCTTTTACAGCATAGCCCTGAGTATAAGTCAGGCCAATCTCATTCTTTCTCTTCTGCTTGTAGCTGTTTTCATGTTTCTGCCTTTTGAACTCCTGAAGTATTCGTGGTAATCCAGTGGGAGACTAGGATCCACTGGATATATTCACTGTGATAGAGGAAAGGCGAGGCAAGGTGGGAGAATGGGATGGCTTCAGGCCAAGTACAAGGAATGGTTCACTCTGTAGTCTGGGACTTTTTTTTTCTTGAAAGAATTGGTGTATGTATTATAAAGACCAATTTCTAGCCCAGAAAGTGGGCAGGTATTACTTGTCTTTTGTGTTCAAAATATGTTGATAGCCAGGTAGTATGTTCCTGCCCTCAGGTGATTTATAGTCTTGGGTGGTAAAGTGAATGTGTCCAAAATAACCCATGGTATAAAGTGCACAGCAGCAAGAAGGAGGTAATTTTTCCCCAGGGAAACGGAGGTGGTGGTATCCTGGAGGTAGGAAAGACCTTCCCGTTGTTACCTGCTACCTGGAGGTTTGTCTCAGAGAGGAGAGTAGGCCCTTCTCAGGCTGTGGAAAATGGTGTGTCTTGAGGGTCAGTTTAAGTAGTTTGTGTCTTGGTAGAAAATGAGGGCCTCTTATAGATCACTGGCTTTGTGTGGAAGCCAGTTCTGATAGGAAATAAAAAGAAGGACTGCAGCTGAGGGAAAGGCATGAGCTAGGATGGTGTTTGTTTGTCAGCCATGTGTGGAGGCTCGTTGGGAATTAGGAGGAGAGGAAGCTGTAGTGAGCTCTGTCATCACCCCACGAAGGACTCAAGGACGAGCCATGCTCCACCCTTAACAGATGAGCTTTTCTTTTCTCTACTACAAAATACAGTAGGTTTTGGTTCACAAAACATTTATATAGCTAAAACAGGATTTGATGTACTCTTAAATTTTATTTGAAAGTAGTCTTTTAAAAGTTTGTTAGCTTGATTTGCTGCTTTTGTTCAAACTATAGCAGTAGAATCAGGGTCTGAAACTTTCTGCTTTTGCAGAAGACCTGAGTTCAGTTTCCAGTACCATAAGGTGACTTATAACTACTTGTAATCCAAATTTCAGGGGGTCCAGTGCCTTCTTCTGACCTCTGCATGTTCCTGTACACATACACACACTGTACACATACATACACTCAGGCACACATAAAATGAATTTTTTGTTTTGTTTTTGATATTTTATTTATTTACCTTTTAGATGTTATCCCCTATCCTCCTCCCCCCCCCACCAGAAATTCCCCCTCTTCCTCCTACTTCTATGAGGGTATGCCCCCCACTCATCCACCCATTCCTGCCTCCTTGCTCTTGAATTCCTCCACACTGGGGCATCCAGCCTTCCCAGGACCAAGGCCTTCCTTTCCCACTAATGCCCGATAAGGCCATCTTCAACTACATATACAGCTCGAGCCATGGGTCTCTCCCTATGTGCTCCCAGGCTGGTGGTTTAGACCCTGGGAGCTCTGGTTGGTTAGTATTGTCACTCTCCTCATGGGGCCAGCAGCCCCTTCAGCTCCTTCAGTCTTTTCTCTAACCCCTCCATTGGGGACCCTGTGATCAGTTCAATGGTTAGCTGCGAGCATCTGCCTCTGTATATGTCAGGCTCTGGCAGAGCCTCTCAGGAAATAGGTATATCAGGCTCCTGTCAGCATGCACTTCCTGACATCCACAAGTGCCTGCATTTGGTGACTGCACATGGAATGGTGTCCTGTCCTGCATGGCATTAAACAGGGTCCGGGGAAATCACCTAAGAGAGAATGGGGGAAAAACGGGCAAACGCAAAGAGCTACAGCTTGTCGATAGGCTGATCAAACCATACTTTTTACTTTTTCACACAGGGGTTATATACACAAAAAGGCAGGATGTGGGGAAGGGGATGACGCAGGAGCATAGGTGTTCAGGGAGAGTACAGATTTCTTCCAGAACAGGGTGTCAGCTGGGTGAAGGTTCAGGGGACAGGCCACTATGACTCCGCCTATGATTCACTTGTCCTTATCTAAGTTGGTACTGTCCACCAAGGCTACCCAAGGTCTATGACTATCCACAAGACCTATGACTACTTGTTCCTATCCAGGCTGGTAAGTTTCCACCAAAGCTGCCTGTTTACAATATCTTATAGCTATCTGTTTCAGTGTTTTTTCACAGAGACCCAAGACTTTGTGTTAGCAGACTGACTTAGGCGTATGGCTGAATTTAGGCCTTCAGTGTATAAGCAAAGCTGTCCCTGACAGAATGGATCCCCAGGTGGGATGGTCTCTAGGCAGTCCCTCCTCCAGTCTCTGCTCCACACTTTGTCTCCGTGCTTGCTCCTGTGAGTATTTTGTTACTCCTTCTAAGAAGGACTAAAGCACCCACACTTTGGTCTTCCTTCTTCTTGAGTTTCATGTGGTCTGTGAGTTGTATCTTAGGTATTGTGAGCTTTTGGGCTAATATCCACTTATCAGTGAGTGTATACTATGTAAAATGAATTTTTTTTTAAAGTTGGTAGAATGTTATACTCCTTCTGAATCAGTTTTTCAAAGTGTTCCTCTGTTTTAACTTTGAAACTCATGGCCCAGTGGATGATCCCTGTGTCCTAGTTTCATCTCTGTTGCTGTGATAAAACATCCCAGCAAAAAACTGAAGGGAGAAAGGGTTTAATTAGAATTTCAAGTTATAGCCCATCGCTCTAGAGAACGCTAAGCAACTAGAACTCAAAGCAGCTGGTCACAGCCACAGTCAAGCGCAGAGAGAAAAAAAAGCATGTGTGCTTATTTTTCAGCTTTTGCTACTTTTTATCTGTCCTGGGTCTAAAACTTAGACAGTGCTGCTACTCATTTCACCCTTGGTCATCCCACATCAATTAAGGCAATCAAAATAGTCCCTCACAAATATGCCCACAGGACAGCCTGATCGAGTCTTATTGAGACTATTCTCAGTTCATCTAGGTTATGTTAGGTTGACAGAGCTAACCATCTCTCCTTGGTTTCTAGCTATCAGGTGCTGCATGTGACTGAAAAGTAGAGCTGGGCCACTTTCTCTCCCTATTTTTGACATGCCATTTTAGAAGAGAAAGTTCTTCGGGACAAGAATAGGGTGCTTTTCTCTAATATGGGCTTCATGCCATTAGCTGTGATTTGGCTTAAAGTCAGATACATGGACCTTATATTTTAGTTAGGGTTTTATTGCTGTGAATAGGCACCATGACCACAGCAATTCTTGTAAAGTAAAGCACATAGTTGGGGCTGGCTCACAGTTCAGAGGTTTAGTCCATCATCATGGTGGGAAACATAACAGCATGCAGGCAGATGTGGTGCTTGAGAGGTAGCATAGAGTTCTGTATCAGCACTGGCAACCAGAAGACTGACATTGGCTCTGTCTTGAGCATCTGAAACCTCAAAGCCCATCCCCAGTGACACACTTCCTCCAACAAGGCCACACCTCCTAATTCCCTATGGGCCTGTGGGTCCATTTTCAGTCAAACCATCATACCATACCATATTTCTGAGTTAGCTCTGAAGTGATCAGGGAAGGTCAAGAAATGAGCTCTGAGGACTGTGAGACTTCCTAGCTGACACTGAGTCCTGGGTGGGTCAGGGAGTGGGGGTTGTGAATATCCTCATCATTTTCGAAGTTTAGAACTTCAAAAAAGATGGTTCTGTGTTTCATATTCCCTTGTCAGATCTTACAAGTATAGCCCCCATAGCCTACCTGAGCTGATCAGGTGAACAAGTGAAGACTGACTATTCACTATGAAAGCTTTAGGGTTAATTTTAATTTGATTTAAATTAGCATAATTTGATTTAATTAGCATAAATGTTAAATTCTTTTTCTGTTTTTATCCAAGTAAAGACCTGTATTTAGAATACTCTGTAATTTTTATATACATTTCCTTTTTTCTTAACATACAGCTTCTTATTTAGTTTCTGTTATGTTACTTTTTCTTAAAATTTGAAACTTTGGTTACCATTTAGCTTTATGGGTAGAATTAGAACTATAGGTAGAATGTATCTCCTGTAACAAGTCTCTTCCATTTCTTTGCAGGCTTTGATGGATTCTAATCTTCCAAGGCTACAGTTAGAACTCTATAAGGAGATTAAAAAGGTGGGTCTTTGCTCTACAGTATTGAAAAGATGATACTGTTTTCCTGTAGAGTACTCTATGAGATTTTATCTTGCAAGTTATCAAGTAACACTGTTAGAAGGAAGTATCATTTGATGAAGTGGACTTCAGTTTTCTTTAAAAATGTACCCCTCTCACTTTTATTAATTGAAATAAAAATTTAAAGCACCAACTTAATTTTTAAAAAGATTTGTTTGTTTTATTATATGGGTATGAGTTTTGCTTGTGCATATGTCTCTGCACCATGTATGTACAGTGCCTGTTGAGATCCTCTGCAAGAGCAGCAAGTGCTCTTAACCACTGAGCTGCCTTTCTAGCTCCTGGCAACTAACTAATTAACTTCCTCCCTCCCTCCCTCCCTCCCTCCCTCCCTCCCTCCCTCCTTCCCTCCCTCCCTCCCTCCCTCCTTCCCTTCCTCCCTCCCTCCCTCCCTCCTTCCCTCCCTTCCTTTCTCTTTCTGTCTCCCTCTCTCCCTTTCTCTCTCCCTTCCTCTCCCTCCCTCCCTCTTTCCTCCCCTCCCTCCCTCCCTCCTTCCTTTCTTCCTTCCTTCCTTCCTCCTTCCTTCCTTCCTTCCTTCCTTCCTTTCTTTCAACTATATTTTTATAATCGAAACCCACCGGACCTTAAAAATCTTTGAAGTAGTTACCATCTATTTCACACTGTTAGTTTGGATTTTCTCTGATTAAATTAACAGAGGAAGAGAATATTTACTCTCCAAGAGAGGATGTAAGCAGCTCCAATACTGTAGCTCTAGCTGTAGAAAGTGCATGTGACTCTTACATGTAACACATCACTTGTTAACTCCACTTAGAACGGTGCTCCTCGAAGTTTGCGTGCAGCCCTATGGAGGTTTGCTGAGCTGGCTCACCTAGTTCGACCTCAGAAGTGCAGGTAAGTTGTACCTCTGTATTATATTTAAGGTTTGTTTGGAAAATAGCTAGTCCTGCCTGCCTTGTTTGTTCTAATGCAGATGTCTACCCTTGAGAGATCATTCTTGTCCACTCATAAGTTGCCTATCTGTGTCCTGTCTGGTTGCTATTGGCATTTCTTTCTTATGTTTTTTTCCAAAGATCCATCTCTATTAGGAATATTCTCATATCCTCTATTAATGTGCTTCTTTCTTGTCCCATCATTCCCCATGAGACTTGTGGGATGTGTTTCCAAAGTAACATGATCTCCTCATCTTATTCTGTGCTTCATTTCCAACACAAATACATTGAGCACTAAGTGTATTGGTTAAGGAATATTTGCCAGATGACTGAAATTTGTTTCTGATCTCATCAGTAGCTAGGATAGCAGTTATTGAAAAGTAAGCCTTTGTATAGCACTTGGGTAGGAGAAGTAAATGAACTGTGCAGAAAATTTGGACTGGTTGATTGTCCTTGACTCCTATGGTGCTAGGTATTGAATCCAGGGCCTTAAGCATGCTAGGCAATTGCTTTACCAGTGAGTCTCATTGTCATCTGGCTTTGTGGCTTGAGTAACAAAACAGGACTGTAGTTATGTCAGTTCTTTCCTTTTCTCCTCAGCTGGTAAAATGTACTGCTTATATTCCAAAGTCCCTTGACTCTATCCATGAGAAATATAGTAGAGTGCTCTAAATCTTCACATTAACAAGGAATAATGATGAGTTCAATTTAGGTTGAGTTTCAGTAAAAATGTTATGTGGCCACAGAGATGTAATCACAAAGGAAGTTTCTTTTTATAGAACCTTCACTTTTGTTACACTGATATATTTATTTTTGTGTTGGTTTTGGTGCTAAGACTAGACATGCTTAAGTTTGGGTTTTACCACACTTCCACATTTCCAGCCCAAGTGGCCTTACTTTGAAAATTGTCATATTATTGAGGTAATACATCCCAAGTTTACAACACAGCAGACAAAAGAGCTGTTCAAAAGTGTGACCATCTTGTCAAGCCCTTCCTTAAACCCTAACTATTCCCTAGTGCTCTTTAGATAAAATCTCGTCTTCTCTCTCAAGGCAAGAGACAATTTAGCCGCTGGCCCTTTTCTGTCTTATCACTTCAGAAATACTATATTGACTCATTGGGTCCAATGTTAGTTCTTCAGACAAGTAAGTTTTATTTCTTCATGATAGCTTGATGTCTCAGAAAATAATTACCTCCTTATGCAGGCATTCTAGCCCTCTTATCTTCTAAGTTGTAGCAGATGTCTGCCTAACAAAGACAGCTGTAGTATATGCAGGCCTTCTTTCTAATCAAAGGAATCTGGCTTACTAAACAAAAGTCACATCAAGTCTGGCTTGCCAAATTAATGGGTTTATTTGGCTTATATATAAAGGCATAGATAACTCGTAAGCAGCTATGCCTTTGAGGCTTCACCTCCAGTCAGTTTGCCTTTTACATACCTCAGTCCTTCTAAGGTTATGTATTCCTGTAGCACATAGGAGTGATGGTTGGGATCTTGGGGTCTTATGACAGTCCCTTCTTCTCTCCAAAGGGGAATGGTAACAGACCATCCCATAGACCTAGGCATCTGCTCTGTAGTTCTCCTTATTTTGTTGTCTGCCTGTGACTCCAAGGTCTCCATATAAGTCACCAGGCCTCCCTACAAGTCTCTCCAGGGATAGGTGTGTCTTCTCTTACTGAGGCCAGACCAGACAGTCCTCTTCTGTATATGTGTCGGGGGCCTTGGACCAGCTTCTGTATGCTGCCTGGTTGGTGGCTCAGTGTCTGAGAGATCTCAGGGGTCCAGGTTAGTTAAGATTGCTGGTCATCCTATGGGGTTACCCTCCTCCTCAGCTTCTTCCAGCCTTTCCCTAATTCAACCACAGGGGTCTCTGACTTTAGTCCAAAGGTTAGGTGTAAGTATCTTCATCTGTCTTATTCAGCTGCTTGTTGAGCCTCTCAGAGGATCAACATGCTAGACTCCTGTCTGTAAGCACACCATAGCATCAGTAGTAGTGTCAGGCCTTGGAGTCTCTCACCACCCAGGTCTCTGGTACTTTCTAGAGGGCCTACTTCTACCACCAAGATTGCATATTTCCATTCATTCTGCTGGCTCTCAAGGCTTCTGTCCTGTCTTTCCCCCCTACTCCCCGCCCCAATACCTGATCATGTTACCCTTTTCTCCTCCTTGTCCCCTCTCCCATCCAGGTCCCTCCCTCTCTCCCCACATCCTGTGATTTTTTTTTTCTTTTCCCTCCCAAGTGGAATTGAAGCATTCTCACTTGGGCCCTTCTGTTTGTTAATCTTCTTTAATTCTGTGCATTGTATCCTAAGTATTCTGTACTTTTTTGGCTAATATCCACTTATTAGTGAATATGTACCATGCATGTCCTTTTGGGCCTGAGTTACCTCACTCAGGATGATATTTTCTAGTTCTATCCATTCGCCTGAAAACTCACAATGTTCTCATTCTTAATAGCTGAGTAGTATTTCATTGTGTAAATGAACCACATTTTCTGTATCTATTCTTCCATTGTGGGACATCTGGGTTGTTTCCAGCTTCTGGCTATCACAGATAAGGCTGCTATGAACATAGTGGAGCACGTGTCCCTGTGGTATGGTGGGATGTCTTTTGTGTATATGCCCAAGAGTGGTATAGCTGGGTCTTCAAGTAGCTCTATATCCAGTTTTCTGAGAAGCCTCCAGATTGATTTCTAGAGTGGTCATAGCAGTTTGCAATCCCACCAGCAATGGAGGAGGGTTCCTCTTTCTCCATATCCTCACCAACATGTGCTGTCACCTGAGATTTTTTTTTTTTAATCATAGATTGGAACAGAAAAGAAAATCCTCTCATCACATAATAATCAAAGCACTAAATACATAGAACAAAGAAAGAATATTAAAAACAGTAAGGGAAAAAGGCCAAGTAACATATAAAGGCAGACCTATCAGAATTATACCAGACTTCTCAACAGAGACCTTAAAAGCCAGAAGAGCCTGGACAGAGGAGGGATGGACACTTCATATTCATCAAAGGAAAAATTCACAAAGAGAAAGTCTCAAATTTGAACATCTATACCCCAAATGTAAGGGCACCAACATTCATGAAAGAAATTTTACTAAAGCTCAAAACACACATTGGACCCCACACAACAATAGTGGGAGACTTCAGGACCCCACTCTTAGTAATAGAAAAGTCATTGGAACAGAAACTGAACAGAGACACAGTGAAACTAATGGAGGGTATGAACCAAATGGATTTAGCAGATATCTACAGAACATTTTACCCTAAAACAAAAGAATATATCTTCTCCTCCTGGTACCTTCTCCAAAACAGGCCTCAACAGATACAAGAAGATTGAAATAATCCCATGCATCCTATCAGATCACCATGGACTAAGGCTAAATAAACACCCAACCTTTTAATTGCGTTTTATTTGTCTGTTTGTCTTTGTATGTATGTGCTATGCCATATGGGTGAGGGTAACGTATAGTTAATTCTCTCCGTTCTATGTGGGTCCCAGGGATCAATCTTGAGTCTTTAGGCTTATGAGCAGGTACTTTTTCCCACAAAGCCATCTTGCTTGTCCCTATACCTAACTTCCCAAATAATGTTCCTCTACCTCATGGGAGAGATGGAGGGCAGTTGAGCTTCATCAGCTTCAGCCTCCTGTGCTTGTTGTTGAACATTGTGGTCTCCACTGAGGACTAATTCACCTATAAAACTGTGTTTTCCCTGTCAGGGAATAATGAGCTGATGTGTCTTAACAGAGGAGACCTGAAGAATGATGAATATTCCTCTTGTCCATACAGGCCTTACCTGGTGAATCTTCTTCCATGCTTGACCCGAACATGCAAAAGACCAGAGGAATCAGTTCAGGAGACCTTGGCTGCAGCTGTTCCTAAAATTATGGCTTCTTTTGGCAATTTTGCTAATGACAATGAAATTAAGGTATGGTTGTTGCCTCTTGGCTTGAGTCTTGTGAGGCTTTTTCTCTGGGAGGAAAGCCATTTGAGATTGCTTCTGGAGTCTTGTTGGCTTCACTTAGAGGCCTCTTACGAGCTTCTTTTCACTTCAGCTTTTCTTTCATGGGATAAATTGTCAAGGGAGATAGTTTATAGATGCAAATTCAAAAGGCAGTTCCCCAGAGTGGATGGGTTTGGTATACTCAGTTGGCCACATGGGCCAGCTGAGGAAAGAGACTTTATAGAAAAGAGTGAAAAAGAGCTGATGGGCTTTGTGGGTGTGGATGCACTGAGACCACCAGGTCACCCCTTTGATTTATATTGCCCAGAAAGCAAGACTTTTACACAATCTTCGGGTTGCAAGATTCTTGGCTTTGTTTTTATCTTTTTGAAGAAGTGTTTATTTTTAAATATATCTATATATCTATATCCAGACATCTAGATATAGATAGTTTCTAGTCTAGACAAAAAGAAATAAACAAATAAAAAAATAAAAGTAAGCCTCAGGTTCAGAGAAAACTCTCTAGCCCCCAAGTTGTTTTAAACTTTATTTTATATAATGTTATTACTACCTCTGTCCTTGAGTACTGTGAGTAGCTTATAGACTGAGACTGTCACTCACAGCGAGCAAGTTCCTGATGCATGTGTGTGTGTGTGTGCGTGCACTATTTATTTTATTGAATATTATATTTACATTTCAGATTTTATCCCCTTACCCCATTCCCCCCACTACCCAGGAACCCCCTATCCCATCCCCCCTCCTCCTGCTTCTATGAGGATGTGCCCCCCTACTCCCCCCACTCGGTGTTCAGCCTTCATGGGACCAAGGATCTCCTCTCCCACCTATGCCCAACAAGGCCATCCTCCCCTACATATACAGATGGAGCCATGGGTCCCTCCCTATGTGCTCCCAGGCTGGTGGTTTAGACCCTGGGGAGCCCTAGTTGGTTGATATTGTTGCTCTCCTCATGGGGTCACAAACCCTTTCAGCTCCTTCAGTCTTTTCTCTAACTCCTCCATTGGGAACCTCTTGATCAGATCAATGGTTAGCTGTGAGCATCTGCCTCTGAATATGTCAGACTCTGGCAGACATCTAAGGAGACAGCTATATCAGGCTCTTGTCAGCATGCACTTCCTGACATCCACATCAGCGTCTACCTTTGGTGACTGCACATGGGATGGATACCCTGGTGGAATGGTCTCCGGAAGGCCCCTCCTTCAGTTTCTGTCCCACACTTTCTCTCCATATTTGCTCCCTTGAGTATTTTGTTACTCATTCTAAGTAGGACCAAGGCATCCACACTTGGTCTTCCTTCTTCATGAGCTTCATGTGGTCTGTGAGTTGAATCTTGGCTATTTCAAGCTTTTGGGCTAATATCCACTTATCAGAAGTAAATAACATGTGTGTTCTTTTGTGATTGGGTTACCTCACTCAGGATGATATTTTCTAGGTCCATCTATTTACCTAAGAATTTCTTGAATTCATTATTTTTAAAAGCTGAGTAATACTCCATTGTGTAAATGTACCACATTTCTTTGTATCCATTCCTCTGTTGAAGGACATCTGGGTTCTTTCCAGTTTCTGGCTATTATAAATAAGGCTGCTATGAACATAGTGGAGCATATGTCCTTGTTATATGTTGGAGCATCTTCTGGGTACATGCCCAGGAATGGTATAGCTGGGTCCTCAGGTAATGCTATGTCCAATTTTCTGAGGAACCGCCAGACTGATTTTCAGAGTGGTTGTACCAGCTAGCAACCCCACCAGCAATGGAGGAGTGTTCCTCTTTCTTCACATCTTTGCCAGCATCTACTATCACCTGAGTTTTTGATCTTAGCCATTCTGACTGGTGTGAGGTGGTATCTCAGTGTTGTTTTGATTTGCGTTTCCCTGATGACTAAGGATGTTGAGCATTTCTTAAGATGTTTCTCGGCCATTCGAGTTTCCTCAGTTGAGAATTCTTTGTTTAGCTCTGTACCCCATTTTTTAATAGGGTTATTTGGTTGTCTGGAATCTAATTTCTTGAGTTCTTTGTATATCTTGGATATTAGCCCTCTATTGGATGTAGGATTGGTAATGATCTTTTCCCAATCTGTCGGTTGCCGTTTTGTCCTATTGACAGTGTCCTTTGCCTTACAGAAGCTTTGCTGTCAATTCTTGATCGTAGAACATTAGCCATTGGTGTTCTGTTCAGGGACTTTTCCCCTGTGCCCAAGTATTCGAGGCTCTTCCCCACCTTCTCTTCTATTAGTTTCAGTGTATCTGCTTTTATGTCAAGGTCCTTCATCCACTTGGACTTGAGCTTTGTACAAGGAGATAAAAATGGATTGATTTGCATTCTTCTACATGCTGACCTCCAGTTGAACCAGCACCATTTGTTGAAAATGCTGTCCTTTTTCCACTGGATGGTTTTTAGCTCTTTTGTCAAAGATCAAGTGACCATAGGCGTGTGGGTTCATTTCTGGGTTTTCAATTCTATTCCATTGATCTTCCTGCCTGTCTCTGTACCAGTACCATGCAGTTTGTATCACTATTGCTCTGTAGTACAGTTTGAGGTCAGGGGTGGTGATTCCTCCAGAAGTTCTTTTATTGTTGATAATAGTTCTCACTATCCTGGGTTTTTTGTTATTCCAAATGAATTTGCAAATTGCTCTTTCTATCTCTATGAAGAATTGATTTGGAATTTTGATGTAGATTGCATTGAATCTGTAGATTGCTTTTGGCAAGATGACCATTTTTACTAAATTAATCCTGCCAATCCATGAGCATGGGAGATCTTTCCATCTTCTGAGATCTTCTTCGATTTCTTTCTTCAGAGATTTGAAGTTCTTGTCATATAGATCTTTCACTTTCTTGGTTAGATTCACTCCAAGATATTTTATATTATTTATGACTATTGTGAAAAGGTGTCATTTCCCTAATTTCTTTCTCAGCCTGTTTATCCTTTGAGTAGAGAAAGGCTACTGATTTGTTTGAGTTGATTTTATATCCAGCCACTTTGCTGAAGTTGTTTATCAGGTTTAGGAGTCATCTGGTGGAAGTTTTAGGGTCACTTAAGTATATCATCTGCAAGTAGTGAAATTTTGACTTTTTCCTTTCCTATTTGTATCCCTTTGACTTCCTTTTGTTGTCTAATTGCTCTGGCTAGGACTTCCAGTACTATATTGAATAGGTAGGGTGAGAATGGGCAGCCTTGTCTTGTCCCTGATTTTAGTGGGATTGCTTCAAGTTTCTCTCCGTTTAGTTTGATGTTGGCTACTGGTTTGCTGTATATTGCTTTTACTCTGTTTGGGCATGGGCCTTGAATTCCTGATCTTTTCAAGACTTTTAACATGAAGAGATGTTGAATTTTGTCAAATGCTTTCTCAGCATCTAGTGAGATGATCATGTTGTTTTTTTCTTTGAGTTTGTTTATATAGTGGATTACGTTGATGGATTTCCATATATTGAACCATCCCTGCATTCCTGGGATAAAGCCTACTTGATCATGATGGATGATTGTTTTGATGTGTTCTTGGATTCAGTTTGCGAGAATTTTATTGAGTATTTTTGCATTAATATTCATAAGAGGGATTGGTCTGAAGTTCTCTTTCTTTGTTGGGTCTTTGTGAGGCTTAGGTATGAGTCTAATTGTAGCTTCATAGAACAAATTCCTTCTGTTTCTATTCTGTGGAGTAGTTTGAAGAGAATTGGTATTAGGTCTTCCTTGAAGGTCTGATAGAATTCTACACTAAAACCATCTGGTCCTGGACTTTTTTTGTGGGGAGACTTTTAGTGACTGCTTCTATTTCTTTAGGGGCTATGGGACTGTTTAGATGGTTTATCTGCTCCTGATTTAATTTTGGTACCTGTTATCTGTCTAGAAAATTGTCCATTTCATCCAGATTTTCCAGTTTTGTTGAGTATAGGCCTTTGTAGTAGGATCTGATGATGTTTTTAATTTCCTCAGTTTCTGTTGTTATGTCTCCCTTTTCAGTTCTGATTTTATTAATTTGGATACTGTTTCTGTGCCCTTTAGTTAGTCTGGCAAAGGGTTTATCTATCTTGTTGATTTTCTTAAAAAACCAGCTCCTGGTTTTGTTGATATTTTGTATAATTCTTTTTGTTTGTACTTGGTTGATTTCAGCCCTGAGTTTGATTATTTCCTGCCATCTACTCCTTTTGGGTGTATTTGCTTTTTTTTTGTTCTAAAGCATGTGCAATTTCTTATTCATGTGTGTTCTGGTGATCAAACTTAGGCCATCAACCTTGGCTACAAATGCCTTTCCCATTTGAACTATCACACAGCCTTCTTAATGCAGTTAATAGGGAAGTAAATATATTGCTGACTACGAAAATTTGGGATTTTCCATTCCATCTATGAATAATGTGTCAGCTTGTCACAGTTTATGCCCTACAAGATTTGAGATTCTGTGAAATGTGTGATAAGCTCCACAAGAGCTTCAGCTTTCATCTTCTTGGTCTTTGTTCTCAGGTTCTATTGAAAGCTTTCATAGCAAATCTGAAGTCAAGCTCTCCCACTATGCGGCGGACAGCAGCTGGTTCAGCAGTGAGCATCTGCCAGCACTCTAGGAGGACACAGTACTTCTACAACTGGCTCCTGAATGTGCTCCTAGGTAAGAAAGGGCCCACTGGCCCAGTCTTAGCATCTGCTCAATCTTTTAAACTACACCAACCCTTGGAATCAGAACTAGATCATTTGCAGCTACAGACTGGTAAATGTTAATTCTGTATTGGATGCTGCAATCCTATAAGTAGTCTTGGAGATGTTTCAGCATCTCCAAGATGTCCCTAGAACACCCAGCTGGTATATAACCTCACCCATCTCCCTGGCCTTCTATATCAGAGGCCCGAGTCTCTGCTTAACACACTGTGGGTACTCTAGGGGAAACTGACATTCTTCTCTCTCTCTCTCTCTCTCTCTCTCTCTCTCTCTCTCTCTTTCTCTCTCTTTCTCTCTCTTTCTCTTTCTCTCTCTCTTTTCCTACTGTCAAAATCAACATGAGCAAATCTTGCTGGAGTGAGCATGTGGACATTTGATACAACGATCTGTATTCCAAATACAGTTCCACTCTCTATAAGGTCCTGGCAAGCTAAGAACATGTTTATGCTGCAAGGCTGCTCCATAATCTGGGTGTACACAGCCTGTGTTTCCCAGTCTGGCTTATGTCATCCTTCCCTTTTACTACTAGGCTTACAACAGGGCACTCCTGGAGGTCTCCCCTTTTCACCATCATGTACTGTGGTTCTCTGAGGAGTGGATTGACTGTCGAGCCCCTTTGGGTGCCTTTGTAGGTCTGCTGGTTCCAATGGAGGAAGAACACTCCACTCTCCTGATCCTCGGTGTGTTGCTCACATTGAGGTGTCTAGTGCCCTTGCTCCAACAGCAGGTCAAGGACACAAGTCTGAAAGGCAGCTTTGGGGTTACACGGAAAGAAATGGAAGTCTCTCCTTCTGCACAGCAGCTTGTCCAGGTAAGGGTGAGTAGTGGTAAGTGTGTAACATGTGCTCCTTGGAAGCAGCATGTTTCCGGAAGTGTTGGGACAGAAAGAAGTGAGCTGGGTGATGGTGTACTCCCACTCACTCCTGAGGAGTCAGGAGATGTGTCTCCACACACCAGGTATGAGTTGTTTGCCTAAAGCAAGGACCACACATGTTTTCCACAAAGGGCCAGAGAGTATGTTAAGCTTTGCATGTCCAGCTATCTTCACTGTACGCCCCCTAGTATTATAGTTTGAAAGCCACAAGTAGCCCATAAATGTGGCCATGTTCCAGTAGACTTCATCCACAGAAGCAGGCACAGAATCCAGGGACAGCATTGTATGCCTGTGATCCCAGTACTTGGGATGCCAAGAGAGAAGTATGAGTTCAGCAAATGCCTGGCCTATGTAGGAACTCCAAGCTATCCATAGCTACATGATGAGACTATATCTCAAAAAAGCCAAAACGGGGGTGTAGAAAGCAAGTATAAAGCCAGATGTGGCTGTGGCTAGCAGTTTGCCAGTCAGGATTTAGGGTATGCATATGCATACAGGTTGCATAAGAAGAACTAGAGCTAAGCCTTAAGGCAGCTTCCACCAACCTTCACAAAAGAAAATGTATGTTTTTTTTTTTTTAATTGTCCATTGGTGTTTGGCCTGCACATATGTTTCTTTGAGGGAGTTGGATCTACTGGAACTTGATTTATAGACAGTTCTGAGCTTCTGTGTGGGTGCTGGGAATTAAACCTGGGTCCTTTGCGAGAGTAGCCAACTTTCTTAACTGTTGAGCTGTCTCTCTAGGCCTGCATTTATTTTTTGCTTTTATCTTACCAATTAATGTTGGCAAACTTTGCAAAGTAAAAATATAGAGTGCCTGTGAAGTATTAATTTTATATAGTGATTTTATAAGTGTGGTTGAAGTTGTCCAGGATATATTTATATTGCAAAATTTATTGTGTTATCTGAAATCATGATTTAAACTTGTGGGCTTTTTTTCCCTTGGTAACTTTAAAGAAAAAACTAACAAACTCATTGTTTCCATAGTATTGCATAGTATTAACAACAGCAAAAAATTTTGGCTGACATCCTTAACATTTGTGGCTGTTTTCTCCCTGGCATTCTGAGCTGTGTTTCTGATAGTTGGATGCCTCTACAGCAGTCTCCGTTGGGGTTATTTCCTTTCCTATTCATCAGTTTTGGGAAATGAAGACCCTGAGTTTGCTTACTGGTGCTCTAGAGGAAGTGCTCTGTATATTTCCAAGGAGTAAATATAAATGAAAAAAATCATGGGAATTCAGAAAATAGCACAGACAGTAATTGTTGCGGGTAATATTTAGAAAACCTGCTGCTCGGTCCTGCTCTGCTAGCTATCTGGGCTGCCTGCCATGTTCCCAACTAGAAGCAGCCAGAAGTCAAGAGCACCCAGGAGACATTACCGGGCGCCTGGTTCCGCCGATCAGCTCCATAGAGATCATGGCCCAAAGCATAGATTTTGGCCCAACCCATCACCCTCATGGTTCTCTGCTAAGCCCCAGACGATACCCGCCACACTCATGGTTCCTGGTAGAAGGAAGACTCTTTGTTTTTTTTTTTTTTTTTTGGAGACAGAGTTTCTCTGAGTAGCTCTGGCTGTCCTGGAACTCACTCTGTAGACCAGGCTGGCCTCGAACTCAGAAATCCACCTGCCTCTGCCTCCCAAATGCTGAGATTAAAGGCGTGTGCCACCACCGCCTGACAAAGAAAGACTCTTAATTCTTAAAGATTATCCAAAGGATTTATATATTTGGAAATGCTCAATTAACAAGATGCCCTCACAATTATAGTTGTTACCTAATACCTAACCTTTATAAATTGTTACCCAGGACTTCTCTTGACCAATTCATCTTCCACCATGGTTGCCAGTCTCCTCCTTCTTCTTCCTCTCCTCTCCTTCCTCTTTCCTTCTCCTCTTCACTCTTCCCACCTTAGCTCCTCCCCAATTACCGAGCTTTATTGCAAATGTTGGCCGGGTGGGAGGGCAGATATCCTGCTACAAGTAATGACCCTAGCTATAGAAGTAACAACAAGTCTTTACAGGGAAAAATTAAGGCACAGTTTTGCTGACAAAGGCCAGTGAAAACAAAGTGAAATCTGGGATGCTTATGTATTTATTAATTTTGTTTTTATTTTGAAGCATTTTAAGATTTTATGTCTTTCTGCATGTATACCTGCATGCCAGAAGAGGGCATCAGACTCATTGTAGATGGTTGTGGGTCACCGTGTGGTTGCTGGGAATTGAACTCAGAACCTCTGGAAGAGCAGCCAGTGCTCTTAACCGCTAAGCCATCTCTTCAGCCCTAGGATGCATTTTAAACATGAGTGAAGACCTGTGTTTCTGTTCCTAGGTTTATGAACTGACTTTGCATCACACGCAGCACCAAGACCACAACGTGGTAACAGGGGCACTGGAGCTCCTGCAGCAGCTCTTCCGTACCCCTCCACCTGAGCTGTTGCAAGCACTGACCACACCAGGAGGTCTGGGGCAGCTCACTCTGGTTCAAGAGGAGGCCCACGGCCGAGGCCGCAGCGGGAGCATTGTGGAACTTTTAGGTGCGTTCTCAGCAAGGTCATCTTCTAACCATTGTGCATTAAGGCATGTTTCCTTCTGTTGCTTTATGGGGCTGTGCTGTGCTGAGCTATCCATGCCTAAATTCCTTGCCCAAGCTTACAATCTAGGCATCTTTCTGCTTTTTGCAACTAAATCTATGGTTTAGAAAGGAGAATTAGATGACAGAATGAGTTCACACCTTTAAAGCCTGGTCTCCCGATTTTCTGGCTTGTCACCTCTATTTTGGATGCAGTGAAATAGAAGTATTAGGCAATTTCCAGGACTCTCATGTTTGATTGCCAGGGATGAATAGATTTTTGTGTGTTTGGGGGGAATTTAGTGTTCTTTTCTACTTGGATCCTGACTTTAGAGAACCCTTTCCATTCCCGATCCTCAAAGACTCCTCCCTAACCTGGTCTTTGTTCTTGTTACTCAAACAGTTTGAGCCATAGATTAGGCACTGGCAGCTTGCCCTGTCTGACATGAACTACTAATGGATGGTGGGACAGATAGGAATCTGGGCATGCCAACCTCTAGAAGTGATCTGACATTTAGCAGGCTTTGACAAATTCTGCTGACCCTGGCTTGTCATGGCTTGCCGCTGCAGTGCTACATTGAGGAGCCAGATTTATTATAGCTGACAAATTAGAGACATTCTGCCTGGAAATATTCTTGTGGCCTTGTGTGCTTAAAAGTTTGCCTGGACTTTTTCTGCTGTTCTTGTCATTAAAGAATTCTTATTTTTGTGGAAAGCATATCATATACACAATGAACATAAATACACATCTCTAGTAACTTTTTCCAATGAAAGCTTATATCCGGCTTCTGGTTGTCCAAAGAATGAGAGATTTTATAGTTTTAATTTGGCTTTTAAAGTGCAATGAGTCAAGCAAGCTTTTTGAGGATTTTTTAATTTCTTGCAGATTTTAGCAGCTTGTTACCTTATTTTCTTCTGTTTCTTTCTATGATTTACAGCTGGAGGGGTTTCCTCATGCAGCCCTGTTCTCTCAAGAAAGCAAAAAGGTGATTATCTCAAAATCTGAGTCTTGTGTTGAGTTGAACTGCCATTTCTGTGTTTGCGTAATGCATTAGATTCTGCTTATATTTCCTCCCAGAGTAAGTGTATGAATATTGCTAGAATCCAAAGTTTTCTGCTGTTTAAAAATTGTTTATATCACAGTTGTTTATCATAATTTCTAATGTTTGAGATCAAAGGTTAGCAAACTTTCTGTAAGGGACCAGAGAGCAAATATTTTAAACTTGCAGTCTATAGACTCTTGCAGCTGTTTCCCTGCCTTGTGACTACTGAAGACCAATGGTATAATATACAAACTGCTGTGTCTGGCTGTTTTTCACTGAAATCTTAAAGATGCAGCTGGGCTCAGTACCACTTTAGAGAGTGTACCATTATGCTTTTTATAAAAGTAACTTCTGTTTTTTTCTTTTTAACATTAATTTATTTGTTTTATTTATGATTTCACTGTCACTATCTTCAAATGCCAGAAGAGGGCATCGAATCTCATTACAGATGGTTGTAAGCCACCATGTGGTTGCTGGGAATTGAACTTAGGACCTCTGGAAGAGCAGCCAGTGCTCTTAACCACTGAGTAATTTCTCCAACCCTAACTTCCCTTCTTAATGAATTTTATTATTAGGTATATTAAATAGATTATTTTGTTTGGTTCTTCATTTTGTTCATGCCTAGTTATCAATTTTCAGCCATATTTAACCTCTTGCATATGTGTTTTCTGACCTATTTTTATTCCTGAGTTTCTGATATGACCTGATAGTTTTATACACGTGGTCACTTTTTAGCAGCTGCAATTTAATTTTACATTATGAATTTCCATGGAAAAGAATTGCTGTCATTTTTATTTTTAAAATCTTAAAATATGAATTTGTTTTTTGAATCATAATTTGAGCATTTAAAGTGGAAAGCACAGTATTGTCATATTAAATGAGGGTTTGTGTGTTTTTCCTTTTTTTTTTTTTTTTTTTTTGAGACAGGGCCTACTGTAGTGTGAGCTGGCCTTGAACTCAATCTCTCTCTGCCTATACTTTCCACTTGCTGGGATGACAGTACATACACCTCACTTTTGAATAAGTTCTTCACAGGAGTGATATTCTAGTCTCCACTGAATTAAGAGAACATTTACTTAAAGAATTTGGGAGCTAGATGTTACCTGGAAGCTGAGACAGAAGTCTTTTGGGCTACTGGGAAGACCTTGTCTCTTAAAAAGAAAACCAAATGTTCGATCCATTGTAGTAAGGCCAGAAGAATTCTAAGAAATATACTCTCTATTCTTGATCTCGGAGAGATCAGTGAGCACTTGGTAAAATCACTCTGATAACGTATTCCACAGTCACTTTGTCCAGAGATGGTGACAAAGGTGATATTGAGATGACTTCTCATCTGTACTATTTCCTGGGTCTCCTGATGATTTTTTTTCTTTAGACTGGGGATTTTAATACTTTTTTGTTATAACAAAGATTCTTTTTTTTCAAGTGTTGTGATGGCTAGTTTGTGTCAACTTGATACAAGGTAGAGTCATTTTTGGAAGTAGGAACCTTAGTTGAAAAAATGTCCTCACTAGACAGGTCTGTGGATAAACCTGTAATGCATTTTCTTGATTAATACTATAGAAAGGGTCAGCTCTCTCTGGGCACTGCCACCCCTGGGCTAGTGGTTCTGGGTGCTAGAGGAAAGCCGGACGAGCAAGCCAGTAAGCAGGATTCCTCCAAGGTCTCTTGCTTCAGTTTCTGCCTCCAGATCCCTCCCTCAATGCCCCTCAGTTTTCTCCAAGTTACTTTTGGTCATGGAGGGTTATCACAGCCGTAGAAGCCCTAACTAAGGACAAGTGTGATCTGCCAGATATGAGATAAAAACAGTGTTGTGGAGCACACAGGCTCTAGCAAAGGTCAGAGGGTCCAGGAGTCTCTTCTCTGTTGGCAGCTCTCCCTTTTTGTCTTCTTGAAATCTGCCCTGGGGGAACTCTTTCCAGAACATAATCAGCCACTGACTGATAGTAGAAGTAGAAACTGCTTCATTAAGATTCACATTCACTGTTCTTGACTTTTATTTGATTTTTTTAAACTACATGTTTTGTTAATAAAAGGCTCTGTTTGTATTTATGTCTAATTACTGTGTTGATTTTTACATAGATTTTGTTCTCTTTGGTAATTAGCTTATGCCTTTAATGCTATATCATATAATTTCATGGAAATTATCACAACTCTTTCTACTTGAACAGTAACATTAAAAGCTAATAGCTAAATAGTATGTGTCTTAGTTTTCCTCTGTATGAGAACATACCTGAAATGAACAACGCCAAGGGAAAGATTTATCTTTGGCCACTGTTTCAGAGGTATTGGTCCATCACAGCAGGGAAGGTTTGGTAGAGCAGCAACCAGAAAGCAGGTGGTTATACCTGTGTTGGTGAGCTTCCTCTTAATTTTTTATTTCAACATGTGAACTCCAAGCACCAGTCTTCCCTCTTAGTTAACCCTCTCTGAAAACTTCCTAAGCATGTCTCCGTTCAGTCAAGCTGACAAGATCAAAGTGTAATTTGGTATAGTTTAATGATGTTTATATGTAATATAACATATGTAAAGATATTAAATCTGATTTTTCTTCGAAACATAACTTTAAACAAACTATAAGGTATATTTTAAAAATTCTACTAGAAAATATTTTGTCTTTTCAGAGTCTTAGCCATAATGTAGACTGCAAAAAAGATAATTGAATGAAAATGACTTATTATATGCAAGAGTTTGATACACAACTTTGTGTTTGCCATGGATATTCTAATAGAACATAGATATTTTAGGGCCTGACTGATAGAATTGGACATTTTCAGCCATAAGCTACTCATTCATTTATTAGGCGATAGTAAATTATTTAATGCAATAGTATTCTAAATCAATAAAAAGTTATTTTGTGGTATAATTCAATAATAATTACTTCTGCCTCTTGTTCTCTTGTAGACTTATTGCTTTTACAGTATAAAAGTTACTTTTTTCATTCTTTTAACATTGTAGTAATATAAAATACATGATGGATAAATTGTGTTAGAGTAAATTAAATATGCCTGGGATTTTTCGATTTAGAATGTATGCTTTTTTGATTTTGCTTTTTGAGATAGAGTTACTATGTAGCTTTGGTTAGGACTAAAACTCACTGTGTAGATGTGGCTGACCTCAAACTCAGAGAGACTGGCATGCTTTCTATCTCCTAAGTGCTGGGAGGAAAGTGTGCATCATCATGTCTGACTATTTATTTGATCTTAAAAAAAAAAGCCCATTATTTTTAGCAAAATTAAAAAGGAATATTGCTGTATTATTTACTAGGCAAAGTGCTCTTAGGAGAGGAAGAAGCCTTGGAAGATGACTCAGAGTCCAGGTCAGATGTCAGCAGCTCAGCCTTTGCAGGTACTCATCGTCATCGTCACCATCGTCCATGAGCTGCCAGTGTCAACTTTTATTTATTATCTGCTGTCTTGTGCCCCTTTGAGCACTTCTGCCTGCACACAGCATTGTGGGTCACAGGTGGCTTGCTCAGAAAGTGGCTTTTATACTTCAGCTGCTTTTATAATGCTCACTCTGTATGTACTTGGCTATGTGCTTTCCTTGGTTTAGATTATTCAAAAATTGATTTGTGATCCTTGAGCATATGTTTTTGGTAGCAGATGATAAATGGAGTTGTCTCATAAATTAAATGGTCTATGATCAGGACAGTGGGTTGAAGAACTGTCTATGTAATTTAACTAGAAAGAATATACTTTTGCTTGCAAGTGGTTATGTAAGATTATTTATGTTCTTTATAAAACACAGGTATTATTTTAAGACATTAATAAATAGATAAAATGCCAACAGCTTTGGTTATGTTTACTGTTAGGTAATAAAAATAAAACAAAGATCCTTGGCTAGGAAAACCTGAATAATGTCAACAGTCTTTCCCCCTGCTTCCAAGATAAACAAATCAACAGAACAAAAATTTCAGGGTGCCTAGGCTCGTGTAAACCTTAAGTGCCTGTGACCCAGTTGCCTTCATCGGGATCCACTGCTCACACCTTGTTTATGGTTTTGAAGTGATTTTCGTTTTATATTTAATATTTTATTTTGCCAGCATTCTGAAAGCATGCTTTTATTGGTACAATCTCACTGTCCCAGCCATCAGCACCTTTCGTTTCCTCCAGTACAAATCAGCTACTTTTTGTTGCAATCCTTCCAAATGCCTAAGGATGAATAAATGTTAAATATTGGATTTTACTGTTATAGAATGGGCACTGAAGTGATTTTGTTCTTACGTAGTGTTTGTAAGAGGAAATTTCAAAATTAAACTAGGAAAAGATGGAGTGTGTTTCTCCTACAACAGGAGGCTAAGATTGGGATAGAGATGAACAAGACTTGGAAGAAGGCAAGCCTATCACAGGGTGCCGTGTTCACTAGTGATCTTTTGTTGCTTATTTAGAGTTGCTGGGAGTCTGCTTGTGTCCGTGCCCCAGCTGCTTCTGAGTTACACACATTCTATGTGTGCCTTTAGAAATGCATTAAGAGCTTCAGCTTGGCTTTTGTGATGGAACACATTTGAAAATAGTCACAACCATGAAGAATTTGCTTGTTCCAACCAGCTGAACTGTGCTACTCGACTTTTTCTTCACTGTGCTCCAAGCTGTCTAATAGTTAGAACATTCAACATAGTGAACTTTTTGTCATTTTCCATAGTTTGATTCCTTAGCTACTGTTTCCTCTGTCCACTTGACAACTGAGTTTCTCTGTCTCTAGCCTCTATGAAGAGTGAGATTGGTGGAGAGCTCACTGCTTCGTCTGGTGTTTCCACTCCTGGTTCTGTGGGTCACGACATCATCACTGAACAGCCTCGATCCCAGCACACACTTCAAGCAGACTCTGTGGATTTGTCCAGCTGTGATTTGACCAGTGCTGCTACTGATGGGGATGAGGAGGACATCTTGAGCCATAGCTCCAGCCAGTTCAGTGCTGTCCCGTCTGACCCTGCTATGGACCTGAATGATGGGACCCAGGCCTCCTCACCCATCAGTGATAGTTCTCAGACCACCACTGAAGGACCTGATTCAGCTGTGACTCCTTCTGACAGTTCTGAAATTGTGAGTGGGCAGAGGGCACCCTGGTTTTTTTGTCTTCTGAACTTATTCTTGGATGCCCACACTAGGACCCTCCTGCTCATTTTTCTGTATTACTACACATAATACTAAGAGGCCCCCAGCTCAGATGGTTAACAAAGAACTTGACCTTGTTGGATGCCTTCACTGAAGAAATTACCTAGTAATCTTTTATATTGAGCTATGGAGATCGAAGTCAGGTTACTTATATGCACCTTGTACACATGACATATTTTAAATACCTGATTAGGCCTGTTTGAATAACTACTTTGAGTTTTTCAAGGAGCTTGTTATTGGAAAGTGTCTGTGGTCTTACTGAAATGTGGGTGGTGATATTAGTATTCTATTATTTTTAACACTGACCTCTCAATGTACTTACACCACATTCCATTTTAAAGTAGTGCATATTTCTGTCCCTGTGATTTCTGAGTTCATGGACAGGAATCACCTCAGAGATTGTATAATCAGAAAGTTTGGTGTGTGTGCTGAATTGTGAGGTTTTTTTTTTTTTTTTGGTTTTTCGAGACGGGGTTTCTCTGTATAGCCTTGGCTGTCCTGGCACTCACTCTGTAGAAATCCGCCTGCCTCTGCCTCCCAAGTGCTGGGATTAAAGGCGTGCGCCACCACTGCCCGGCTGTGAGGTATTTTTTGTTTGTTTTGCTTTTTTAAACTTGCTTGTCAGTTTGTTTTTGTTTTATATTTTGGAAACAGGGTCCTATCCCAGACTGACCTTAAATTTGAGATCTGCCTGCTTTAGCTTTGGACTGTTGGGAATGTGGACATGAACCACACTTGGCCTGCATTCTGATAGCCATTTTCTTTTCCTCGTCCTCTTTCTCTTCTTAGTGTAGTAAAATCACAACCAAGTTATCTCATAGATCATACCTATAGTTCAGTGGTATATTATTCATTACCACATATACCTCCATTAAGTCTTCTTCTGAAACCTTGCCCCCTGTAAAGGCTTGTGTCCTCCTCTGGAAACCAGTGGTTTGTTTTTTGAGGTACAGGTTTGATGACTGTAGGTCCTTCATGCCATATGTTTATCATGAAGTATTTATCTGTCTATGACTGGCTTACTTAACATGATGCCTCCATGTAGCATATATGGGAACTTTCCTTTTTTTTAAGGGCTGAATAATATTCCATTGTGTGAATAGATTACATTTTGTTTATCCTTCCATCTATTAGTAAACATGTGAGTTCCTACACATTTTAACAATTATGAATAATGGCACTGTGAACATGGGCCTACAAAAATATCCCAAGACTCTGCTTTCGTTTCTTTTGGCTATACACCTAAAAGTAGAATAGTTTTTACATCCAATTTCAAGTGTATGTAATTAAATGTTTAGCTACTGTAGTGTGTGTGTGTGTATATATATATATATGTATATATATGTGTGTGATACATATATATACACACATATATATACATATATATATATATTATATAATATTATATAATACATACACCATATATAGGGGTTTTTTTTGAGATAGGGTTTCTTTGTATAATAGCCCTGGGTGTCTTTTTTTTTTTTTTTTTTTTTTTTTTTTCTTAAAGACTTATTTATTTGTTTTATGTATTCACCATTAGTCTCTTCAGACACACCAGAAGAGGATACCAGACCCCATTGCAGATGGTTGTGAACCACCGTGTGGTTGCTGGGAATTGAACTCAGGACCTCTGGAAGAGCAGTCAGTGCTCTTAACCACTGAGCCATCTCTCTGGCCTGCCCTAGGTGTTCTTAACTCACTTTGTAGACCAGGCTGGTTGAACTCAAAGAGATCCTCCTGTGTCTCCCTCTCAAGTACTGGCATTAAAGTCGTGAGCTACCATGCCCAGCCTAGAATTTATTTTATTAAGAATATGGTAGGATATTTTGGCTTGCTTCTAAATTTTATATTGTACCCAGCATTTCTGAAATATAAATGAGATATGAATGAATGCAAAACACTGAATTGAAGTCAGAAATGAGTATGTGCTGTGTCCACAGGAGCTGGGTAGATGGCTCCAGTAAGTTGCTTCTGGGCTTTGTGACCACACACTTTTGTAATCCCAGCTCTGGGAAGGTAGGGGCTTGCTGGCTAGCTAGTCTATCCCAAGCTAGTCTGTGGGTGAGCTGAAGGTTCACTAGGAGACCTTGACTCATAAGTAACATAAGAACAACTGAGGAACACACCTGACATTGACCTCTTGCCTCTACACCCACTGTTTGTGTTCTCCCTCCCTCCCTCAATTTCCTCCATCCCTCACACACACATATGTGTACACACACACACACACACACACACACACACACACACACACAAGGTCTTGGTTCAGGTTTTATTGTTGTGAAGAGACACCATGACCAAGGCAACACTTAAGAAGAAAACATAATTGGGGCTGGTTTACAGTTTCAGAGGTTCAGTTCATTATGGCAGGAAGCAAGGCAGCATGTAGGCACACATGGTGCTGGAGGAGCCAAGTGTTACATCTTGATTTACAGACATCAGAAAGAGACTGTCTTTCCACTTGGAGCAGAGCTTGAGTATAGGAGACCTCAAAGCCTCTCCCCAGAGTGACATACTTCCTCCAATACCACATCTACTAATAGTACCATTCACCATGAGCCAATCATTCAAACACACGGGTCCATGGGAGCCATACCTATTCAGACTACACCACATATATTCTCTTTCTTTCCCTCCCTCCCTCCTTCCCCCACTCCTTCTGTCTCTGTCTTACTCTCACTTATTCACACACAAAATGTGACTGCAAATCTCTGACCTGATTCTGCCTCTCCAGGTAGCCAGTAGATACTCCTTATGATTGAAACTCCTCAGTTCACTTGCTCAGCAGTTAATCTGTGTTTAGAGAAGCTGGGTAAATCCACTGAAGGAGAGACAGCATAGGAAATTTATTTTTAGTTGCTTTTGATTATGTAGATTATTTGTCTTTTATTGGAAATTTTAGAATATGTTTTTCATGATGCAGAAAAATTATTCGTGTATGTATGTTGTATGAATGTACAAACCAGTATGCATCTGATCCCTATGTATATACACATAGGGGCAGCATTTTGGGTTCCTCTATTACTTTTTGCCTTATTACTTTGAGGCAGTGTCTCTCAGTGAACTAGAAGCTCACAGTTTTTTTGTTATACTGGCTGGCCAATGAGGTAACAGGACCTACCTTTCTCTGCTCATCTCTGACCCCAGCACTGAGATTTATTGGCCTGTGCAAGTATGTCTAGATTTTTACGTAAGTTCTGGAGTTTTGAGTTCAGGTCCTCATGCTTGCAGAACAAGCGCTATTGCCCACTGGGCTTTCTTTCCAGCCCCAGTGCACCTTGTTTTCTGAGACAGCATTTCATACTGAACTTAGAGATTACCTTTTTGGCTAGGCTGGCTGGTCAACAAACTTTTGACCTACTTCATCCCAACCCCTAGAGCTCAGACGACAGATGTACAATGCTATGCCTGGCATGCTTGTACAGTGAGCATTGTATCCACTGAGCCAGATCCCTAGCTGCTGTTGCTCAGTTTTTCAGGTAAATTACATAAGAGGTTTCAGATGGATGTGAACATTTTTCAGTATGGAATTGTTGATACAGAAATGTAATTCTCACCTCACAGGGAATAAGAATAAATTTATTCTGAAGCCAAATGTTGGTGACTGTGACCCAAGATCACAGGTTCAGGTTACTCTAGTTTGTGTTCCAGTGTGGTGACAACTTGGTGATGGTTTTATAACCAAAGAGTGAATGAGAGAAAGAAAGAAAGAAAGAAAGAAAGAAAGAAAGAAAGAAAGAAAGAAAGATCAAGACACTTTTCTTTTTTTTGGTAATAAATAAATAAATTTAATTTCATATATGCACTCTCTTAACAAAAAGGATTTCAAGTATTGTAATTATTTGCAATATTTTTCATCTTTTTTTTATTGGATATTTTATTTACATTTCAGATGCCATCCCCTTTCCCCATTTCCCCTCCCTAGAAAACCCCTATCCCGTGCTCCCTTTTCCTTTTTGCTTTTATACAATTTTTTAAAATGTTAATCAAAGGCTTTATAAGTATGGTAATGCTCAATCAGACGTGTAACCCAATACCCAACCTAGATATGTAAACTATCTTTGACTGGTGGAGACACGTGAACATCTGCCTCCATGCCCCCTCTCTCTTTCTCTCTCTTTCTCTCTCTTTCTCTCTCTCATTACCTAGCTTCTCCTCTACTTCATCTCCTCTCCTTACTCCATCTCTTCCTCTCGGTGCTTCTTCCCCCTTAGCTCCTCCTACATATCACCTTTCCTGTTAAAATAAAACTTTTCTCTCAGAATACAGTTAGAGCATAATTATTCCTATTTGTACCAGTGAGGTACAAGATAGTTTTAATACCCAGTCCATCCTTTTGTTGACTAACCAGAACCTCTGTTGTCTCTCTTGACTAAAACACTTAGTTTTGAACCTGGCTTTTTTCTTGGCTTTAGAATGAATGTCAGCTGAAAACCATCCACTCAGATCTTTTCTCTCAAAGTAAATAGCCATGATTGGCTATGAGACTATAGGTCTTCAACCCCGTCAGAAATCCAGAATGACTGAGACAGCCACTAGGCAAGAATTGCCTCTTTCCATCTACAGACAAATTACTGTCCAGAAAAGGACACACTTGCAGAATAGTCAACTGATTATATCTGCCTAGACAGAGTAACCAGCCCTTAATAATTCTGCAGCACTAAAGTCTGTCAGATGAGTCTGGGCCAGAAGGCTGAAGATTTGATGCTCCAACATTCAGTAGTATAGGGGCTGTCCAGGTGTTCAGCGATCTCTATAAATTGGCTAAGTTTTAGAAGCTATGCTTAGTGCTTCCCATAACTTCAGTTAACTCAGACACTTTTCAAATACATTGATGGGTATCTCAGATAGGCAGGGTGTAATAAGAGTGGGAAGATCTCAACTAATGGAAACTAGGGTTCTGTTTGTACATTCTACAGGGTTTCTTTTTTTTTTTTTTTTTTTTTTCTTTTTTGAGACAGGGTTTCTCTGTGTAGCCCTGGCTGTTCTGGAACTCACTTGGTAGACCAGGCTGGCCTCGAACTCAGAAATCTGCCTGCCTCTGCCTCCCAAGTGCTGGGATTAAAGGTGTGCGCCACCACCGCCCGGCTTCCCCCCCATCAGACTCTACAACAGAGTCCTGAACCTGCACGGGAAGGGGTGCGCTCGCCCTCTGCCAGCGGACGCCCAAGCACTCGCTTTCTGCAGGGTTTCTTAAGGTTTAAAAGATGTTAGGTCAGTCGGGCATAGTTTTTAATCTTTTAAACCTTTTAATCTCGGCACAAAGGCAGAGCAAGTTGTGTCTCTGAGTTCCCAGCTACCCTGGTCTACAAATTGAGTTCCAGGACAGCCAGTGGTACAGAGATAAACCCTGTCTCAAACCAAACCAACTAACCAAACAAAAGATGTTGTTAGGTCACATACAGAAGAAGATAATAAATGGCTGTCAAGCAGGTTAGAGATGCCCTAAGAAGTTTTGGCTATAGGCTGTAGTCAGTATTCTCTGTTTCCATATCCTTGAGTTCTCACTGGTTTCACCTTGCTGTTCTTTCATGGAACTTTTCATCACAGTCTGTACATATGAAGTATTTATAAATTTAGTTCAGACAACCTGTTGTTAGATTTGTATCTGGAAGCCTTTATTTCTAACTTACTGTATAACTTGTTCATGAACACAAGATTGTTTTAAAAATATCAGCTCATTGAGAATTTCATGAATGTATTTTGAGGTTTACTCCTCATCTTTCTGCCTAACTACTCCCAGATCTACTTTCTACCTCTTTCTAGCCTCAGGTCTTTTTTTAGAGATTTTTTTTTAATATCAAAAAAGTTTACAAACAGAAATTTCTTTAGATTTTTCTAGAGCTATAAAAGCTTGTTATGACCTTTTCCTCAGGAGACAAACAAATGTCTGATTACCACAGATAGGATACCAGTGACAGACCAAAGTAATGATTCCACCTACGTCTAGTTTGACAAACCAATTAGTTTACTTGGCACTGCTTAAAAGGAGCACAAGTTACGGGCTAGGGCATGGGCGGCTTATATGTATTCATAGCATTGAAGAATATGTTTATCCCAGTGATCATTAACCACTTATATATCCTTAGGAAGGAGCAGGGTTCCACAAGCCTGTCCCCGGTTGTTACTTGCCTGTCTTGTGCAGGCCTGGTGTAGATAACCTCCCTGCCCGGGGAACATTCCACAGCAAAACTTTTCTTTGCATAGTAGTGAAGAGCCCTTGTTGCTTTTACACATGCATTTACCTATGGCCACTGAATAGGTAATTGTCTTTTGCATTCTGTATGTGCCACTGATGCAACATGGTCTTTGCATTCTACATGCTCAGCTCTGTTAGTGGCTTTTCCTTCATGTTGAAGGGCTCTTGCCTGACAGTCCCCCTCTATCTGTACAGGTGTTAGATGGTGCCGACAGCCAGTATTTAGGCATGCAAATAGGACAACCACAGGAGGAAGACGAGGAGGAAGCTGCAGGTGTTCTTTCTGGTGAAGTCTCAGATGTTTTCAGAAACTCTTCTCTGGGTAAGTTCACTTTTATGATGGAAATGTTTTCAGCCTTAGATATCTTCATCTTTTCTTGTTTGTTTGTTTGTTTGTTTGTTTTTGTTTCTCCTGACAGTTTCTCTGTGTAGCTCGAGCTATCCTTGAACTTACTCTATAGACCAAGCTGGCCTCAAACTTGGGAGATCCACCTGCCTCTGCCATCCAAATGCTGGGATTAAAGGCATGAACCACTACTACCCAGCAAGACTTTTTTTATCTTTATTTCAAGAAGAAACCTTTTGGTGTCATTATTTTTAAAATTGAAAATGGCAATTTAGGTATAATCAGACTTCGATTTAAATTGGTACCCGTATGTTGTCTCTGTGTAAATATATACATATTTTGATTGGACTTGTCACTTAATTATGATTTCTATTTTTAAAGCTCTTCAACAGGCACACTTGTTGGAAAGAATGGGTCATAGCAGGCAGCCTTCTGACAGCAGTATAGATAAGTTTGTATCAAGAGATGAGGTTGCTGAAGCTGGAGACCCAGAAAGCAAGGTGAGCTTCGTAGGAAGGAATAGCTTGTGTGTGACAGGTTGTAATTTCCCTGGCTTTTGCTACTTTCATTTGTTTTGTTGTTTCAGCTCTGGACTAGGAACTTTCCCCTGGGAACACTGAACACTCCCGGGCCTGTTTTTTTTTTTTTTTTTTCCCTCTCCTGGGACACTCAAATTCTTAAACAGTTGGGTTAGTTCTGTCTCCAGAGACTCTTCCCTACATAGATGCACCCTTTGCTGAGCTCTCTCCTGCCTGATAGCCTGTATTATTCATTTGAGGCTTGTGCAGAGTTTTACAGCAGTTCTTACTTTTGCTCATTCAACTGATTAAAACATTTCTTTGTTGTTTGCTTTACATGCAGATTACATGTAAATGTATAGTTAACTTTAAATTCCCCCGAGGTCAGGAATACATTTTGTCATTTAATTGTATCTGTCAAAATGACTTCCTTAGAGAGTGCTCTCCAGGTTCTTTTGTATCCTTCCAGCCTTTGAACTTTTCTAACTTATTCCTTTGCCTAGTATCACTTTGTTTGTGAATATGTTTTGGAGTATTTTGATACATCGTCTCACTATATAGCCTTGGCTGGCCTAGAACTTAGAGTTTTCTGTAGACACTTATAACTTGCCAATGTGAACAGTGTTTCTTGAAATGCTGTGTCTTAGCACCTTTCTGTACTGTGAACCTTCTCCATACTAAGCTTATCTCTTGCTGCACCCTGTGGCCCTGTGTTTAAGGGTTCCAACTGTGTTCTCTTTGTGAGCAGCTAGGAGGTGGCCAAGTACAGGCATCTCTGTCTCTAGCACCCCGATGTGGTTTATTTTCTTGATTGAACTAGTGAATCAAATGTTTACTTCTGTGTTCTAGCCTTGCCGAATCAAAGGTGACATAGGACAGCCTAATGATGATGATTCTGCTCCTCTGGTACATTGTGTCCGTCTTTTATCTGCTTCCTTTTTGTTGACTGGTGAAAAGAAAGGTAAGCATAGCAGAGTAGATGCAGAGTTGAGGGGATACTTATGGGTTCAGAAGTCAGTTTGTTGGTCTGTTGGTATCTGGTTATCAGGGTGAAGTTTACTTTCCATTTCTGCTGACAGAGGGAATGAGAGAGGTGAGTTTTGTTTCTTGGACAAGACTAAAAGGGCCTGGGTGGTTCCTTTGCAGCACTGGTTCCAGACAGAGATGTGAGAGTCAGTGTGAAGGCCCTGGCCCTCAGCTGTATTGGTGCAGCTGTAGCCCTTCATCCAGAATCGTTCTTCAGCAAACTGTACAAAGTACCTCTTAATACCATGGGAAGTACTGGTATGTTGACAATTCACTTTTTTCACCAGTTCATTTGTCTTAAGCTATCACACAGCCTTGCCTTCTTTTTTCTTAGAGCAGTGAGTGTTTCTAGTTAGCGTACACATGTCAGCCGTGTTAGAGCTCCCTGTATGATCATATTCTTAGTCTCCTGACTCCCCTTATGTGTAGTCTCCATACACATGACCACATAAGTGATAAAGTAGAAATCTGGAAATGTGAAAGTTACTTACACACATACTATATTATTCTTAAATCATAGGCTGCATTGTTAAATTGCTCTGTATCACATTCACCTGGGCCACATCCATATTCAGACTGGTCAGGACAGCACCATACCCTGTCTGCTGTTGGACACAGTTGTTCTGGAGCAGAAAGTGTCTGCCACCTTCTTTCTTTCTTTGAGTGACAAAGCAAACCTGTGTTACTGAGTTTAAAGTTAACAAATATATACTAGATTGATTGTTTCTAATCATTTATTTTCAAAAGAAATCTTGGAAGTTGGATTTTAATCTGACAACCTGGAATCACAATTTAGAAATTCTGACATATTGAGATAACTTCAATGTGATGACTCTAGAACCTTTAAACCCCAAACATCTTTTACTACTTAGGAAATTTTAGTCAGGTCCTTTGC
Source organism: Rhabdomys pumilio (assembly GCA_030674055.1). NCBI lineage: Eukaryota > Metazoa > Chordata > Mammalia > Rodentia > Muridae > Rhabdomys > Rhabdomys pumilio. The sequence continues at coordinate 50,540,600 of JANHMN010000007.1, read as the reverse complement.
AGATGTAAAATACTCCCTTTTCCTCCTTTTCTGAGAATGAAGCTTCATTTGTAGTATACATTTGATGGTGGAGAAGGTACAGGTTGGGCCATTTGTGTCCACAGAGGAGCAGTATGTCTCTGACATCTTGAACTACATCGATCACGGAGACCCCCAGGTCCGAGGAGCTACTGCTATTCTCTGTGGGACCCTTGTCTATGCCATCCTCAACAGGTCTCGTCTCCGTGTTGGTGACTGGCTGGGCACCATCAGAACCCTGACAGGTAACTGGACAGTTTGTTCTGGTGTCTTTTCCGGATACTATTCCCACATTCATGTTTTTATAGAGATATTTCCTACTCATTTTTCTGATTAGGAAATACATTTTCTCTGGTGGACTGCATTCCTTTACTGCAGAAAACTTTGAAGGATGAATCTTCTGTTACTTGCAAGTTGGCTTGTACAGCTGTGAGGGTGAGTACAGTGTTTTACATAAGCTGTTTCTTGCCTTAGTGAGCTTACCATTGATACAGTTAAGTTTGGAGCTTAATAGGTCACATTTCTGTAAACTATAAACAGTTCTTTTGAGGGATTTGCCACTCAGCTTTTGGAAAAACATTGCCATAGTATTGAAATTTATTAAAACTTTTAGTTTTAATTCTTAGAATCCTTACTTGAAGCATTCTTTCCCCTAAAGGTAGTAGTTAGAAATTTACCTTGCTATTTTGAAATAAAAAATTTATTGATTTTAAAAAAATACTGTTTTAAGATAGTAGAATGTTGAGCTGCAATGAAATTATGAGTATTATTTAACTGGTCTTTTGTTTAAAGAGCCTTGTTTCCTCAAGTGACAGTAAGGTGGAGCACTTCCTATTAGCTGGATCATAAGTCACAATTGGCCATTCAATAGCAGAAAACCTAACTAGAGAAAATCAAAACAAAAACAGGGATTAAACCTCAGGAGGGGGACTATCATCCTTTTTTTTAAAATTTAATGACCTCACAGTAATATTTTTCTAGTTCCAATTTTTTTAAAGATTTTACTTTTTTAATGGTGTGTGTGTGTGTGTGTGTGAGAGAGAGAGAGAGAGAGAGAGAGAGAGAGAGAGAGAGAGAGAAGGAGAGAGAGAAAGAGAGAGAGAAGGAGAGAGAGAGAGAAAGAGAGAAAGAGAGAGTGTTTATGTCTATAAGGACAATAGCAACAGGGACCAGAAAAGGGCACTAGATCCCCTGAAACTGGAATTATAGGTGGTTATGAGCCACCTGTTGTGGATGCTGGGAACCAAACTCGGGTCCTTCAAAAGAGCAGTAAGTAGGCACTTTTAACCAGTGAGCCACCTTTCTAGCTTCTAGCACCATTTTTTTTTTTAAATTAAGTTTCAGTCAGTTGTATCTTTTGAGCAAAGGAGGCATGCTGATAGCACAGGTGCTACGCTGGTAGGTATATGTGTGTCATTTATGTATAGGATAACTGCAGGATAATTAATGACTTTAAGCTCTAAGGCTGTAGGCACTATAGCAATAGAAGATCCACTTTGTGTTCTTGTACATCAAAAAAGTCTAGTCACATCTAAGATACTCTTTGATAGGGGTTTCTTCTCCTTATGCTGGGCCTGAAACTTCTTTTCACATGTGACAGGACTCTATTGTGTCATCTTCTCCTAAACCAATGATTAGTGTTCCTGAGATTGAGGCTCAAGAGTCAAGGCGAAGTAATCAGAGGCAGAAAGAAACAAAAGTTCTGTGTAATGGGCACATTTACTTTTAAACTCAAGCATAGTAAGATAAAGATGTATCTTGAATACTTCTGGGAACCTGTAGCATTCTTATTGCTACTTAAAAATAGACTAGCCCAAAGCAGGTGCATGCATGAGAATGCTGTTTTAAGGTGAGGTGTCTGACCTGATGCCTTCTACCGTGGCTGGGGCTTTAGCACTGTGTCCTGAGTCTTTGCAGCAGCAGCTACAGTGACCTGGGATTACACCTGCTTATTGACATGCTGCCTCTGAAGAACAGCTCCTACTGGCTGGTGAGGACTGAACTGCTGGAAACTCTTGCAGAGATTGACTTCAGGTAGGAACCAAGTTCCGACTCAGAAGTTCAGTTTAAAAGCTAAAAGTCCTGAGGGCTCTGTAGTTGGCATGGCTGTTGTGTGTACTGCGTCTTCGGATCATCTGCAGTTTAGTTAGAGAACATGGGATAATTCATAGTACTTTTTATTGAACTCTGAACTTTGAGATTTTGATATTTTAAGTGAGATAGATTTTTCTGGTTGTCCTGATTTTCTAGATGGTAGGAGTAAAAAAAAATAGTTTTATTGTTTTTAATTATTTCTAAATATATATGTCTGTAATGGGCATGTGGGTTTGTGTACATGAATGCAAGTGCCTGAGAAGGCCAGAGGTGTCATATCCCTGGATCAGAGTTAGATGGTTTTAAACCTCCTAACATGGCTGCTGAGGACTGCACTCCAGTTCTCTGGAAAACCAGAAAGTGGTTTGGTTTTGATGTTTTTTTTTTTTTTTTTTTTTTTTTAAATTCTGAACTATCTTTCTAGCCCCACTGAGTTGTTTGTTTGTTTTGGGAAACCTTGTTTCAAACTTTTTAAACAGGCTATCAACTCTGCTTGTTTTTTTGTTTTTGTTTTTGTTTTTAATGTACTTACCTATATTCTGATTTATGGGAGATAGCTGAATGGTATTTTGTTGCAGTTTAAAAGAAAACTTGATGACTGGGGAGATGGTTGATGGCCACACAAACAGAACTTGAGCTTGATAGCAGCACTCATGTGAAAGCAGACATAGTGGTCACTGTAGTGCTGGAGAAGTGGAGGCATCAGGGTCCATGGACCTTGCTGGTCAGCCACTTTGCCTAGCTTAGTAGGGAGAGTCCCTGTCTCAAAGAAAAAGGTGGCTTTTCGCCAGGATGGTGCTGAAAGTGAAGTAGAGAACTCTTGCCCCTTCCAAAGCTGAAGCCAAAGTGAAGACAGTCAAAAGTCAGGAGGCAGTATGGAAGGTGTCCTAATGTCCTCTACCTTCCCCTCGGGCAGTCCACAAGCCCTCATCACAACACTCCTAGGACAAATAAAGCTTGACAGTTCCACCATAATCTGGTCTGTCCCCTACCCGGTCAGTCATGAAGAAGCTAGAAGACAATTGTGTTCATTGTAGTTGTCAAGACCAACAAGCACAGGATCAAGCAGGCTATAAACAGCTCTGTGACATTGATGTGGCCAAAGTCAGTACCCTGATCAGGCCTGATGGAGAGAAGACAGCATGTTTGACTACTTCCTGATTATGATGCTTTGAATGCTGCAAACAAAATTGAGATTATCTAAACTGAGTCCAGCTGGATAATTCTAAATACACATTTTTTTAACCATTAAATGTCCCCTACCCAAAACAAACAAAACAAAACAAAACAAAAAACTACACAAGGTAGATGGCTCCTGAGAAATGTCACACACACACACACACACACACACACACACACACACACACACACTCACTCTACTCTCTTTCTAGCAACAAAAATTCCAAAACTTAACATGTTGTATACTTCATTTCTTCAGAGTAAGTTTTAGTTAGCAGTTTCTTTTAACAGTTTCTTTTAGAAGAGAAATGTTCATTTATTATTCATATATTTTTTTTTTGTATGTGTGTGTGTGTGTGTGTGTGTGTGTGTGTGGTTACTGTTGTTTGCTTGTTTGCTTGGTTTTGGTTTTTGTCTGCCTGCATGTATATGTGTGTACCATATGCATGTAGTGCCCGTGAAATCCAGAAAAAGAAGTTGTAACCCTTGAAACTGGAGTTATAGACAGTTGTGAGCTGTCTGTAGCTTCTGGGAATCGAACTCTGCTCCTCTGGAAGAGCAGCCAATGCTCTTAACCGTGGAACCATGTCTCCAGCCTGTTTGATTTTTAAAGCCACTGTAGATCTTATTGGTTTTTGTGTCTCATCTTCAGACTATCTCTGAAAGAAGGATTATTCTGTGGTTGTAATTAGGACTGTGGAATGGGGCCACAGCTGGTCACTTGGGTGGGAGTTCAGTGTACTTGTCCTCTCTCTGTTCAAGCTCAGTCCTGGAACTCTTACTCTTGAAGTAGTAGTTTGTATTTAGATGAACAATGGTTTATCCAGTGCTCACTTGTTTAGTCAAGAACTTAGAGAAGACATTTAGGCTGCCTCTGAGAGACTGCTTTCATGTTGAGCTGTCTGAGGGCTACAGGTCATTCACTGTTTGCTAAGTAAATAACATCTCTGTTGAATGTGCTCTTTTGTTAGGCTGGTGAGTTTTTTGGAGGCAAAAGCAGAAAGTTTACACCGAGGGGCTCATCATTATACCGGGGTAAGCAGTTCATTTTGTGAGACTGTGGGCCTTATCTTCTGGAAATTGTCTTAGCAGGGTCTCCCTAGTGGTGTGAAGTCCTGCTGAATGCCTGTGTTGTGCTATATATTTAATCCTTTATGTCATGAAATTTGTCAGTATATGTCATGGATTTAAAATAAGTCATCCTGAATTCTTCCTGACTAGCTTTCCAAAGTGCCTTCCTTAACTAGCTGGATATAGTGGGCCATGCCTTTAATTCTAGCACTTGGAAGACAGAGGCAGGCAGATCTTGGTGAGTTCAACACTAGCCAACCTTATCTTAATAGTGAATTTCAGACTAGCCAAAGCCACATAATAAGACTGTATTTCAAAAAATCCAAACTCCCCCAAATAAAACAACAACAGAAACAACATTATAGAAGTTAAATTAATTTTTATTTTCTGTCTCTCTAAAGTTTCTTAAACTACAAGAACGAGTACTCAATAATGTGGTCATTTATTTGCTTGGAGATGAAGACCCCAGGGTTCGACATGTTGCTGCAACATCATTAACAAGGTGTTTTACCAGTATTTATCTCTTTACTCTTTGGTTGAAATATATAGTAAGAGAATGGGAAAGGCAGAAGGAACCCCACTTAGTTATTTAAAAAGAACTTAATAAAGTGATAATTTGAAAAAAACCAAATCACTAGCCTATTATTGTAGAACTAACGTGCTTTCATTGTTAAATTTGTAGTTTAGAGATCAGCATTAAGAAGGAGCTCTGCTTCTTTCTACCTCCTGGATGTAACTGTTGTGCGCAGCTCTGATGGCTGATGTGGGCATTGCTTGCATCTGGGGAAAGGAGTGGTGATGGGTGAATTTCACGTACCATCTGTATAAATCAGTTTTCCTTTCACGACAGGCTTGTCCCAAAGCTGTTTTATAAGTGTGACCAAGGACAGGCTGATCCAGTCGTGGCTGTAGCAAGAGATCAAAGCAGTGTTTACCTGAAGCTCCTCATGCATGAGACGCAGCCGCCTTCGCACTTCTCCGTCAGCACCATAACCAGGTACACTGCCCACAGCACCTTGCTTTGTCAGCAAAGTATGCCTCCCATGGTGCCGGCTTTCCTGGTCTCTTTTCTTAAAACCACATGCAGCTCCTAAAAGAGGAGGCCTTTGTTCATTAATAGGATGTTTATCTGACATCACAGTTTGCCACAGCCCCCTGTGGTCTCAGTCACATAACAGTGATGTCCTCAGTCTTGCAATGAGTTCTTTAAGTTCTTCATCTGATAATTGTATTTTTGTTAGTGAATGTCATATGCCATCTGAAAACCTGTCCATGGAAAAGTTTCACTCTTTTAGTGTATTTAGCTAATGAATGGGTAGGCTCTTGCCAAGGGTCAGACTGCTGTGTGTAGTCTTGATTCTCAGGCCTATGTTGCTAGCACATAGGCAGGTTCATTGGCCATATAACCTGTCCTACCTGGCCAGTAGATTGGCAGAGCAAGAAGGTTCCAGTGAATGTACAAGTTTCTTCGGAAATCTAGTTTGTAAGGAAGATTGTAGTAGCAGTAGTAAAATATGTTCTTGGGATGATTGTCTTTTAAATTCTTCTTAAGACTGGATTTACAGGATACACTTTTCTTTTGATGATTTGAAACAACAAACATACAACTCAACCAAATGACTTCCAAGCTCACATAGTAATTTGATATTTTTTTCCCCTGAATTTGGAATTCAACTCATCAAATTTTGAAGTCATTACTCCTAAATAACTCTCATCTTTTCTCATGGGAAAACCAACTTAAGAAAAAAAAGAAAAATCAGCCAACAGCACACTGTAAAGAATGTGTGAGGTATCTAGTGAAGGAGAAGTCAGGAGTTTTTTTTGTTTGTTTGTTTTTTGGGTTTTTTTTTTTTCCTTTTTTAAATGATGGACAAACTTATTCCAGTCTTTTTGGAAAGGCCTTTTGCATGCTAAGCAAGTACTCTTATCACTGAGCCAGACCCAGCCTCATTCTCAGCCTCTATTTTACTCTAAAGTCAATGCTGCTTTACTTTTTTCTGGACCTTAATCATAAACTTTTAAATGTCATTTGATCATGAAAAATATATGGTTTTAGAGCCTCTGTATTTTTTCTTACTAGAATCTATAGAGGCTATAGCTTACTGCCAAGTATAACAGATGTCACCATGGAAAACAACCTCTCAAGAGTTGTTGCCGCAGTTTCTCATGAACTCATTACGTCAACTACACGGGCACTCACAGTAAGTGTCCTCACTTGGGTTTAAGAGGATCACCTTGCATGTCTTTTACAATGGGAAGGACCTGTGTGAGGGCTCTCTCTCATGAGGTGCTTTATAAGGAAGTGTACTTCTTTCCACAGTCTCCAAAGTAACATATACTCATTGTAAATAATTTATCCAACCTAGAAAGTAAGTCATATAAAAGTTCTAAAATGGGCTGAGTGATGCTGGCTCATGCCCTTAATCTTAGCACTTGGAAGGCAGAGACAGGTAGATCTCAGAGTTTGAGGCCAGCCTGGTCTACATAGTGATTTTCAGGAATAGGCTCTCCAGATGGGGCAGCAGGTAAAGGCATTTGGTTTTTATCCTAATGGCCTGAATCAGATCCCTAGGACCCATACATTTGAAGGGAGAGAACAGACCCCTACAAGTCCTCTGAACTCTATATGTGCATGTGGCATAAATATAATTTAACTATAAATTTTAAAACCTGATAATTTGAATTGATACCAATGTACCAAATTGATATGAGTGTTCCAAAAATTTAGAATGCCTCTAGAATAATTGACTCTGACTTTGTAATTTATACTAAAGGAGTAGACAAAAAATGCCAACTACATTTTTTTTTAAACCACACTAAAACTGGAAAAAGAACTAATATATAAGAATCCAAGAATGATTATATTCCAATTACAATAAAATACTAAATAACATACAGTAATATGTTAAACACCTGTTGATATATTGCTTTGGAGAATTTTAATGATATGGAAACATGTAACCTAAGTTTTAATGTTGAATGACAGCTAGAATAAAAATGTCTTGGAAATGTAGTTTGATTCTAGGTTAGAAAGGTAGTATTTATATGTGTCCAGTCTTTTAAAAACTCCGAAAAAGGACAAGCAGAAAATTGCTAGGATGATTTTTAGGGTTGTGACTAATTTTCATTTTCTTACTTAGAATTTTCAAGTATTTATAAATTTTCTAAAATAATCACATGTAACTTTTAAAATCAGAAAGAGGAATATTTTACCGTTTTATTATATAATGGTTTCTTGAAAGACTTTATTTGTCCAGTGGAAGAAATACGTGGACATTGTTGAGAGTCACACAGTTGAGATTTCAGCTGTCTTGATAATTTTCAAATTTGCCTTTTGTCTTTGCAAATTTGTCTTGCCTTTCAAATTTAAATTTGTTTAGAATGTGAAATTCATTTTAATTGTGATCTGCACATGTCTCAAAGCATGGGTCTGATCAGGGGGTTTATTTCAATCATTTTGAGCTGAGGTCTTGAGGAAGGAAGAGAGAAACTTCTAGAGAGACTTTGAGTCTCCCTGTACAATTAGAGTTCCTAGCAGGAGCTGCTGGCTGCCTTTCTGTGGGCTCTAACAAAGTTTTCCTGACAGGTGTGTCCAGCTCTGTTGTTTATAGCATGCAGTGTCCAGTGGTAGGATAACCACCCTGTAGTTAATTACAGGTTTCAGTTTTTGTTTAATTTGTTTTGAGTGTGTATAGGTTTAATTCAGTAAGCCTTTTGTGGTATTTGAATGTGATTTTTCCATTCCTTTTTTTTTTTTTTTTTTTGCAGTTTGGATGCTGTGAAGCCTTGTGTCTTCTCTCAGCAGCCTTTCCAGTTTGCACTTGGAGTTTAGGATGGCACTGTGGGTATGTACATTCCTCAGTGTGCAAGTCAACTACCTACCCAGAACAAGCACAGCTGCAGGGTCTTTCTTTTTCTTTCTACTCCAACCCTCTTCCCCTTTCTCCCCTTCTCTACCTTTCTTTTCCTTCCTTTTCCTTTTATGTTGGATCTCTTTGCTTTTTTTTTTTTTTTTTTTTTTTTTTTGAAAAATATATGCTGGAACCTTTATTTCTGTCGTGAGATATGTGAAATTAGTGAAGAAACTATTGGGGATGCTAAAACAGTTGTGACTCTTATGAATGTCAGGTGCTTGTAGGCATCTTTAGGGGTCTGAGGGTATTATCTGTGGGCTCATTAAGGAATTTTCATATGCAGATAAAAACTTGCTCATTAGTTTGATTCTTGGTAATGAAAGTCAGTTAGCATCCAGAATTGTGATGAGCTTTAAGAGAGTGCTCTAGGAAATAGTGTACTTCTGTTATGTTCTCTTACAAAATAATTTCCCCAGTAGATAGCCTACTGCCATCTGCGTATAATGTAGTTTTCTCAGCACTAATAAGCAAACCTTCACTTGTGCTGATGACTGAGAAACTTTGGGGGTTCCCAGCATATCTGGAAGGAATTTCTTCTGAGTGTAAATATATGGCCAACTAACAGTTGCATGCTTTGTCATTTAGAGTGATTGTTCTGTTCTTTGCGTGAATCCTGACTAAGCAGTTACAGGTTCCAGCCATAGGTCCTACCCTTTTGAGCAACTTTGACATTGGAGTACAGTCTGCTAAGTCACAAAGGGAGGAAAATTTGAACTTCATCAGAATAATCATTTTAGTTCTCTCAAAGAACTCTACTGTGTGATTTTATTCCCCAGGTGACTTTTGTCACTTGGTTGTGATTTACAGGAAGTGTTAATTGGTTAGCAGTTTTAAAATTGTAGTGGCTCACACCTGTAACGTCAGTACTTGTTAGGCAGAGGTAGAAAGTTTGACACATTTTGCAGCACAGCACAGGCTGCAGTGTGTTCCAGGCCCTGAGGACTACATAAATGAGAGTGAGACCCTATCTTAAGTAACCCAAACCACACCAACAAACAAGGTCAAAAGGTAAAATGGGTGGCTTGTGGCATATTTTCACAGGGCTTGAAACTTCATGTTTGACTTTGGAAATGTCTGCTTTCAGAGTGCCCCCACTGAGTGCCTCTGATGAGTCCAGGAAGAGCTGCACTGTTGGGATGGCCTCCATGATTCTCACCTTGCTTTCATCAGCTTGGTTCCCGCTGGATCTCTCAGCCCATCAGGATGCCTTGATTTTGGCTGGAAACTTGCTGGCAGGTACTGGCAGAGATAGGTTCTTAGACTTAGTTCTGATTTGCTGATGACAGGTACTCAGGTCACAAGAACACAATTGTTATTTTGGGGGACAGTTGTTTTCCTTAATCCAGATTTGAGATATTGTCTGTTTATGTGAATGTGTATGAAGGGAGTAGTTATGTGCTGAGTATTTTTAGGCTTGGGTGTGTGTGGGCCTTTGGTGGTGGTATTTGGGTGTGATTTTTTTTTTTTAATTCCATTTTACTGTGGATAAACTCATTTGGGTTTTGTTTTCTGGGCACTCTGTGCCAGGCAGTGGTTTGGTCTAGGCTTGGTCTGTAACAGGTAGGGTTGTACTCTTCAAGGGGTTATAGAGTAGCAGGAGATACACACAGACAAGCGCAGGAGCAGCAGAGCAGCTGTATACCTTCTTATTTGGTCAGATTTATAGGTTAATAGAAAAGGATATACCAGGTGAGATATTGCATACGTAAGGATTTGGAAAACTGAAAAATTATTTAATATTGATTATAAGTTACTGTGGTGTGGATATCACCTGAGGACAGGAATAAGAATGGAGAATACGGCCAGCCAGGTCAGAAAACATTGAATCTACTTGGGGATAGGGTACCAGGTCCTATTGAGAACTAATGACTTGTTCTGTTTGTCATTGGTATGTTTTATGGAGATCTCTCAGCCTGACTTAAGTTTGGGCTAGAATTTCTAGGAAGGTTTTTACATGTTCCCATGTGTTTATGGGAAAAGACTGAGCCATGAGTGCACTTTTAGGAGTAGAGAAGGGCGGTAGAAAGCATAATGGAGACAACATCTCTAGGCCTGATCTCCAACTGCATCTCAGTTGTGAGGATCATACCCATAACTGGAGGATAATGGTGACTTTTTGGAAGATTGAGGCTCGGGGGCCAAGTAGCACTTTTATGTGAGTTCAAGACATCTGTTTAGATGTAGAGGTTTATCTGTATGTTAGCACAGATCAATGAGAAACTTAAACCACAAATGCTTCCCACCTCACACATTGGAGGTAGAGTAATGTGTGTGCCTATGTCACAGCAAGTGCCCCCAAGTCTCTGAGAAGTTCATGGACCTCTGAAGAAGAAGCCAACTCAGCAGCCACCAGACAGGAAGAAATCTGGCCTGCTCTGGGGGATCGGACTCTGGTGCCCATGGTGGAGCAGCTTTTCTCCCACCTGCTGAAGGTGATCAATATCTGTGCTCATGTCTTGGATGATGTGACTCCTGGACCAGCAATCAAGGTAACTTGTTCCTTGGAGGCAGCCATTATCATCTGCCTAATGACTGAACTTACTGAACACCCATGTTAGTAGTCTGTTTCTTCTCTAGCTCTTGCTATAAGTGAAGAAAATAGCTAATTCAGATACTGTATTTAACATAAAGATGTAGTTATTTTGTATTCTTTTTTGATGTCAGCCATGAACTCAGAAGTGATAATTTCCCCTTAATCTCCCAGGTTCCTTCACTTGCTTTCTTTTTCCCATCACAGTAAAGCCTTTGAAGAATCATCCTACCCACAAAATCTTTCCGTCTGCTCAGGCATGGACTTGCGTGTTGAGGTCTTTGACCCTTTCTGGCGGGACCCTGTTCCCCTACTTGAGCCATCCATTCTTCAACTCCAGTCTATCTGGTTTCTGATGCCACCTTTCAGAGTACTTCCTGCTATGGCAGTCATTTCAGTTTTATGGGTACTTTGATAGCCTTTCTATCCTCTGGGCTACTTTTTACCCCAAGTGATATAGCTTCCTGTATTTCTTCCAACATCCTGCACTGTCTGGTTCAGGGTTTTTTTTGGTCCACTGTTAAAGGTGCTGTCCTGCGGATCACCTACTTTCTTTCTATTCTCTGGGACTCTCTGCCGTGGTGGAAATTTTCCATGTCCGTACCAGCCACAACAGTAGTCACTGACCACATGAGGCACTTGTGTTTTTGAAATGTGGTTGTGTGACTGAACTGAACTGACTAAATAGGCTACTGAACAGTCAGCTAGGGAATCAGGCTGCTGATGTACCCATGTCTGTCGGAGCCTCAACTCTGTGGAGCCTTAGTTCTGTGTGCCTACTATCCTGGTGATGCTTCTGTGTCCTGTTCTGCAGGGCATTAAACAGGGGTCCATGGAGGTCACCTGAAAGAGAGTGAGGGGTGGGGGGGAGCAGCCAAAGACGCAAAGAATGGCGATCTGTCTATAGTCTGATCAAATCGCAATTTTTACTTTTTCACACAGGGGTTATATACACAAAAAGGCAAGATGTGGGGGAAGGGGATGATGCAGGAACTTAAGTGTTCAGGGGGAGTACAGATATATTCCAGAACAGAGTATCAGCTGGGTGAAGCTTCAGGGGACAGGTCACTATGACTCCACCTATGATTCACTTGTCCTTATCTAAGTTGGTACTATCCACCAAGGCTACCTACCTATCTACAAGGTCTGTGACAACTTAGGCTTGGCAACTTTTCACCAAAGCTTCTTGTTTACAATATCTGTTTCAGTGTTTTTCCACAGAGACCCAAGACTTTGTATTAGCAGGCATTTATGTCAGGCCTATGACTGATTCTAGGCCTTCAGTGTATAAGTAGGGCTGCCCCTGACACTTCTGTGAGGCTGACTCAAGTTTGTCAAATGCCTTAGCCAGAGCCTGGCCTTCTTATCTTTCCCTCCTTTGTACCTGCTCTTTTCTCACACTTTGTACTTTGTCATGATAGAAACAGGAGCCACCATAGTTTTATTTCAGCTCACTATTCTTTATTTTTCCTATTAAATACTTTGTTTAAAAATTTACATAAGGTTGGGTAGTAGTGGTACATGCCTTTAATCCCAGCACTTGGGAGGCAGGGGCAGGCGGATTTCTGAGTTCGAGGCCAGCCTGGTTTACAGAGTGAGTTCCAAGACAGCCAGGGCTACACAGAGAAACCCTGTCTCAGAAAATAAAAATAAGCATAAGTATACCTACATGTACATGTGCACAGACATCCCTTTGGCATCAGTGTACATGTTCATTAGTATGCACCTTCTTGTTTCTGGATTCTGGTATAAACAGGTGAATCTGCACTGGCCTGTTTTTGGAAATCATATTATTGAGGTAATTCACATTCCGTAAAATTCAAGTATGCAATTTAATTTTGTTTGAGTCTGGGCCAACTGGCCTGAAACTTACTATGTATCCCAGAATGGCCTCTGACTCATGGGTGATTCTCTCAGTTCAACCTCCCAAATACTGGAATTATAGTGTGAATCACCACATGGTTGTTTTGTTTTTAAAATTATGCCACAGAGTTGTGTGAACATGACTACAGTCAACCCTGTAATTGTGACTCCAAAGTCCTTCCATGCCCCTGTGTTTGGATAGCCATTACTCTGCTTTTTGTCTCTGGGTGTGCTTCTCCTGGACAGTTCTGATGTTCTCATATGCTTGGTGGGTTTGTAACAGGTTCTTTATACCATAAGTTACTTCAGTTTGATAGCTTCTCACCTGCCCCCTGAGCCTTCCTGCCTCCTTCCACGTACTGCCTGACCACAGCCATTCATCCTGATACGCTGCTTGTCTTTATAGATTAGTATCAGAAGTACATAGTGACTCACCCAGTTTGGGTTGCCATCATTGCAAAGCCTCAATGGCTACTTATTCTCACAGTTCTAAAAGCTAAGAAGGTACTGACAGATTTGACCCCTGGTTAATTCTGGCCTTCTTGTGGAGGATGGGAAAAGGGAATTCCTGGAGTCTCTTTTCATAGGAGCAATGATTCTATTTATGAGGGTCCTGCCACCATGACCTCATTCTGAAGCTCTCTCCCCCTCTATTGCATTTTCTTGATTTCAACAGATGAGTAGGGGAGTAGGGCAGAGGCTGAGACCAGAAAGGGAGTGGGGAGGACAGCGAAGACCTGATGTGCCTGCCTCTTACTATGTTGTTTCTGTCCTCCTGTGCCACCTTTCTTTGTGTGTAGGATCCTGATTGTCCCATACTTCCTTGGGGTTGCATATTGCAGAGCATGGGTCACATCTGGGCTGTTGACTTGTTGGGTTTTAGCTATGACATTGAGCAGTTGGCTTAATTCAGAACACTGTTTCCTCACATAATTTTAAAACTGGAAACTTAAATGTTCCACTGTGCTTACTCATGTGATGGGTCACATAAAATGTCCTGATTGCCTTTTCTTAGAGGGGACATGGTTGGGAGTGTCAGTGACTTTAGGTCCTTTTAACTCCCTGGAGGCTCTCCCTTCTCCAACTTATTCTCAGTGCTGGTGAGGAAGTTCAGAGTCATGCCTGCCATGTACAGTTATGTGGGTGAAAGTAGAATTATCTCTGTAGTATCTGAGCTCTGTAATAGGAGCTTAAAGGCCATGAGTTGCCTGGGCCAGTACTTTCCAATACATAGTGGAATTGTATATTAGTAGTTTTAGGTTTTGGTTCCTATATTAGCTTTATCCCATTATATTTTTGTTTTTTATTTTAGGCAGCTTTGCCTTCTCTAACAAACCCTCCTTCTCTAAGCCCTATTCGACGGAAAGGGAAGGAGAAAGAACCAGGAGAACAAGCATCTACTCCGATGAGTCCCAAGAAAGGTGGTGAGGCCAGTGCAGGTAGGAAGCAATTTCTGGAGGGCAGAGGGCTGCCTGTGGTGCAGAAGTGTAAACACTGTAAGTAGGAAAGCTGGTCCACTGCAGTACAATCAGGGAAGAGCTCTCGGGTGCTTCCTAAGTGTCTGTGTGATAAACTATCACTTTATAGAGCAAAGCTATAGCAAGGAGCCTGCTTTTCTGTGCTTACTTCCTTCTCCCCTTCTTGCAAGGAAGAATTCTGAATTTTTATTAAAGGGGCAAGATGGCTAGGAGTTGATGTGGGTGGTGGTAGTCAAAAACAAACAAAACAAAACGATTATGATGTGTGAGAATTCTGATAAGGCAAATGAGGAATTTGTTTGGGAGAGGTAACAAGACAGTAGAAGCCAGGGATAATCTAACTGCTTTCTTTAACCGCTCAGGAGGTGGAGTGGATTGAGAGTTTGAGGCCAGTTTGGTTTTATGAAGTGAGAACTTACCTAAAACTAAGAGGACAGAGACAGAAAGACACCGTGGAGATAGTCATCTGATTTGGAGGAGTCTAGACATCACACAGATGTTTGGAGGGGCTTCTGTACTTGAGGAGATGTCAGGTCAAAAGGACCAGAGTTTTGACATAGTCAAAGTAACAGAGTCCCGTCTGCGCCCTTTTGGGATGGGAAGCGAGTGATCCCTGTGTCCTGCGGCTGCCCTCTGTCTGTGCATGTTCACTCAAGCAGGCTTCCTCACACACACTGCAGAGCATTTGTCTGTAAACCTCATGTATATACAGATGCCTTAGCTTTGCAGTTGACTTTTTTTTTTTTATTTTGGTGAGAAAGCTTTAAATATTCCCTCATGGTTTTCATGTCTTTGATAAATTAACCTTGTAGCAGGACTATATAATAGGTCTCTTAAAAGTACTTTGTGAATGTATTATTTGACTGACTATGAAATGTTAAAAGATGTTCTTTCCAAAGATTGGCTAGAGTAGTGCAGGAGGATTTACCTGTGTAAGTAAAAGCTACGGACTTGAAAATGTAACTGATGACCTCTCAAACCAAGCCCTCCAAGTGAGAAATCCTTAGAAATTTAAATAAAGATGGAGAGCAGGAGACTTCTCTGCTTGGCACTTGGCACTTTAGTCTCAGTGTAGTAATGTATACGCCCTTTACAGTTTTCAGAACATGTTCACATCACTTAATGAATGGGCCCAGAGCTCGTTTGTCTTGGGGTCAGCCCCATGTGCCCCTGGAACCTTACTTAGACCAAGGGATCCTGAGATTGGCTTCAGCCATTTGGTCAGCCGAGGTCACAGGTGACTCCATCAACTGATGCTCTTCTGCCTGCCTCTTCTTTCCATTCTTTTACTCTCAGGCTCTTAGGATTTTACTCAATTCCTCACTACCTCCCAGAGCACATACTTCAGAAGTCAGGGAAAAGACTTGAATGTCTCTGCTAGACCATTCTGAAAAGTCATCATTGCAGCAATTACTGTTAAACTTAGACAGTTTTTTCCTTAGATTTAAAAGTTTAATTTTTGGGTTTTGGTGTTTTGTTTTGTTTGTTTATTTCTAAGCCTCTCGACAATCAGACACCTCAGGACCTGTCACAGCAAGTAAATCATCTTCACTGGGAAGTTTCTACCATCTCCCTTCCTACCTCAAACTGCATGATGTCCTGAAAGCCACTCACGCCAACTATAAGGTACTGCTCTCCCTGCTTATTTCTGAACATGAATTTCCATGTACCATGTTCATGCTTACATAGAAAGAAGCCCTGTAACATACGATTTAAATTTTGCTTCTCATTTGTCTTCTAGCTTAGTTTATGGTAGCTTTACAAATATTTAGGAATTTTATATTAGAGCAAAGATCTCTGGTCTCTGGGTGTTGTTCATTTATTGACTCCCCAAGAACACCTTGGATTTAGAAAGACATGTCTCAAGGACTCCTGGGGCTCAGTACGTAGTTCTGTTTATAGGTAAGGTTCATTGCCATGTTGTGAAGACACACAGCCAAGCCAAGCAGGTTTCATGTGCCTTTTCCCTCTGTCAACCTTATAAGATAGTACTGCCCAATACAAACCAAAATTGTAGCTTCAGGGGAGAAAGCAGATGTTCACTATAGACCTATAACCTTGACACCCTTGTCAGCTAGGGTTTTCTATCAGTTTAAAGGACTCTTTTGCCAGATGGCCCTGATTCAGCTTTGTATTAGCCTTTTGATGATGGTGTCTGGGTTTACATTTTTTTTTTCATTATTACCCAGCATTTAAGAATGATTTGTAGATTTACCCTTATTAATGTGAAATCCTACCTTTATCAAATGTTAAGATCTCATGATTATAGTATAGTTTCATTTGTGTTTTTGTTATATCAGTTGTTCACTCATTTAATAAATAACACATTTTAATTTTTTTATTTAACTAACAAATTAATTATTTTTGAGACTGGAGCCCTAGCTTGACTATAACTGGCCTCAAACCTCAGTGCCTCAGACTCACAGTAATCCACCTGCCTCTGCCTGCCAAGTCCTAGACTAAAGGCATGAGCCACCATGTGCTTGTAGAAGCACATTTTAAAATAATTGTGGTTTTCTGATAAAATTCCCATTTTTCTTTAGAATTTTCTGGATATTATCTATTTTTACATGTGAAAATTTGAATAGCTTGTCTAATTCTAAAAACCATGGAGATTATTTCTCTTTAGGATCATGTCCACTGTGTGTCTTCCCACAGGCAAGTCTTATAAAAGTGAATGTTAGACTGAGATGGCCTTTTTGATCACAAGATACCTCTCTGTTAAAGCTCCTTTCCTTGCCTCAGAAACTTATGAGAGTTAAAAATTTTTTTAAAGGAACTTAATAGATTATTCACCTAGCCCTGGTATTTCTTAATGTTTCCCAAGTGTGTAGCTTCTTTATTGAGAACTAGTGATAATGTTCAGAGCTTCTGTTTATGTCCTCTATCAGCCCATGTAGAGGAGGGCACATGTAGTGTTCTGTCTGTTTGTGCTTTCATCATCTGTTGTTAGAGACCCTTTCCCATGCTTCCAGTGGGCCCCTCTTGGCCCTCTTTTTGTCCTGAAACCTCAAGTATTTGCTTTTAATTTTGCCTCTCCAATACCTCAGATTTCTGCTCCTTTGCTGTCTGATTCCACTTTTATAACTCTTAAGTTTGTGTGTTTTGAGTAGCCATTCTGCCCTACTGTGTCTTCTCACCTTGTCTTTCCTTCACTCTTAATACTTAAAGTCCCTTTCCTTACCCACTTCTCTCCTGTTTCCTCTTCTTTTATTTCTTCTCTTCCCCATTACCCTTCCCTGTTGTCTTGGTGTCTTTAGGGTTTTACTGCTGTGAACAGATACCATGACCAAGGTGTCTTATAAAGGACAACTTTTAATTGAGGTTGACTTACAGGTTCAGAGGCTCAGTCCATATTATCAAGGTGTAAGCATGGCAGCATCCAGACAGATGTGGGGCTGGAGATGAGAGTTCTACATCTTCACCCAAAGGCAGATAAGAGAAGACTGGCTTCCAGTCAGCTAGGACAAGGGTCTCAAAGCGTATCCCCACAGTGATCCACTTTCTCCAACAAGGCCACACCTCCTAATAGTCTCACTCCCTGGGCCAAGCATATACAAACCACCACACTGAGAAAAAAAAGTGTGATTGGAGTGAAGTCATTCCTCACTAGGTCTTTGATCCCACATATAACATCACTGCATTGTTCTGGGCTGTAGGATCTCAGGTCTCACGGCTGGTGTCCCTTCCAGTCCCTCACATACTGAGGTTGATCCCAGGGCACCCCAGGCTTAAACCTATTAGATTATATAAAAGCAGCTGTAGAGAGACAGAGAATGGAAAGAAATAAAGGCTCAGTCTGACCATAGGCAGAGCCCTGTTTATTCATGGCAGGAGAGTATTTTGTCACCCAACTTTCATAGTCTGCAAGGGAAGCTGGGAAATAAATGTAGTCTTTAAGTGGCAAACCATCATTCCTAACTCTTAAGATGATATAAAAAATTCAGAGCAGGAGAATTATAGCTGTTTTGTGCTGAGGAGGGTCTTTGTTAGAGGCAATACTTTTGGGTCCAATAAAGAGGGGTTTGTTCTCTGGTTATGTAGCAGGGAGAGTCTTAACTTGATTAGCTGAGATGGATAAGGCAGTTATGATCCTATATTCCTGGAGACTTGGAAAATAATTCTCAGAGGGCTGTAAGGAGATGACATGGTTACAGAATAGAACTGAAAGATTTCTGAGGAGAATGAGGAGTAGGGAGAAATAGAGCTGGAAAAGACAGAGTAGACTAATGAGAGGCAGTGAGGCTAGAGTTTATTCAGGGTGGCAGTGAGTGCTTCCATTAGCAGAAGTAGCAGGGAGCTAGAGTAGCAAAGGAGGGAACTAGAAACAATAAAGACTCTGATTAAGGAATTGTACCTGGCCTAAGGTGAAAGGGATGAAGCCAGTTTTAGCCAGCTTTCCTCAGTATCTAACATATCTTTTTATAGATGTATCAGGAGCAACTGTAGCTATTGTAGGATGAGAGCTATTGGGAAAGCTTACTTCAAATATTTAGTTTAGGTGTAAGGTGAAGTTCAGTAAGTAAAACATTTAAAAGACAGGGCACAACACAAATATGAGTATAATAAGGGGAAAAGGAGTGATCCAGGGCAGCAACCAGGTGGGAGGGAACCAGAAGCCTACACATAGGAATAGGCTTGTAGTTGAAGTTTTTTCAAACAAATTAAGATCTATTGGGTTGGAAACAGCATGTTCATAGAAGAGAACACAGATCTCATTCCAGTGTTGGATCTAGTCCTTCTTAATTTTGAAGTACTACAGCAGTCAAGGAGTTAAGCAGGTCCTGGAGAATATTTAAGCTGATCTGAGCTGATGAGACAGAGGTTAATAGATCCAAAACAAGCTGTTTTAAGTCTGAGGGCTCCCCAACAAAATGTCCAGAGTGGCAAGAAAAGAGATGAGTTAGATGGCCCATGCCCATTAGTTCCCTTTCAGAAGTGACCCAAACTGCTTTTATGGGCTTAGGGGTGTGGATCTTTATAACTACCTCAAGGCTAACTTATGAGTGGGCAGCAGTTAAGAGTGTCTCAGAAGAGGGTCCCATCCAAGGGGGCCACAATAAAATGTAACAGCTGGCAAAGATCTAAGATGTAAGTCAGAAGGTTATGACTGTGCACCTTTGTGAGGAAATTAAGAGACAAAAGTTACATGAAGAGAACTTTTACATCTAGATTAATATGAATCAATATAAGGTTAAATTATAAAATTAACATAAGGTTAAATGTACCGTACAACTGACTGGACCATGTCTCAGAGTTCTGTAGTAGGATATGGTAACTTTTGTTAACCATTGGCTTATACCAGACTCCTGCATGAGGACTGAGCACTTGGAAGCTTTGGAAAAGATGTCAGTTAAAGTCAGCATCAAGGAATGTTCAGACACTTAAAGTGTCTAAGTCATAGTCATTGCTTTCAAGCATGATGAATTTTGTATATTGTTTGAAATATTAATAATGCAGGCTATTATTTACTGTTGCTTGGTTCCTTGAGTTTGTAAACTTTCTGTTGTTTTTGTAGTTGATATCCAGCTTTAATCCATGGTGGGTTTGATGGGATATAAGAAGTTATTCTAATTTCAAAAGTCTTGTGGAAGATTTGCTTTGTATCCAAGTATGTGTTAATTTTAGAGAAAGTTCTATGAGGGCTTGAGAAGAAGGTACATTCTGTTGTGTTTGGATGAAATGTTCTGTAAATATCTTTTAGGCCTATTTGATTTGTAATGTCTGTTATCGCCAGCATTTCTCTGTTTACTTTTTGTCTAGATGTCCTGTCCATTTGCCCTTGTGTTTGGTGCATAGGTGGGGTATAATCCTGAGTTCAATTCCCAGCAACCACATGGTGGCTCACAACCATCTGTAATGGGATGCTCTCTTCTGGTGTGTCTGAAGACAGTTACAGTGTACTCACATACATAAAATAAATAATTCTTTAAAAAAAAAAAAAAAAAAAGAACTGGAATGTCATCTTGGTGATTTTTTTCTTTGATGAATATGTAGTGTCCTTTTCCATCTCTTTTGATTACTTTGGTTTGAAGTCTATTTTGTTAGATATTAAAATAGCTATACCAGTTTGTTTCTTAGGTTCATTTGTTTGGAAATTTGTTTCCATTATTGGGGAATTGAGACCATTGAGAGATATCAATAACCATTGATTGTTGATTCATGCTATTTCTTGTTATTATGGTGGTGGTGGTGGTGGTGGTGGTGGTGTGTGTATCTGCATTGTTTTTGCTGGTGTGAGATTATTTCCTGTGTTTTCATGGGTGTAGTTAATCTCCTTGGATTGAAGTTTTTTTTTTTTTGTTTTTTTTGTTTTTTTTTTTTTCCCTAGCATCTTCTGTAGTGCTGGATATGTAGATACATACTTAAATTTGATTTTGTCATGGAACATCTTATTTTCTCCATCTATGGTAATTCAAAGTTTTGCTGGGCTGGCATCTGTGGTCTCTTAGAGTCTGCATCACTTTTCTTCAGGCCCTTCTGGCTTTTAGGGTCTCCATTGAGAAATCAAGTATAATTCTGATAGGTCTGCCTTTGTAGGCTACTTGACCTTTTTCCCTTACAGCTTTTAATATTCTTTCTTTGTTCTGTGTGTTTAGTGTTTTGATTATTAATGTGGCCAAAGGGCTTTCTTTTCTTTCTTTTCAGGCCGAATCTATTTGGTGGTCTGTATGCTTCTTGCACCTTTATAGGCATTTCTTTCTTTAGGTTAAAATTTTTTTCTTTTACGATTTTGTTAAAGATATTTTCTGAGCCTTGGAGCAGGGTTTCTTCTCCTCTGTGCACATTATCCTCAGATTTGCGCTTTTCATGGCGTCCCAGATTTCCTGGATGTTTTGTGTCAGGAAGTTTTTAGATTTAACATTTTCTTTGACTGATGTATCCATTTCTTCTGTCATATCTTCAATGCCTCAGCATCTCTCTTTCATTTCTCATATTCTGTTGGTGAAGCTTGTCCTGTAGTTCCTGTTTGAATTCCTAAAAATCTTCATTTCTAGAATTCCCTCAGTTTGTGTTTTCTTTATTCCTTCTATTTCCATTTCAGGTCCTGAACAATTTTATTCATATTCTTAAACTGTTTTGTTGTTTTCTATTTTCTTGGCTTTCTGTAAGGAACTGATGTGACTTCTCTCTCAGGATCTCTATCTATCAGCTTCATACAGCTGGTTTGAAGGCCTTTTCCTTGAGCTTCAGCTGTGCTGGAGGGCCTTCAGGGCCTACGGTGGTAGGATAGCTGAGCTCTAGTGGGGATTTGTTATTCTGCCTGTTACTGATTGTGTTTTAACACTGGCGTCTGGGTTTGGTGTGATTATAGGTCTAGGTGCTAATTTCTGTGTTTGTCTTTGTTGGTTGGATGGTTTGTTCCTTGATTTCTGTTTTCTTTCTGGATTTTTAGAGAGTGGAAATGTTGTGAGTTTCTTGTTTCCCTGTTCTGTTCAGCTGGTGTGTTCCCAGAGTATGCCTGATGTTGTTGAAGCATGGGATGCCCTGAGGAGTAGCAGAAGGAAATCAGGAGGGGATGGTTCATGGGATCCATGAGAGATGGCGGCAGCGTGGGGAAGGAGGTCTGCAGCTGGTGGTCTGATGCAGTGCTAGGGAAGATGTCTGTGGGCACTTTGCCTGATTTTCTGGCAAGCATGACCTGCAGATTAGCAGGGTTGTTGCCCAAGTTAGGGGCTTGGATTTAGCGATGAATTGAGGAAGGGAAGCCAGGAGAAGATGGTCTGTAGGATCTATAGGAACTGTGGATAGGGGCGAGAGAGGCTGCAGCTGGTGTTGTGTTACAGTGCTATGGAGGAGACTGAAGAATTGGTTCTAAGTGAACAGAGTTCTAAGGAATTTCTTGAACCTGAGTATGTCCTGCCAGTGTATTGTAAATTTAACTCATTTTACTTAAGCATTCAGTTTTCATTATTAATTTTATATACTTGATTTTGAATATTATTCTACATCAATTTAAACACTTTAAGTTTACTTTAAGCTTGTTTTGAGTTACCTATTTTAGGCTTAATTTTGACAATATATACAGAATATTATGTGATAGGAGATAGAAGTAACTCAAGCTGGGTCGTGATGGCACACATCTTTAATCCCAGCACTTGGAGGCAAAGGCAGAGGTAGGCAGCCTGGTCTACAGTGTGAGTTCTAGGACAGCTAGGGCTTCATAGAGATACTCTGTCTATAAAAAACAAACTGCAACTTAAGTTATTTTCTCCCTCCATCTCTATATCCCTGTAAATGAATTAATTTGTACTTAGCATGACTAGAAACATAGTTCTAGGCACATTAAGTTATTTGATCATTTATAAGATGACTGACCATTAACTTGTATATCTTAGTTATCTTAAATAGTTTACAATAAGCTAATAACTCTATAAGATTAAGGTTTTATAATTTTATTCCTGATATGTTTAAACTTTAAAAATTATAATTTTTGTTTAGTATCAAGTAAACTTTAAACCATAAATACAGTCCACAGCAATTGGCCTCTTAAAGTATATTTTTATAATATATCAGCTTTTTATATGACTTACTTTCTCCAAATAGCTAAAGCTTAGCAAAGATAGCAAAAATATCACAGGTTTTTGGATGACCCAACTTTAAAACAAACCATCTTGGAAGCCCAGTGTTGCCTCCTTAGTCCAAACAAATGGGATACGGTGGTAAGCATAGGGATAGCATGTAATCCTCTTAGCCAAGGTCACATGACATACTTTTACCCTGATGAAGTCACCAGCCAAGATAGTGGTAAGGTGAGCCCTTCCACACATGCCATTTTTCTAAGCAAGATTTGAATCTAAATTACATACATGATGCTATAGCCATGAAGCACATGATTATCTGTACATAGACTTTTAACTATTAACCCTTTTTTGTTACAGATTTTAAGCTAACTTTTCTTTTATTTGGAATTTTACAGCCTTTTAAAACCATACTTAGTGAACTTATAAATCCTGAGATGCAAAATTTTATACAGTACTTTTATAAACCCAGAGATAAAAGAAGGTCTATACTTCAGTAGTAAGGTTTTAGAGCTCAGCTTTCCTATTGGCATCGTATATTAGGTTGTTAAAGGCAACTGTAGAGAGATGGAAGGAAGGAAGAAAGGAAGGGAGGAAGAGAGAAAGGCTTGGTTTAGCCTTAGGTGACCAGGCAAGGGGAACTTTTTTGTCACTCACACATGGGATGGTCAAAATACCTAGAGAAGAAGATGGGATACCACTCCATACTAGGGCATAAATGACTTCCAGAGTCCTTAAGGGAAGCTGGAAAGCGTATTCGTTCCTCAGGAAACTATCAAGACCCATTAGCATTTCCTGTTCAATATCTTTTCCCTGCATTTGTCTAGTATTCTCTCAATCATGGGTGGTTAGTTTCAAGTTCAGTGGGTAGATTCTCTTCTGCTGTAATCTTCTTTAGGACTGGATCTTTGCATGATCAATCCCCCTCATCTGAATCTGTAGAAAGAGGGGACTTGTTATATACTTCAGTTAAGCCAAAGCTTGTAAAATCTTAATCATCCTAAGACTAATTTGACTACATCTAAAATTGACAGTGACCACATACACACCCCCATCCTGGGATGGTGAGAGTCTAGGTCAGCACTACAGAAAGCATCTCCTCGAAGCAGATGGCATTTGTGTCTTTGTTGTAGATAACCAGACTTCGGTGGTGCCAGTAACCCTGTGCTCTCTCCTTCCACCTTGCCAAGGTCACCTTAGATCTTCAGAACAGCACTGAAAAGTTTGGAGGGTTCCTGCGCTCTGCCTTGGATGTCCTTTCTCAGATTCTAGAGCTGGCGACACTGCAGGACATTGGAAAGGTTTGTGTGTGGTCTCTTTTCCTTGAACCTGTGTCAAGAGTACCTCAGATGATTCCTAGTCACAAGTTGCAGGCAGGGGAGACTGCATCCCATTTGTGTCTTAGTACTACACTGTGCCAGGGCACTTCTGTTAGGTCTGTTCCCAGTGTGTCAGGTCTTATTACCACATTTTTTCATTCAGTCTAGAAAATGTTGAAAAATGTGCTTACAGGATTCATTTTTTTTTCTCCCTCGAGCCTTTTAAATGGAAAGAGACAAAACCAGATTAACAAGGGTGACTGACTGGCTCCTTCCATGGTCAGAAAGCAGATCTAAGCTCATTCATGTTCTGTAGTTCTGAGTAGAATAAATCTTCCTCCCCAGCCCATATGCTCACACGTATCCCTGCTGTTGCTAAAGCTTTGGCTTGCTCTCCACTAGTACATCTTATTTCTAATGTTCTCCACAGTGAGTTAGCCATTTTCAACTTTTATCTTCAAGTGAAATATAGTCTCAGGACCTGCCAACCACAAATGTCAAAATCCATTCATGCTAATATTCCTTGTATGAAATGGTATCAAATTTTGAAAGCCTATCCACATCCACTTATAAGACTAAATTATCTTGAAATGACTTACATTATCATGCATATGTAGTTGTTTAGGGAATAATGGTAAAGAAAGAAGCCTGCACAAATCCAGTACAGACTGAATCCTGCTTTTCCTCCTCGTTTGTTTGTTTGATCTATACTATCAGGCAGCACACTAGTTTACATTTTTGTTCCTTCATTGCCTGTTAGCAGTGCCTGAATTATTAACATTCAGCAATCATTTGTTCAGTAAACAGTTGTTCTTTTCAAGAATCAGTTGAAAGTTGGTTATAGTGTTCACACTGGTAAACTGGGTAGTGGGTAATACCCCACTAGAGGCTGAAAATGCGGGAGCTGTGGTAGGAGCTAAAAGACAGTTTATATCAAAAACAAATGAGCAGGGAGAGTTGATGTGAGTGTCTCAGACCTTATAGCCTCTCGCCGAGTGTGATTAGTCTGTGTTGTCACATGACATTGACAAAATGCTTTCATTTTCCCACTGTCCAGTAGATTTTGTTATTTCATACTAATTATACATAATTGGATGTGTTATGTGTGAGTTTTACTTACATAATGTATAATATACATTTCCCCACATACCTCCTTACTGTTCTGTATTGTTTTTCTCTGACTTCCCCCAAGACTTCATACTGTTTGAGTGGTTTTATTGTATGTAGCTTTGTGTGGTTCTCGGTTACAGTCCTGTACTCAGGTTTGGTGGGTGTCTTGGTTTGGGCCTTTATGGCTTTCCACAGTTTAGAAAGGTTGGAGCTGCTTCCTTAGATCTTTCCAATCTTTCCCCCCACCCTGTCTCTTAATTACCTTCTAAAAGCCCAAACTTGGTTGCTTAAAATTACCTTTAGCTTACTGTTGCTCTTTTAAGGATTTGGGTTTTATTTTTCTAGATTCATTTTTTCCCATTTTTAATTGTGTGTGTGTATTTTGCCATTTTCTTGAGGTCTTTGGACTCACTGTGCTCTCACAACTTGGCTTCTGTCCCCTTGTTGTGCCCAGCCTGAGAATTTTCTTAAGATTCTTATCTAGGACCATCCCAGGGCCTTGTTTGTATTTCACTTTTCAGGATCACTGATATCTATGGCCTGATGTTCAGTGTCTGAGAACTATGATATCAAAGCTGGAATCTTTAAAATACATTTTGATCATTTCAGGTCAGGAGAGGGTAAATGCAGAAATGGAAATCTCTCAATATTACATTGTATAGTGATGCCTATGGTAGTGACCTAGTTCCCTGTAACTCTGGAGCTTTTGGAAGGACAGGAATTACATTCTTTCTCTGTATTTGCAGCACCTAGTATCATTCCTACAACACACTAAGTATTCTATATAGACTGCGATGAGGCTCATTGGCAGTGGCTCTCACAATGCCTTAAGCATTCTGTTTAGCTGGTCATATTTAGGTCTCCACAAATGCAGGGCTTTTGACTCCTTTGTACATGCCACAATGAATGCCTGCCCTGAAAACAGATGTAGATATAGATCTTGATTATTTACCAAATGATTGGGTGACAGATTGGGTGTATAAATGTACATGAAAGCAGTTTCTACACAATTGTAGGTACAGGAGTTCTTGTGATTGATATGATTAGTTGAAAACATTACTCTGAATTTCTCTAACATTTATACAGTTTATATGGACACTGTCTATTTCTGAGTGGCAACAATAATGGGTCACCTGTGAGTCAATGATGTTGTACTCTTCCTTTCACAGTGTGTTGAAGAGGTCCTTGGATACCTGAAATCCTGTTTTAGTCGAGAACCAATGATGGCAACTGTCTGTGTTCAGCAGGTGTGTGCCATTTCCTATCTTTTGGGATTTGGGCTAACTCCTCTGGGCCAAGTGACAAAACCTAGTTTCTTTTTAGAAGCTGGTGCTGTGGTGTGGTATTAGGAAGAGTTTGGTGCCCCTAGCTATCACTCCTGCTTTCTCTGTGATTGGGACTCTAAGAGGGCAGAGGGCATCAAAAAGCAGCTCTGGTCCTCACTGCTTTGCTTTTGTCACCCCATCACAGTGGACTTCTCTCTAAAGGGCTGGTTTCACCTAGAACCACAGAGAATCCCAGGCACATGGTGGGAATCTTCTGGGGTGCTAACTCATAGGGATTCACAACAAAGCCTTTTATCTTATTCCTGCTGCCTTTGCTACTGGGAAAGAATAGTCCTGGAGGATGTTTACTTTTGCTTTTGTTATTTCCCTTTTTTCTTTCATTAGTGGTAATGAGGGTTGAACCTGGCATTCCAGGAAAGCACTCTATCACTGAGACTTTTTAAATTTTGAAATATGATCTCTGTAGCAGTTCCCAATTAATACTATTCAGTTGATGTTGGTGACTGTGGTGGTTCTTCTAGATACCTGCCCCAATGTTCTGGGTTCCTGAAGGAAAGACACATACACACAGTCTTTATATTTCTATATGTCTTAAACAGCTCAAGGACTGGACCACTTCCTAACCTCCACATGGCTAAGCCACCCTCTGATATCCCCAAGTTATTACTTACTAAAATCTACATTCTGTCTTTGCTGCCCTGGACCCAGACACTGACTGCTACATGGCAGCTATATTCTCTGTCCTGCACCTCTCAGGCGAGGCTTCTTGGTTCTCCTCCCAGAATAGTGAATCTCCCTTCCTCTTCGTCCTGTCCCCAGTCCTGGAATCCTAAAAATCCTACCTGTCTGCCCTGCCCAGCCATTGGCTGTCACTGTCTTTATTGACCAATCAAAGCCAACTGTAGGCAGGGTCCCTCAGTGTCTTACATGTGGGGACGCTGCAAACAGGTTTTTGAGGAACATAATTAGCATAATATAAGCAGCATTAGACCAAACCCACAACATTTTCTACTTTTTGTCTATTAAAAAGGCCTTTTCTCTCAGATATACATTAAACATAATTATAACAGTTATATAAACTATAAGATATGATATATATTAATAATGTCTAGTCCTTTGATTTTGTCAATTTAAATAAATAATTCTATCATCTATCCTAACCTAAATTGCCCAGGCTCTCCTGGAACTTGCAGATTGCCTATTTCAGTCCTGCCCATCTAACCCCTGTCTACCAGCTGGGGTTACAGACAGGCCTGTGCTGCTCATCTGCATTAAATCTATAGTAAGTGAAGTATTGATGTTTTGATTCTTTCATTCTAGTTATTGAAGACTCTCTTTGGGACAAACTTAGCCTCACAGTTTGATGGCTTGTCTTCCAACCCCAGCAAGTCTCAGTGCCGAGCACAACGCCTTGGCTCTTCCAGTGTGAGGCCCGGCTTATATCACTACTGCTTCATGGCACCGTACACGCACTTCACACAGGCTTTAGCTGATGCCAGCCTAAGGAACATGGTGCAGGCGGAGCAGGAGCATGATGCCTCAGGGTAATATTTATGATGCAAATTTGTCATTGATAATGCAGAGATGAGTTATGTGTAGCTCTTCCTTAAAGGCCACTGGCTGAGCTATGGTGTAGTCTGCTATCCAGAGGTAACAGGCTAGAGAAGAGGAACCCAAGCCACCTGTGAAACATGGATTCTAACTTCCAAATCTTGCTCCATACTAGAAGTGGCATACTCATTGTCCTTACCTGTTGAAAGTGTTTGGTACTTGCTAGTGTTTATGAATGGCAGTCTTTATAGTAAGGTGGCATGTGTCAGTGGTACTTCTTTGTTCTGTGACTCAGGAGACCACCTTCAAAATAGCACACAGTGGTGCTAGTGTTTAGAAGTATTGAAGGGCATACAGTAGTCTAGGGTGTGTTCTTTTTTATTTCTATATGAATTTGTGATAATCTTCTTGATACCTAGAATGTGGAAGTTCTTCACTCCCTTTCTCCTTCCTTTCAGGTTTTTATATGGTAGGTATGTACTTTACCACTGAGCTACATTGTAGCTCTAGAAGGTGTTTCTTAAACTTCTTTACCATAATTATCAAATATTTGAGATGCTACTCAGTGTAGTAATGTTAGCAGCATTCTTACTTTCCTTCTTTGGATGATCAGACAATATTGGAATCAAGGAAAATACTCCTTTTCTTGGCTTTATCTTGGCAGCGTGCTTTTATGTATGTGCCATAATACCCACTTTACTGTTTTTTTCATACATTTTATAAGATGGGTCTCTCTACATTGCCTAGGCTGATGGTGAACTTGTGACCTCCATCAGTCTTCTCCCAAGAAAACCAAGTGATATCACCTATCTTTGAGCCCCCTTTCACCTCTCTCAAGCCCTCGTAGAGAGTGTGCTGGGTGGTGGTTTCCTGTAGCACTGCACACTCAGTTGAGTCAACACTGAGCTGAGTCTAGCACATGCTGCTCCTAAACCCAATGGCCTTCTAAGTCTTATTTTGAAAAGATCTGATTTTTTGAACATGAAGTTGAATTGATGTATGGGTGAGTAGTACAGAGGAGATTATTAAAAGATATTTATTGTTTCTGCTTTGGGCTATTTGGCAGGTGGTTTGATGTACTCCAGAAAGTGTCTGCCCAATTGAAGACGAACCTTACAAGCGTCACAAAGAACCGTGCAGATAAGGTGAATGGCACTGCAGCTAGAGATGACATGTGAATAATGTCACAGGGTGGAAATGGAGCTCAGACTTTCTAAATTAGTTGCCAGAAGCTTCTCATTGCAACTTTGGTTTCTTTCATTTTTCCCTATAGAATGCTATTCATAATCACATCCGGTTATTTGAACCTCTTGTTATAAAAGCACTGAAGCAGTACACTACGACAACATCTGTGCAGTTGCAGAAGCAAGTTTTGGATTTGCTGGCACAGCTGGTTCAGCTACGGGTCAATTACTGTCTACTAGACTCAGACCAGGTTTGTGTCCCAGCCTTATAGTCACTATACCTGTTCCTGAGTACAGAACCCTGAAAAGACACTGCCCAAGACTGTACCATGCTCCATTGGGGTTAGGCTTTAGAAATTTCCACATGTTTTCTACATCTGTATATCTACTCATAACTTTAAAATAAACTTTTTTTTTAACTTGTAAGATATAATTTAGGATTTTTCTGGTGGGCCAGGTCATTTATGCAAAATTCAGACGTAAAAACAGGTGATCATTAGCCAAGCAGTGGTGGCACACACCTTTACTCTCAGTGCTCTGGAGGCAGAGGCAGGCAGATCTCTGAGTTCAAGACTAGCCTGGTCTAAAGAATGAGTTCCAAGCTACCCAGGGCTACACAGAGAAATCCTGTCTCAATAAACTAAAAATAAATAAATAAAATAGAGAAACAAGTGATCACTTTGATCAGAGAAGCTTCTTTTCTCAGTGGACAGTGGTCAAATAAGTGGTTGTTATATGCTCAGCTCTAAATGGGACATCAATGTCAGACCTCCTCTCCCCTCAGGGAGCACTGCAGAAGAAGGGGGTGGAAAAAAGTTAGAGCTAGGGGCTAGGGAGGAGTGCTGTGAAATGGGAAATGCTGTCTTCTGGCCATGACAGAGTTGTTGCAGTCACAAACTCACAGCAGTTGTGGTCACCTGTACAAGATCAAACTATGCAACATCCCAGCATGGCTGGTGTTGGGGCTCAGGAGACCCACCTCTAGCTGAAAAGGAATTGGCAGCTGATGGCTGCTTGGGGAGGGGTTGTCATTTTTCTTTGCAGGGGAATAGCACATAATTGGACTCAATGGGTTATAAGCAAAATAACAACGAAACATCAAGATATCATTTATAGACTATACTTTCAAGCACTGATATAATCAGCAGGCCCAGTCACTTTTATACCATTTTGAGGGATTTGTAACTTGGATCCAAACCCCTTTCCTCAAACTCACCTTGCCTTCCTCTTGCAATTCCTATAGTCATAAAGTTCTGCTAGTCATGTTTGTAATACAAGTTCGATTCCTAGGGAAATCTTATGTCCATGCCTTCTCTGAGAAGAAATTGTGGTTGTTTAAAATTTATCATCATCTTTGTGCTCTGATCTTAGACTACTCTTTCTGTGTGAGTTACAAGGATGTGCCAGTTGGGGAGACTCCTTGGCCCTCTTAGGCTCATGATCATATCATAATGCAAAATGTATGTAGTTTAACTTCAAAAGCATACATAGTCTTATAGTCTGAAAATACAAAGTCCCATTTAAGACTTCTCTATTGTAATGCTCTTGGATTTGTAAAATCAAAAGGCAAACTACATATTTCTAATATACTATGATGTAGAATATACATTCCCATTCCAAAAGGGAGGAATGGGGATATAGTGAGGAAATACTAGACCAAAGTAAGATTGAAACCTAGCAAACTGTAAGACCTGAAGTTAACCTGTAAGCCTCACCTACGCAAGGGCTAGGTAACTTCTTGGGATACTGGGAGTTGTAGTATTACAAATAACAAAGCCGCATAGTTGGGGGTAAGGAGGAGAAGGATGGCCTTTGGGTTTGACCTTAAATAGCCCCTACAAAAAAAACGTGTCTCATGTCTCATCACCACTGAGCTGGAAATTTAAAGCTTGCTTCAAATTTGATTCAAATTTGTGGAACTGGTTTTCGCTGGCTCAGAACTAGCACAAAGATCACAACTTGTAGCTCTGTGTTCTCTGTTCATCCTTTAGTTGTTGAGCACTTAGATGGCTCAGCCCCTTGATTGAGCTTTGCTGCTATGGCATTCATCTGTCTGAGGCTGCTGCCGCTCCCTACATGTAGCTCTTCTACCCAGAGCTCAGGCTCTGACATCTGCAACACTTGGTGTCTTTTCTGCTGTGGCCTCTGGGGCCTTCTTGCAAAGATTCCTCTGCCACATGTTGCCTGGCCTTGGCAGCTCTCTGAAACCACAGAAGACTCTATGACCCTCTTGCTATTGCATTTTTTTGTGCCTCTAAAGCCAGTTCCACATGAAAAGCTCAGGTGTTGGCCAACAAACAGCTTGGTATGGACCTTCACCCTTTGACCACACTACTAGCTTTTTAAGTTGAAGCAGTTGCTTTCTTAGACCCGTAGGCATTTTGGCTTCACAAATTGGAAACTTAGCTGGGTGGTGTGTTTCCCTCAGGGCACCCTTCCCCCTTGTTTCTGTGCAGATCTGGAAGCCTCTGGTTTAGCAGCATTATCTTTGCCAACTACCCCTCTGGCTCATCTCGCACCTGTTTAACTTACTAGTGCTCCTTTTCTCTCCAAACCCTGTGTGTTTTTTTTTTATCTCTTTCTACCTTAATTGTTCTTTTTCACTGTAGACCTGCATAAGTTATCAGTAATAACCAATCCACAGACTCAGTGTTATGCTGTCTTTGAAATTTCCTTCTCCAAAGAAATTCTTCTATTATGTTTTAATTACAGCCTCAGGCAAGTTCTCAGGACTTGGGCAAAAGGCTGCCAGATTCTTTGCCAAAATATCACAGGAATGGTCTCTAGCCCATTTGGTAATAGAGATTGTGTTTCTTTCTCAAACCTTAGGAGCCAGGCATTCTTAGCACTGTCTCCCAGGCTTCTGGAACTGCCCATTAAGCTCTGCTTAAAGCAGATAAAACTTTTATAAAAAGTTCTAAAGTTTTTCACTTTCCTCCAGAAAACAGCATAGAAGGTCCTTGTAGCAAGTTGTGAATTACTTTTTATTGCCTTGATATAAGATACAAAAGCAAAAGAAACATATGGAAGAAAACTCATTTTGCCTTATGCTTCTAGAGAAATTAAGAGTTCATGGGGACCAGAGTTCATGGCTCAGCAGCTAAGAGTACTTGCTGCTTTTCTAGACCCAGATTTGATCTTTGGGGAATCTTATGGCTTCTGCAGGTACCACAGGCACATATTACTTGGGCATACTTGCAGGCAAGACATTAACACATAAAATCCAAAATAAAATGTCCATTGTGGCAGGAAGGCATGGCTGCCGAGCTGAAGCAGGAAGCAGAAAGCTCTCATTTCCAGCCACAGTCAGGAAATAAAGAGGATGAGCTGGAAGTAGGGTGAGGCTATATGAGCTTTCTAGTCCTGTATCCAGTGACATACTTTCTTCAGCCAGATTTTACCTCCTGAAAATTAAATAACCTTCCAAACAGCATTGCCAGCTGGCAACCATGTATTTAAGTACCAGAGCCCATGAAGGAAATTTCTTACTCAAACCACCACAGTGTGCTTCCTTCATTTCCATACCCTGACAATCTGGTCTGCAGCTGTGGGCCTGGACGGTAGAGGAAACAGGGTTGGGGTTGTGCTAGGAGGATAGTATTAAGGCCTTCAGAACACTGATGGATGCATCTTAGGACACCTATAAGGCCTGCCTCTCCTTTTTACTTTCCTACTTCCTACTCACCAGTCATAGAAATTGTAGTCTATATTTGGGCCATCTATCATAGACATAACAAAACAAGCAAACAAAAAAAACTTGCCAGTACATATGTTGACTTAGCTATCTTAGCAGATTTCTCCACTCATTCCATTCTATCCAGAGTGTTTCCTTTAAAACAGAAAGCTAATCTTTTTTTTCTTCATAAGATTTTTTTTTACCTGTTACTTAACATTGAAAAGGCTCACAATTTCCAGTTTCTCATGTGCAGAGCCCATGTCTACATGTATGTCCTTCACTTGGGCCTCTGAACCTCATACCACTAAGCTTTCTGACCCAACCACTGGTGGGTAGTCTGTTTTTCTTACCATGAGCACTCTAGCCTCGTGCTTGATTCAGTGACTTTCATTAGTGATGCCTTAGAGGTATAAATGCAGAAAATGGGTATTAACTCAGTTTAGATACTATTTCACTAAGCACCTGCTGAATGTCTGTGCATGCCCAGATCCGCAAAGCAGCGTAAACTCTGTAGTTCATATGTGGGAGCTTCTGTCGGGGTGATGAAATTCACAGCAAGTGGGAGTGAAATAGACCTGCTTATCAGTCCAAGTACTGTCATTGTTCCTAGAGTTGTCCTTTCCTCCTGGCTCCTATGTGTGTCACAGACAGTATCCAGGCACTGTGTGCTGTAGGACTCCTGCTGTTGGCTCACCACTCTCTGGACACAGAGTCCTCCAGATGGGATTATGAATAATAGCTCATGGTTCCTGGAGTTTATTACTTATTTTCCCAGTGAGGACTCATCTCTATATTAGTGACTTTGTTTGTGAGACAGAGTCCTACCATGTAGCCCAGGCTGGCCTCAAACTTTGATCTGCCTGCATTAGTTTCCCTTGTGCTGGGATTTTAGGCCTATACCTACCTGTCTTCCTTGACCACTGTGTTCCTAAAGGCATGCCCGAGGGAACTCTGCACTTACCTGACTTTAAAGTAGCTTTGAAGATGTGAAGCTGTGGTTATAAACAAGCTATTCTGTGTAGGTGCTTGTGAATAGTTTACAGAGCAGTTCAAGCAATGATACCTGGCTTTTGCATTATAAGCCTGTGACTGATGGCAGCTTTTCTTTCCCTGCATTAGGTGTTCATCGGGTTTGTGCTGAAACAGTTTGAATACATTGAGGTGGGCCAGTTCAGGTACTGATGTGTGGTTACTTCAGTTGTTGTTGTTATGTATACACATGCAATCCTGGGTCCTTACAGTGACAGGTACTTCAAGTGCTGCTGGTACCCAATGGAGTCTGATTTACATGTTTTCCACTTTCATTCCTCTGACCACTTGCTGAAAACCTTTCTCAAGACTTGCTTAGAAACAGTTATCTATCTAATCATTAGTATGTTTTCATTTCACATTCAGAGTGTGTGATGATGGTAACATGTCACTAAGTGCCATCTTACCCAGTGGGTCCCTGTTCTCTAACTTTAAAGGAAGCAGTTTTAGGTCATGCTTTAGTAAAGGGAGTGATTGTGATCTTTAGTTGCATTATCTGTAGTTTTTTTTGTTAGACATTAAAGCTTTAATAATCTTGCAGTGTATATAACAGACTTGCAATTTTGAAAATTACAGTTCTTAACAAGTAGTTTGTAAAGCACAGCAATGGAGAGTTTTGTGAATGTCCCTGGCATCTAGAGACCCAGCTCTTTTTCTGATTATGTGACACCTTGACTCTGTAGACCAGGGAACATTTTCTCTTTGGTGTCTGAATTTTTTCAAGAGAGGACAGGAAAAGGAAGATCTAGAAAGATCTTACCAGCTGGCATCTGGTGCTTATGGTGCAGCATCTCCATCCTAACCATCAGGCTCTCCCTCCATGTGGCAGAGGCAGGAAGACCCAGGGTGCGGGTGGGATTAAACGAGCTTGCAGAGTCTCCTTTAACTTTGTACTTTCTCCTGAGGTTGACTCTTGACTTGTTTTATGCTGTGTATGCAGATTACATGTCTTAGTTTTTAAAAAGAAATGTCTAAATGGATGTCTTTGTTTCTAGGGAATCAGAGGCAATTATTCCAAATATATTTTTCTTCCTGGTATTACTGTCTTATGAGCGCTACCATTCAAAACAGATCATTGGAATTCCTAAAATCATCCAGCTGTGTGATGGCATCATGGCCAGTGGAAGGAAGGCTGTTACACATGGTAATGGGCTACATCTGTGCTTGTTGTCCTCGGTCTTACCTTCATTCACCTACTGCAAGTGCTGTGTGTGCATGTGTATGGGAGCTTGTGCATGCATGCACATAGGTTAAAGATGTTGAGGAAGAAAAAAGCACATTGCTTACTCATAAAATTTGTAAACTACTTGTAGAAACCATAACAAATAGTGATATCATTAAAATATAGATGGATTCTCATAAATACCTCTATGAAGAAAAATTTTTATTTTGCCATTTTTATTTGCTTTGGTCTTTTTTTTTAGAGAGAGCATAGGCTCAGATCTGGACCCTCACGTGCCAAACACTTTACCTCCAATCACACCCCTAGACTTACAACATTTTAAATCTAGCTTGTCACAATCAAATTTTGACTTTTGTGTTGTGTTTTGGTTTTTTTTGTTTGTGTTTGTTTATTTGTTTTTCAAGGCAGACTTTCAAGTGTATCTCTGGCTATTCTGCAAATAGCTCTATAGACCAGGCTATCCTAGAACTCACAGAGATCCTCCTGCCTCTGCCTCCTGAGTACTGGGATTAAAGATGTGCTTTACCCTGCCTAGCCTTTTTTTCTTTTGAGACAAGTTCTGATATAGCCCATGCTGACTTGAATTCACTGTGAAACCAAGGAAAACCTAGAACTCCTGATCCTCCTTCCTACCTGCTGAGTGCTGGGATTACAGGCATGGTTACCACTCCTGGTTTATAAAGCGCAGGGATTGAACCCAGGGCTTCATGCATGCTACTCAAAACATTCTACAAGTGACCTGCATTTTTTGCCTAAATTCTGATTCATTTCTTTTTGGTTTGGTTTGGTTTGGTTTGGTTTGGTTTGGTTTGGTTTGGTTTGGTTTGGTTTGGTTTGGTTTGTTTGAGACAGGCTTTTTCTATGTAACAGCCCTAGCTGTCCTGGAAATCACTTTGTAGACGAGGCTAGCCTCAAACTCAGAGAGGTCCATTTGCCTTTGCATCTGAGTCCTGGGATTAAAGCTGTTTGCCACGAAACCCAGCTATAAATGCTGATTTCTTTTTCAATAGTTTTGGCATTGTAGTTGGACATTTTCTTTGGGATTTTGTTTTGCCACATTATATTTTAGAAGAGAAGCCATTCAATGTTTAATAACCTACATTTTGAATTCTGTATCTCTCTGTATTTTGTATGCAACGTGTAAGTAAAAAGCTAGTGAATTAGAACTATAGGGAAACTAAAGTTCTCTTTATACATTGGCTCTTGGCATGTTTTGGATTTGTTTTTTTGTTTTGTTTTGTTTTGTTTTGTTTTTGTTGAGACAGGTTTTTTTTGTAGCCCTGGCTGTCCTGGAACTTGATTTGTAGACCAGTTTAACCTTGAACTCAGAGAGATCTGCCTGTCTCTGCCTCCTAAGTGTGCCACCGTGGCCTGGCTGCACATTGGCTCCTTACCCCAGCACTTCCTGAGGCTCATGCCATTACTGCCTGATTATTTTAGTGAAGATTAAATAAGACCCTAAGAAACGGTTAGTTACTCAGCTGTCCCCCTTTAGCCTGTAAAAGAAAGTGCAGTATGTATTTTAGGAATGTTCAGTAGCTAAACATGACAGTGTATGCCTCTGTTAATGGCAGTCATGATGTGGAAACATGAGGACCATGAGACGTAGCTAGCTTGGGCTGTTGAGCCAGATCCTGGTTTGTACAGAAACAGCAGTGACCAAAAATACATTGTGATTTTTTTCTTTATATTTTTAACACTGGCTTTCTAGCCTTTCCCTGTTGGATTCTCCCTGCTCCTTTCCCAAGAGTCTAGAGCAGTGTTTCTCAATCATCCTAGTGCTACTGAGGCCACCCCCCAACCGTAAAATTATTTTTGTTGTTACTTCATAACTGTAATTTTGCTACTGTTATGAATTATAATATAAATATCTGATGTACAGGGTATCTGACATGAGACCCCTGTGAAAGAGCCATTCAAGAACCACCCCAAGGGAGGTCTTGACCCACAAAGTTGAGAACCACTATTGTAGAGGCTTTGACCTTTGGTAGGGTTGCATGCTAAGAGCTTTGCAGACCCCACAAGTGAGAATGGCAAAGGAACCCTACCTACTACCTACATCTACAGGGGAACGTAGACTGAGCAGGGGCACTGATGGGCTGCCAGTCAATCTTTGTAAGTTAAACTGTCAGCTCTACTTCTGTTCATGCTTTATCAGAACACAGATTGTGAAATGCTTAGCAATTGTTGGATGATTTAGTTAAAATTGCAAATGTCAAATACACTGACCTGAAGCAGGAGTATTGTCTCACTGGTTAAGAACACTGGCTGTTCTTCCAGAGTACCTGGTTCAGTTTCAACCACACACAAGGTAGCTTACATCTGTCCAGTTGTAGGGGGTCAGATACCTTCTGGCTTCTGAGGATACTACATGCATGTAGTACTCAGACATGCATGCAGGCAAAACACCCATACACATATAGATAATGAAGTAAAAATTAGGGGCTGGTGCTAGAGAGATGACTCAGCAGTTAAGATCACTGACTGCTCTTCCAGAGGTCCTGAGTTCAGTTCCCAGCAACTACATGGTGGCTCACAACCATCTCTAATGGGATCCAATGCACTCTTCTGGTGTGTCTGAAGACAGCTATTGTGTATTCATATATATATAATAAATAAATATTTTTTAAAAAATAGGGGCCAGAGAGATGGCTCAGCAGTTAAGAGCACTGGCTGTTCTTGTGTTCAGTCCCAAATACCCAGATGGTGGCCCATAACCAACTATAACTTCAGTTCCAGGAGATCAGACACCTTTTTATGACTTCTGAGGGCACTGAATATATGTAATACACAGGCATATATCAGGTAAAGCACCATGCTCATAAAATAAAAACGTGGGGTGTGTGTGTGTGTGTGTGTAGCATAGACCTAAGTTTCCTGGACATATAGTCATATAGTGTCTTTGGGCTGAGAGTGGCAGTCAGCCAGTTTGCTTCATACTGGGATGCTTGATCATATGAAAGAAATTCAGCAAGCAAGTAAATACAAGTAGCACTGAGGGTCAGAATATGTATGTGTTCTTACCACAAAACACCAGAGTGTGTGTGTACACATGTGAGGGTCAGAGTTTGTGGAGGAGAGTATCATTGACGGTCAGAATGTGTGTTTGCACAGATATGTGTATTCGTATCATTAAGTATTTGTGAATATGTCACTGAGGATTAGGGTGTTTATTTGTGTTACCAAAAGTCAGAATATATGTATGTTTACCAGCAGGGATTGGTGTGCTTCATGTCAGTTAAAGCCATTTCTTTTATAGTTCTTTCCTATGCCATACTGTTAAACCAATTAATTTAGTTTGACTCCTATTTTGGACCAGGATGAATAAAACCTGAAGAAAAATCGTGATCTAATGAGTCAATTTTTAA
The DNA here is from genome assembly GCA_030674055.1 of Rhabdomys pumilio. NCBI lineage: Eukaryota > Metazoa > Chordata > Mammalia > Rodentia > Muridae > Rhabdomys > Rhabdomys pumilio. Next base: position 50,502,225 of record JANHMN010000007.1, on the reverse strand, counting down.
CTTAAAACAGTATAATAATGTAAGACTATGACTTAAATGTATTCAGTAGCCATGATAGTTCTTGTCTTTTAAAGTAAATCAAATAGATTATGCATAGACTAGGGGGGTTGCTATTTTGATTATTTGGAATGTTTTCTTATTTTCAAATTGAGTTTGATTTCATCCACTTTTTGTCAGAAATGACACTGCATTAGAAATAGAAACCGTGAGTTTTGGTTGCTGTTAGAAGCCTATACAAGCTGTTAGTGTTGAGAGGAAGAACTGTGGCCTCCTACAGTAGCATGACCATGGTTTCAAATACACTTTAACAATCCTAATCAGCCCTTTCTGTATGCCAGTACCAGCGAAGGTTTCCTTCATTTTAAAAAAATTCTTTGGAGTCCTGCTAGCTGCCTCTTGTGAGTCATTTTCACATGTGGTCTTATTTGCTCACTCTTTATGCCTATAGCTATACCTGCACTGCAGCCCATTGTCCATGACCTCTTTGTGCTAAGAGGAGCAAATAAAGCTGATGCAGGGAAGGAGCTTGAAACCCAGAAGGAGGTGGTGGTCTCAATGCTGTTACGACTCATTCAGTACCATCAGGTAAGAGGAAAGTATAGAGATAATTACATCACCAACATGAAGAGACATGTCATAGCCATGTGTGTGTTGAACAGTCTCAGGAGCACTGAGTTCTCTGGAATGTGCAGAAATGGCAGTGAGAAGAGAAAATGCACTAGGGTAAGAGCTGGCACAGCCCCAGAAGGCTAGCAGATGTGTGGCTGACTATTAGAATATCAGTCAAGATACTAAACGTGACAGAGGCTATTTATTCTCAAACATGGCTCAAGTATCAAGTAATTGACAGTATTAATCTAAGCCATTAACATTTTAAAAATAGTAAAAATGTCAAATCTGAAATAAGTAAATAACATATTTACCTCTATCTTGACATAGTCATGTTCTTTGTTTTGATTTTTGTTGTTGTTGTTATTATTGTTGTTTTGAGACAGGATTTCTCTGTATAACAGAGTCCTAGCTGTCCTGGACTTGACTTGTAGACCAGGCTATCCTCAAACTCACAGAGATTTGCCTGCCTTTCTCTCCAGTGCTGAGACTGAGGGCATACACCACTGCGCCTGGCCAGTCATGTTGTTTTTATTTGTGCTCATTTCTAGTTTTGTGTCCCTTAAGCAGGAACATGAATTTTAATGCTTCGAGTCAGCCCATGTGTGGAAATAGAGTTTTTAGCTTTTTTGTTCTTTTAAAACATGTACTTTTGTTTATTCCTCCCTTATTTTGTTAGTTCCTTTTAGTTGCCTGTTTCTGAAACTTCATAAAACCACAACCTCTTTCAAAGAAACAGTACTTTCTTTGTTTCATTTATGTTTTAATCAATCTTTATAATAGTTAATTAAATATCTAATGCTTAGTCAAGCCAAGGCATAAAGTAGTTTGAGAGTAAGCACATGACTTTGCTAAGCACAGTGGGGCTGGTAGTGCTTTGGGAAGAGTATACGACTTGTACATGTTCAGCAGGGTCTCAGTATGCCCCATATCTCGAGTGCCCAGGAGATAAAGGGAGACAAGGGTCTTGTGTGGCATAGGCACTGTACATGGACTTTGAAGCAAGGCAGCTCTGGGGATGGAGTAGTTGGGTTAGGCTTATATTGTATATTGTCCCTGAGGTGGTCTGCATCTTTTTGTTTTGGTTTTGGTTTTTTAAGATGAAAACAACAGTTTGGTTTTTGTGGGCTTCCTGGGCTATTGAAGCACAGAAGTGGATACAGGTTATGGTATGGCTATGCTTCACTAAAATGTTATCTACAAAGTGGGCGGTGGGCCAGATGTCTCTGTTACAAGCCTTTGTCAGGTCACAGGTTTATCTGTTTAGAATGACCAGAGTGACCACCAGTAAATTCACACTCAGCTTTGTATGACTGTTGCAAGTAAGGCCCACTCAAAAATAAAATGTCTTTGCAAAGAACACTGAGGTGGATTTAAAGTGCATAGGAATATTAAATTGTCCCACAGAGTGTTTAGTTAAAGGTGTCTTTGAGTTCTACAGATTAAAGTAAGTTTGATTTTTCACTTGATCTCTTCTTTATGAAATGTTAAAATATCATAGAAATAATACTCATCATGAGTCTTCCTGAGCCCAGCACAGCTCGCTCATCCCCTTGGAGGTTAATACGTCTCTTGTGGCTTTTTGTTTGCTTCACATTCACATGTCACAGGGTAAAGATTGTGTGCTTTCCTCAGTCTTCCTTGGGGATTATATCTCTTTGAACATTAGAGTTACCCAGCTAAGCTGGGACCAGTGTGGGACATGGGAAAGTAGCGGGGCACTGGGCCAGGAAGCATTCTGATCCTACCCAAACATTCCTGCAGGTGCTGGAGATGTTCATCCTTGTCCTGCAGCAGTGCCACAAGGAGAATGAGGACAAGTGGAAACGGCTGTCTCGGCAGGTTGCAGACATTATCCTGCCCATGTTAGCCAAGCAACAGGTTTGTCCTCATGGCCCTGGTTTGCCATCATGTAGTGTGATTTATTTCAGAATGGACTGAGATGCTTATGAAGGAAGGTTGGTTGTGATCATTATATCCTGACAGGTTCTTGCTTTGAAAGTTGTTCTTGGTGCTGGTTGTACGGAAAGTGGCTTCTTTTATTCCCATTACCCTTTGAGGTTGAAATTGCCTTCTTACTGTACAAGTCAGGGAACAAAGGGTCAGAGAGATTATTAAGGTTTTCCATCCTCACAGAGCTTGAGGGTGATAGGTCTGTAGTTGGTTGGTCCAGTTCTGACTTTCCTATTTTATGATTTCCTTTCCTATTTTATTATTCGGACTCCTGTATTCTGGTAAGACAGGTATTTTATTTAATCCTTAGCTTTCTTTATGTTTGTTTATTGTTTTTCTTATCACTTACAAAGTAACCTAGCAATTATTCATCATTTAGTCAGAATTTCTGTAATCAGATGGCCTTACTAGTTAATTAAAAAAATGCAATAGTCTGGCTTTGTCATATCTTGTGGAAACAGACAGCCCTGGATCCTGAACCATGTGGACCTCAGAACACAGGAACTTGTGTGGCTCTCACCAAAGCACCATTACAACAGAAGATAGAACACACAGACAGAGCCTGGCTATAGACAGTCCTACCAGAAAGTCTGAGCAGCTGCCAGATGGATCTCTGTAACATCTCTGCCAGATGGTTCGAATGTAACTCCTATCAGATGACAAGGCACTGCTTTGAAATAGGTTCTGTAGAAAACACAAGGAGCACATATTTCTTGGCATTTCATAAACACTTGTAGACATACTCTGTTGGTAGTTACTGTCTTCATATGCTAGGCAGTATTGTGGAGACTGATAGGAAATATTTCACTGAACAAAATGTATTTAAAAGCAATGCTCTCCCACCTTAGAATGAAGCTTTCATTGAGAAAGACAGTATATAATAAAGCAGACAACAAAGAAATAAATACATTATTAAAGTGTATACAATATCAGAGGATAGCAGTTTTGATAACAGAGTAGTGTCAGAATAGAGAATGCATTCATTGTTCTAACAGTGACAAAAAGAGAAAGCCTTTTGTAGGAGGTGATATTTGAGTAAATATGAAAGAAGGATTGGGGTGATTCTAGCAGATACCTGCAAGAGAGTGATTCAGGCAGAGCTGAGAGCAGAGCAAGTCCCTGAGATTGTAGCATGACAATTGGATACAAGAAGTTAGTCACAGGAAAAGGAAGGATAGAAGGACAGGCATGGAGACCCAGCATTCTGAAGCTTTGCTAAGGTCACTGCTAAAAGTAAAATGCTTTTAACTTTTAGCTGAGAGGATATGAATGTGATGATGGGAATTGTGTGCCCCTGAGGTGCACTAATGACGTGTGAAGCTGCCATTCCCATCGGATTACATAGACATGTCTGTGATGCTTAATTCCACAGATGCATATTGACTCTCATGAAGCCCTTGGAGTGTTAAATACCTTGTTTGAGATTTTGGCTCCTTCCTCGCTGCGTCCTGTGGATATGCTTTTGCGGAGTATGTTCGTCACTCCAAGCACAATGGTGAGTCTCACCATACACTTCGGTTGCACTGAAGGATAGGTCCCAGCCCAGATCTGCCACAGCTGGTGAGGTAGAACTCAGGAATTAGCATTTTACCAGATCTCCAGCTGAGTCTGATTCAGCTTCTCTGGGACCGTTCTTGGAACCAGTGCTGTAGGGACTTTCTGGTGAAGATGTAAATTGGGGTGATTTTCTTCCATAGAATTGACAACCAGGAAAAATATAATTAATATTTCCTTAGCTTTAGCATATGCATTTTTTCTTTTCTTTTTTCTTTTCTTTTTTTTTTTTTAGGCATCTGTAAGCACTGTGCAGCTGTGGATATCTGGAATCCTGGCCATTCTTAGGGTTCTCATTTCCCAGTCAACTGAAGATATTGTTCTTTCTCGTATTCAGGAGCTCTCCTTCTCTCCATATTTAATCTCCTGTCCAGTAATTAACAGGTTAAGGGATGGAGGCAGTAATTCAACACTAGGAGAACGCAGTGAAGGGAAACAAATAAAGAATTTGCCAGAAGATACATTCTCAAGGTATGTTTTCTGTCTGAACCTGTAAACTGATCATGTCTTTTAGCTGGTCCCATGGTGTTGCAGCACAGTAGCCAACAATAATTGCTGAACTTTTGTGGGTCTGAGCTCTCTCACCTAGCTCTTTTTTTTTTTTTTTTTTAAAAAAATGTTTCTTTTTATTAATTGTATATGAGTGTTTTGCCTATGTGTAGGTATACTGAGGGTATGTCTCACACCCATGGAGGCCAGAAGAAAACATTGAATCTTTGGAATTGCAGTTTCAGACAGTTGAGGCCGCAGTATGGGTTCTGGGAGCCAAACCGAGGTTCTCTACCACAGCAGCAAGTTCTTTTGAACTCTGATTTTTATTGTTACATTCCTCACCAATGGCCTTTTTTTCACATTTTTCCTAAGGTCTGTCTCATTCTAGCTCTGTCTTCGTGACAGACTTGACAAGAGTGGTTTACCATGATCAAGGAGGGGTGGCCTGCCCTGCATGCAGTGTAGAGTAAGGGGTGAATTGCCTGTAGAGTGCTTAAAAGCCTAGGGCAGGCCACTGATTATTTTTACCATGTGCTACTTGAAGAACCTTTCCTTGCCAAGGTGAAGAGCGTCTAGCAGAGCACCTGCAGGATTAACGCATGTGCCGCCTCCACATGGTGTGGCGGTTAGTGCCTCGAGAGCAGGCGGTGACGGGTGACTGCTTAGTTAGAGCTGTGCTGCAGATGTTAGGGCCTCACATATTTTCAGGGGTAACACTTGTAATGTCTTGTAAACAAACACATTGCCTTTGTGTTTGCAAGTTCAGCTGGCAGCCCATTGCTCTGCCTCTCATTAGGTTGAAGGAGTGGCTAAAACTGGTGTTACACTAACACCAGTTTATATGGCAAATTATCATCTTACATTTATATGACATTCCTACAACTGATAAAACTTAAAAAAAAAAACCACTTATCATTTTGCCTTGATGGGCCTTTGAAAGTGGTATGATTACCATTTCACATTTAAAGAAGGTGATATAGAGAGAAGCAGAGACTTAGTCCACAGTGGTGGTCTGAAACATTTCACTTTCACTTGGTTTTTAGTGTACTTTCCTTGTGTTTTCTTACTTGACACAAACTTATAGACTTTATTTCACATTTGTGCTTAGCACAAGCTCACTGATAATGACCTAATATGCTGTTATGTACTCCCTTTCTTGGAAGGTTTCTTTTACAGCTGGTTGGTATTCTTCTAGAAGACATTGTTACAAAACAGCTCAAAGTGGACATGAGTGAACAGCAGCATACATTCTACTGCCAAGAGCTAGGCACACTGCTCATGTGTCTGATCCACATATTCAAATCTGGTAAGTGAATCCAATTATACTTCATAGTATTTTCTGTTCCCTGTCTCCAGCAGTGCCCTCTCCCCATAGGAGCTGTTCTCCATATTCCTTGTGCCATGGGAGAACATGTTGATGGTAGGAGTGAATCTGATACCATATGGTCCAACAATTACCCTGAAAGAGTGGGGAGCAGAGTGCTTGGAAGATGGCTGTATAATAGTCTTCATATTAGCATTCATTATATAGCTAAGAAGAAGCAACTCTGACATCTGTTGGTCAGCTGGTTGATAAGCCAAATATGGTATACATATTGTTACGTACATACATGTGGTATACATATGATATACATACTCTATACATAGGGTATAGAGTCAAGTGTGTCTATGTATGGGATATTTTTCAGCCTTAAAAAATAATTCTGACATAAGAAACAACATGAGGTGTTGCAGACATAGCTCAGCAGTTAGAGTATTTGCTATTCTTGCAGAAGACCGACCTGCCTTTGCGTCCCAGTAAAGAGGCTCACAATCACCTGTAACTCCAGTTCCAGGGATCTGATGCCCCCCTTTTCTAGACTCTACCAGTACCAGATATGTTATTGTACTGGGTTGAGACAAAAAGACAGACACTATTTCATTTATGTGAGATACTCAGAGTACTCCTAGAGACAGAAACCAATATGGTAGTTGCTAGTGGCTTACAAGAGGGATTTAATGACTTTGGAATTTCAGTTTTACAAGATGATGGTGATATTGTATAACATAAATAAATGCATTTAATACAGAACTGTATATTTAAAAATTATCAAGGTGGTAAATTTTATTTTATATGTATTTTACCGCAATAAAAATAATTGCCAGTAGGTCTTAGTAGATACAGGTGTTTGTAACCAACCCTGACAACCTGAGTGCGATTTCTAAGACCCACATGGCAGAAGGAGAGAATTACTTCCAAGTTATTCTCTGACCTTCAAGTACATGCACATACACACACACCCCACACACACACCATCAATAAACAAACGTAAAAATCAGACAAAACCTAAAGATTCATGCTGGGAATGTAGCTCCATTGGTAGTGATTGCCAAACATGTACAAAACCGGCACACACCTGTAATCTCAGGACTTGCCTGGTGGAGGCTGGAGAATCAGAAGTTTAAACTCATTCTCAGCTGCATAGAGTTTGAGGCAGGACTGACCTACATAAAGACCTGTCTTAAAAAAGAATTTTTTTAAACCTGCTTTGTTTAATTGGTGCGGTGTAGGTTAGAGTGTGATATGGTGGCTTCATCCTATAGTCTTCATAGTCTATTTCCACATTCGAGCTGTAGTTTCTGTCTTGGCTTTGCTCTCTGGTAGACTCATTTCATGTGGCAGAAGAAGGGTCTCTAGCCACCGTGGTCTGAGCTTCTGAAGTATGCTGATTGGCCTCCGTTAACCCATATAGGCAGCTACTTGTGAGCTCCTGGCTGCTCTGACCAGTTTTAACAGCCTTCCCTTGAGGGGGTGTGTTGCTTTCTGGACAGAAAGGAAGAGAAACAGGTGATGAGCAGATAGTTTGCTGCCAGAGAAACTGTTAGAACACTAGAGGCAACTTCTAGAACTGAAGCCAGAAGTGCCAGGAAGTGGAAGATGTGGCAGAGTGTGTCTCCAGGCAGAAGCTGTTCTCTGTATTTGGATTTCTATGTGTATTTTATGTACATATCTTGGAGTAAAAGGTAGTTACTGTCCTTAGCCTTCATTCAACAGGATATCTGTCTCTATACTGGGCTCTGATGTACTACTGGGTTGAGACAAGCAGATGTGCTTTGTGCCTTTGTAGAGCTTCAGTCAATGGGGAGGGTGACACACCAGTGCACAACCATTGTCCCAGGAAGCTCATTGATAAACATTTCTGAGGGTGCTGGTAAGCTCACCTGAAGCGGTCAACAGAACCAGCCTTTGGAGTTCGAAGAACAAACTAGAGAAATGGAGTTGAAAACAGAGTAGAGAGGAAAGCAAGCTGCCTAGGTGAGCCAGAGAGAAAGGCATTATGTGGACTGCCTCCCTTACATGCTGGCACACTTGCAGTAACATGCATTTGATAATGAATGTTAGTTTCAAACTATATTTCTTCCTAATATTGATTTTTTTAAGGTATTGTTTGTTATCTAAAAATTTATATACTTAATTTGTTGCTTGTGTACAAGAGAGAGAGAGAGACAGAGAGACAGAGACAGAGACAGAGAGACAGAAAAGTCATGCGCATGCCAGGGTGGGCAACTCCTCAGGAATCTGTTCTCTCTTTCCTCCTTGTTTTGAGGCAGACTCTTCTGTTTCTGTGGTTGCACTGCCAACAAGAGCTTTTTACCATTCCTCCTGTCTCTGACTTCCATCTTGTCATACGAATTAAATGCCCAGCCCCACATCTGACATTTTACATGGGTTTTGGGGATCAGGCTTGTACAGTGAGTGTTTTTACCACTAAGCCATCTCTCTGGGCCTTAAAGATCTTTTGATTTATGCTTCATTGAACACTGTAGCAAATTGAAAGTCAAGGAAGTATGCCTGTTTGTGAGTAGTTGTTTTTTGTTTGTTGGTCACTTTTTTATTTTCCATTGATTGGCTTGGATCTGATACCATAAGGGCTTTCTCTTGCCTTCTTTGGATGGCAGATGTCTATGGTGCATGTGGTTTGGCTGCTTACTCTCCAGTTGCTCTCCAGTTGCTCTAGCTTCTCTTGCTTCCTTTTTCAGAAACCTCAAGGAGGAAAAAACTCAAGGGCATATTTTTACTGTGTGTTGTGTCAGTGTTATCCAGCAAAACTTGCAGTGAAATTGGCATGCAAAGTGTCTGCACCAGCACAGTGACCTTTAGCTGCATGTGACTGGGTAGTTAAAATGCAGATAACATATCTTAGGTACTTTGTGATTTTGTTTAACTTTAACTTAAATGGCTTCATATGGTCAGTGGTTCCACTTTTGATTCAGCATGCATACATCCTTCTGGTTAGACTTACAGGCTTTGCCCTAGTGCTGATAGGTTTTAAATAAATGTCTATTTCTTATTTAGTATGACTCTAGGAGGCAGAACTACTGTTAGGGTATTTGCTTGGTCTCATGATTGGGCTGAAGTAATTCAGCTATACGTTTATAAAGATATATTTAGGTCTCTTGACAACTATCCTGTTTGCTCGTGTAGCCTCTTGTGTTTCTTTCTGCTGACTGTGGCTCAATTCTTTGTTCTCCCAACTGTGGCCTGAATCCTTTCCCCTGTGTTGACCGGCTCTTTCTGGCCACCTGTGTCTAGGTTTCCACGGCAGCTCTTTGGGGGCTCTTAAAGTATGGCAATCAGCAGAGGTGCAAAGGTGGGCTGACCTATTAAGTAAGTTGTGTCTGTTTTTGCTTAGAAAAGTTAGAGTTTGGGACTGGGAAAAAGCCTTAATCAGAGAAGTGCTTGCAGTGCAAAGTATGGGGCCTGAGTTTGGATTCCCAGCACCTGTGTAAAAAGCCAGGCACAGCTTCTGTACTCGTAGCAGACAACTGGAGATATCAAAATCCATAGCACTCCTTGTCAGCCAGTCTATCTAATCAGTGAGCTTTAGCTCCAGGTTCAGTTCGAGAGACCTTGTCTCAAAACATAAGATAGAGAAGTAATATTGACCCTACATCAACCTTTAATTTCAACACATATATATGCATCCACACACACATATGAGCACATGCACACACACAAAAGTCACAATTTTCTAAGTGCTGTAAAAGTATGAAAAAGGAAAATAAATAGTGCTTGGTCACCTGGTACTAGACCAGGCTAAACAGTAGGGGCATTCCCCATAATCTGTTTTTCTTATTTTTGTTTGCTTCTAGGAATGTTCCGGAGAATCACAGCAGCTGCCACTAGACTCTTCACCAGTGATGGCTGTGAGGGCAGCTTCTATACTCTAGATAGCCTGAATGCACGGGTGCGATCCATGGTGCCCACACACCCAGCCCTGGTACTGCTCTGGTGTCAGATCCTGCTGCTCATTAACCACACTGACCACCGATGGTGGGCAGAGGTGCAACAGACACCCAAGTAGGTGCACAGCTTCCCAGGGCCAGGCACCAGCCGTGTTTGGCTTGGGGCTTAGCTACATTCTTCTTTTCCATTCTTTATAAAGCTTTGTAAGATTCAGGCTGCATATTAATCTTTCTTTCATGGGTACTGTTTTGTAGGGAAATGTGGTCTGGCTGCAGGCATTCAAACTAGACTGTTTCACTGTGATTTTCTTTGACAAGCTCTTTGACACTGTTCCATCGTTTGGGCTATGCTTGTCAGGCTCTCTCCCTCCTGCTACGTCCTGTGGCTTTCATTGGTTCTACAGCCAGACATGTTGCAATGTCTTAACTTTGTTATGATTAAATGTGTTCTGGGTATTCTTAGATAATGAAGTAATTATTTAGCAAATTTCGAAACTGATTGGAAGTATTTTATTAATTTATTTTATTGTTCAGATAGACTGTTTCTGGTTGTGGGTGGCCCTCTTTTTTGCAAAGGATTTTATAGGCTTAAACCTCAGTGCTCAGGTACTAACTCACTGACTTACTCAGTCAGATATCTGAGCATGTTTGGAAGTAAGAGCTGTGAGCCCCGATGAGTCAGTCAGTCCTCAGTGTGATTTATAAACCCTTGTGGGGAAATTTTTCTTAAGGAAAAGTATAGGTGAGCTTAGCTCCTCAGCTTGGTGCAGGAAGAAAACCAGGGCCTCCCATCCAGACTAAACTTTTACATCCTCTGTGGGGCATTTATTGTCCATCTGCTACATGTTCTTTATAATGGCATCTTCAAAAAAAATAGAAATACTACTTTCTGTCCTGACATGTGATCACTTGGGGAGGTATCCACAACATCATTTGAAATGCTTATAGGATCTCTTAGGCCTGCCACATTAACTGATGATTAAAAGAGCTAGTGGACAAGAAGCCAGTTATGTGGCTCTCTAATTCTTATATGTAATTGTAAATCAGCCTTAAAGCTGCTTAAAACATTTCAGTCCAGGAAACTCCATAGGGGCTAGGAATTTACATATATTCCAAGCCCTTGCTGCTGCCAGTGCTGTTGTTCCACAGATGCTCTGAGCACAGGGTTGTCAGCACTACTAGTGTTCCTTCCTTTCGATCTTTTCTATTTTCCCTGTTTTTTTTTTTTTTTTTAATTTTTATAAAAATGTTTTTAATTGAAATAGAATCACATCACTTCTCCGATTTCAACTACCCACCAAAGCCTCCCCTATACCCCTTTCCCACATTGATAGCCTTTTCTTCTTTTATTATATTTGTTACATAAACATGTATATGTGTATGTGTGTGTATGTACAAGTATATATAAATTCAACTTGCTGTGTCTAATTTTGTTACTTATGTTTATATGGATTCAGGGTTGGCTACTCTGCATTAGACAACCAATAAGCAGGCTCATCCCTGGGAGAGGCTAATTCTCCTTTCCAAAAGTTATTAGCTTTCTATATTTTTTTGTCTAGGGATGAGATCTATGAAAATTTCACCCATCCATATTAATATATCCATGGATACTGCCTTTATTGTGGTCTTGTTTGTGTATCTATCCATTTCTCTCCTAGACTGCTTCACTGTAGACTTTTTGGTATTCTAGCCCTTACAATCTTTCTGCCTCCTCTTTCATAATGTTCCCTGAGCCACAGATGCAGGAACTGTGATGTAGATGTATCCATTGGGCTAGACTCCCCTACATGCAGTCCATTGATCTTTACATTTTGTCCCGTTTTGGTTTTCTATGATTGTCTCCATTTGCTATAAAGAGGAGTTTCTTTGATAAGGGTAGTAGCTGCAAATTGAAGTTCAGAGCTGGGAATGGTGGAGTATATCTTTAATCTCAGCCTTCAGGAGGCAGAAGCAGGTGGACCTCAGTGAATTCAAGGCCAGCCTGATCTACATACCAAGTTTCGGGCCTGCCAGGGATACACAGTGTACACTTGACTCAAACAAACAAAACCTGGCAGCTCTGACCTTGGCAAGGTGGCTTAGTGCTAAGACTGAGTCTTGAGTTCCAACCCTAAGACCCACACAGTAGAAAGAGAATCCATTCCCATATGTTGTTGTCTGACATCCACAGGCACACTGGTGCTCAAGCACACAAATAATTTGTTTAAAGGCTGCAGTGGACATGCTATTTGGAATTGCAGCTTTAAATAGTGGGTTTTGCCCTTTAGTCAAGCATTGTAGTCATCTGGCTGCTAAACCCTCTTGTGTCCTTTAATGTTTTCTAGGAACAGAAGTCTGAGGTGCATAAACACACACCACCAGTCTGATGTAGCAATATCTGGAATGATTTGTGGGTTTGAAAAGGAAAATAAAGCATAGCCTTGTTAAATATTGTGTGTCTTAAATCTGCTAATATCCCAGACATTTCCTCATTGCATCTTCACACCTTATAGGAGACACAGTCTGTCCTGCACGAAGTCACTTAACCCCCAGATATCTGGTGAAGAGGAGGATTCTGGCTCAGCAGCTCAGCTTGGAATGTGCAATAGAGAAATAGTTCGAAGAGGGGCCCTTATTCTCTTCTGTGATTATGTCGTAAGTGTGATAAATGCCCACGAGGGCTCTTATGGTAGAGGGTGGCATAGATGCTGCTTGTATGCACCTGCTAGGCAACTGTTTATTGTGTTATTAGCAACTGTTTATTGTGCCACAGATATATTAAAGCTGAGGAGAGGTAGCAATGTTTACTCTCGAGTTTAATTAGAGCAGTCTGAGTTCATCCTTGTCTACATTTTTAAGTTCATCTTCAAAAGCTTTCACTCAGATACCACGTTTATCACCTTCCCAGGAACTCAGTGCCTGGCACATAGCTGGGCAATTCTTGTTATACTGTGTAGACCAGGCTGACTTGAAACTCACAGTGGAGACCTGGCTGGTCTCAAACTCACAGAGATTCCCCCTCGTGGCTCCTGACTGCTGGGATTAAAGATGTGTGCCACCATTCCCAATAAACTCTACATGATTTTAACAAAGCTAAGTTTGGAGTAATTTTCTCCAGTTATTTTGTAAGTAAGACATTAAGTGTTCATCATTGGATTTTTTTTTTTTAAATATTATCTATTTATTTTTATTTATATGAGTACACCATAGCTGTCTTCACACACACCAGAAGAGGGCATCAGATCCCATTACAGATGGTTGTGAGCCACCATGTGGTTGCTGGGAATTGATCTCGGGACCTTTGGAAGAGCAGTCAGTGCTGAGTTAGCCGCTGAGCCGTCTCCCCAGCCCCCATCATTGGATTTTTAACTAGAAAATTAGCATCACCTGTTTGATTTATGAAAACAAGTCTTCTATAATCGTATTAGTCTAAAATAAGTTACAGTTACATTTTAATCTGAATTTGATGCTTTACTTTATTTTTAACAAACTTGGTATCCCATATACATTGGTATTATGGAACATAAAGGTTTTAAAAGTCTGACACAAAGAAAAATGTAGACTTGAGCCAGCTGTGAGCAGAGACAGTCTTATGGTATTAGCGTTTCTAATGTTCACTGTCTGTCTGTTTTTGAGCCAGGGTACACACTGTACAGAGCAGGCTACATGTCCATAGTCCTCCCACCTCAGCCTCCTGAGTGCTGGGACCGTATGTGTATGCCACAATGCCCAGCTTAATCATTCTTTGCTTGCTATTTCCAATATTGAAATGCTTTTTATATTTTGTTCCATTTTTGAGAAATGTGGTATAGTAGTGTTTTTCACAAAAGCATAAGAATAATTTTATAATTTAATACTATCAAATGGTTGCAACTGAAAAATATTACCATTAACCAATGTCAAGGATTTGATCAGGTTCTGGCTTTTGTCTAGGATTATGAATTAATTCTACATATAGAAAGGCTACATATTTCGTTTGTTTGGTCAGTTCTTGTTTTTTCAAAATAGGGTCTCTCTTTGTAGCCTTGGCTGTCTTGGATCTCACTCTGTAGATCAGATTACCCTCATACCGTGGAATTTATAGAGATTTGCCTGCTTCTGCCTCCCAAGTGGGAGTACATCACCACCTCCCAGCAGGTTACATGTATTTTTAACTGTGGTGGTTATTTATTTTCTTTAAAAAAAATTTAAGTGACATTTTCCCATGTATTGGGCAGCTGTGTTCTTTGATTCAGGATCTCTATCAAATCTGTAGCATTTAATGTCTGTTTTCTCCACTAAGCATTGCAGACAGAGTAAGTAGAGCAGCCCATGCATGCCATGGAACTCCAGGCCAGTCACTAGGAAGGGCTACACCAGACTGTTCATCTTGCCCCTGTGGGCGGCTACCTCTTGACTTGTTCAAGGAGCCAATTCTCTGATGTTGAGGCATTTGCTAATGTCTCTAGGAGCTAGATGTTGCCCTTAGTTCTTGGCTTCCTGTGGCCTCTGCCACATGTGATCAGAGGTGTGAGGCTCTATAACTAAGTTTCCTTCTCCTTTCTCTCATTTACTTATGCTTAGACACTTGTCTTCACCAAGGCAAAATTTATATTTAGAGTGTGTTTTTTCTTACACTTTGTAACCTTCTTGTCTACTTGAAATATATCTTTTATTATATCTTTTCTAGTGTCAGAATCTCCATGACTCAGAACACTTAACATGGCTCATTGTGAATCACATTCAAGATCTGATCAGCTTGTCCCATGAGCCTCCAGTACAAGATTTTATTAGTGCCATTCATCGTAATTCTGCAGCTAGTGGTCTTTTTATCCAGGCAATTCAGTCTCGCTGTGAAAATCTTTCAACTGTAAGTCTTTAGCCTGTCAGTTTGCTTTCTCCAACTTAACAAATGGAGTACTGGGATTTTGTCAGTGCAAGTTACCAGTCTGAGGAATAATAAATTTTGTTCCTTCTCAATATTAGCCAACTACTCTGAAGAAAACACTTCAGTGCTTGGAAGGCATCCATCTCAGCCAGTCTGGTGCTGTGCTCACACTGTATGTGGACAGGCTCCTGGGCACCCCCTTCCGTGCGCTGGCTCGCATGGTCGACACCCTGGCCTGTCGCCGGGTAGAAATGCTTTTGGCTGCAAATTTACAGGTACTGAAAATGATGACTTATATCAAAACTTAGAAAGTCAATCAAAACATTTGGTCTATTGACCTGGTCTTGATTGGCCACAGATAAAGAGCATGTATGCCACGTGTGTTATTTGTGTGTCTGACTAATGGCTCTTAGATATACTGTGCATAATAGTTTATCCTTTTTAAGTGGGTGTGAGGTTGTATATCACAAAAACCCTGATGTGTTCTTGTCTGTGTAGAGCAGCATGACCCAGTTGCCAGAGGAGGAACTGAACAGAATACAGGAACACCTCCAGAACAGTGGGCTTGCACAAAGGTAAGGCTGCAGCATGGCGTACTGGCATTTGGGCAACCAGAGTATTAACACATAGATATGTACAGGAACAAATAGGTAGACAAAGGAATTAGTATACACTGAGTTTACTGCAGCAGGGCCACAGTAGAGAAGGCGATCTAACTGTCAGATGAAAGTCGCGCTTTAGTAGACATGAAGGAATCACACTCAAATACCTGTTGCACACATGAGGGACTCCTGAACTTTCTGACTGTTGAAGGAGTATGAAGTGTGTTTGTTGCCTCTGCTCCTGGACCCTTAATGAATGGGAATAAGGCTAGAACCTAATTGCTAGGTTAGAGGGAATAAATATGAGCGTACTACCTGGCTCTTGGCATGTGCACATTATATTTGTGTCTTGTTAATTCATAACTATTCTGTTGCCTAATTGTTTGAAAGTTTTTTAGAAGCCTTTATCAGAAACATTTCTATGTATAGTGTAAGTGGAGTTCCTTAACAACAAGATAAATTAAGAAAAGCTTTCACCTCTGTTCCATTGCTGATGGGGGTAGGAAACATCAGAGAGGGTGATTCTGTCATAACTTTAATCTTCAGAGGATTTTTTGATGGTGTTTCATAATGGGACAGGGCATAGTCTAGATGATTTTTTTTTCAATCTGCAGAGTCGCACAATGTTGTCATTTGACATACGAAATATCACATTGGCTTTGTATATAAGAGAGTAAATTGTCATTGTGTTTAACCGTAGATGTAGTCATAGACCAAGATGAGGACGATTATGACATCATAAACACTTTAGGCCAGATGAAATAATTTTCTGTGAGGTGATCATTCCTAATGAAATGAATTGTGTCTGTAGAATAGCTTTGTTAGCTGTTATATAGTGCATTGCCTAATGGAATGTTGAGCATAAATGAAACTTCTGGAAAATATCAGTGAGGTATAAGTTGTGGTAATTTAAGTAACTGGTGCCTAAGTGTATGTCATGACTTCAGAATGTTGAAGGGAAAGTCCAAAACATGTTGCATCTTGTTTTAAGAAGCTCCTTCTGCTCATTGGTATTACATATTTCTAGAGCTCATCTGGGCAAAAATTGAGACTTCAAACTAAAGAATAAACTACTCTGGTTTTGTTTGTATTTCAGACATCAAAGGCTCTATTCACTGCTGGACAGATTCCGACTCTCTACTGTGCAGGACTCACTTAGCCCTTTGCCCCCAGTCACTTCCCACCCACTGGATGGGGATGGGCACACATCTCTGGAAACAGTGAGTCCAGACAAAGTAAGTGTCCAGTATGACTTAACTGTGATAGCTGGGGACCCTGTGGAGACAATGACAGCCTCTGTCTACAATAAGGATAATGGTAGCTGTCAGTCCACATGGCCCTCACACTCAGCTTAGGTCATTAGCTGCCCTGCTTGGGATTAGAGTGCAGTATGGAGGCCATGAGATCCTAATGAGAACAGGAGTGCTGATGTGAGACTGTTGTGGAGGAGTGTGGGGTCAAGTCAGGCCACTAGTCAGCAAGTCGGGAAAAGTTGGTTGTGGCCCAGGGCCTAGGACTGCAGACATTGCTCAGTACATGCTGACAGACTTGGCCTGCCTTCCCCTCTGAACTTTTTACCTCCTATAAATTGATACACCTACGGCCACCAGATATAATGTATTGTCATCTGTACCTTTCCTCATTCACACTTGAGGGTTAGAGACTGTTAGGGCCTTTGCATTATAGGCAGGGAGATGAGATTTTAGAAGCCTGTGGTCCATGATAGAAAACACACATTTGCCCCAGGCTCAGTCTCCAGCTCTGTGTGAGGCATTTCTTTGGCTTTTGCTGCTGGAGAAGATGAGGGAGGCAGACACTCCAGTAGAATATAGATGGTGCATCATCTAGGGTGCAGGTAGAGCAAAAGTGAACACTGAGAACTTGGCTGAGTTTTCAAGGACTGCTTGGACGTTCCACAGGTGGAAAAGAAGAAGAGGGCATTCAGGCACAGAACAGCAGAGGGAAGACTAGCTGTCTACAGAGTGTAAACCCAGGTTGTGTCTGATGTCTGTACAGCCAGCCATCGGTGCTACCATCTCAGCCCAGAGGAGAAGCAAAAGTACTTACCCAGTCCCATTTAATTTTCTTTCCTTCTCAGGACTGGTACCTCCAGCTTGTCAGATCCCAGTGTTGGACCAGATCAGATTCTGCACTGCTGGAAGGTGCAGAGCTGGTGAATCGTATCCCTGCTGAAGATATGAATGACTTCATGATGAACTCGGTAGGCAACAATCCATTGAGACCAGGGAATCCTCAGCTCTGCTTGTCAGAAAGAGTTAGATTTGTGTCTTAGTTAGAGTTTCTGTTGCTGTGATGAAACACCATGACCAAAAAGCAAGTTGGGGAAGAAAGGGCTTATTTGGCTTAACACCATCATTGAAGGAAGACAGGCTAGGAACTTAACAGGGCCAGAACCTAGAGGCAGGAGCTTATGAAGAGGCTATAGAGGGGTACTGTTTACTGGCTTGTTCATTCTCCATGATTGGTCAGCCTACTTTCTTATAGAACCCAGAACCACCAGCCCAGGGATGGCACCACCACGGATGGCTGGGTCCTCTACCATCAATCACTAATTAAGGAAATGCCCACAGGCTTTTGGTGGCATTTTCTTATCTGAGTTTCCTCCTCTTAGATGATTTTAGCTTGTGCCAAGTTGATAAAACTAGCCAGCACAGTTTGTCTCATCTCTGTATGATTAGTATATGGGAAGCCTGAGTCCAAGACATCATTAGGCAAAGCACATCTGACAAACAGTGGTCTGTGAGAGCTATGATCCAGAGTAGCTGGCACATGAGATGTGAATAGGACACTGTTTCAAACAAACTAGAATCCTAAAAGAAGTTGTTTTAACTTGATCTTTCATGCATTTAAAGAAAATGGGTGGCCATAGGCTATAGTCAGTCGATCATTCATTTCCTGACGACAAGAAAGTATTGTGTGTTCATTCTCTTCTGGAAACTGATCTCTAGTAGCCCCCTATATTAATTACTTTCCTCGTTGCTGTGATTAAACACTGACAAAAAGCAGTTTAGAGGAGGAAGGGTTTGTTTTGGCTTACAGTTCAAGGGTACAGTCCTTCACGGAAGGGAAAGCATCACAGTAAACTTGAGCTGTCTGGTCACACTGTGCCCGTAATCAGAAAGCAGAGAGAAATGACTGCTGGTGTTGAGCTTGCTTTGTCCTTTGTGCTCTGTCCAGGATCCCTGCCCACAATTCAAGTGGGTCTTTCTATATCAAGATAGGCACACCAAAGCCTTATTTCCTAAGTAATTCTAGATCTTGCTAAGTTGACATCAGTATTAACCATTGCACCCATTATGTAGTGACACAGCTTGTTCCTGTAGGTAAAGAGACATTCTCTCATGTTGTGATGTGACCCATCTTCTCTAGATGTAGAGGCATTGTCTCATGTAGTGAAATGCCCTGTACAGTCTAGATATAGAGGAATTCTCCTCCACTTATCCATCAAATACCAAAAAGCATACTTTAGAGCTGGTCCAGGCCTTGAAAGCATTCAGTTCCCCGCCCTTGTCTCCTTTGCCAATCATCCTTAGTCCACTACCTTAGTGGAGTTCTTTGTTGCCTAGTGAAGTCAAAGACCTCATTGCCCCTTAATACATGCCAAATGGGTATGGAAAAGCAGGAACTGAGCAGCTTAATAGGACTGTGTGTGTTGTTGGGAGAGGAGGATTCATACACGGGAAGATGTCTAAAGTACAGGACCCAGTTTTGTTATATTTTCCAAGTGGTTAAGTGGGCTAGTAACAGCTTGCAAGTTCCAGCCATGGTCATAGAAGTGTTTGATTTGGGAGTACTAAATGAAATACAGTGTTTAATATTAAAGCTTATGTTCTACATAAAAAAAATTGTCATTCTCTCTTTAAATCCTTAAGTGACTTTAAAATTTTTGACAAAACATAATAAAAACTGTCATAGGAGGCCAGGCATGGTGATACATACCCTTAATTCCAACACTTAATTCCAACACTTGGGAGTTAGACACTTGAGGATCTATCTCTGTTTGTGGCCTTCTGGTCGACTTAGTAAGTTCCAGGCCAATTAAAAGTTACTGGCATGTGAAATGTTGATTTTTTTTTTCCAAGCAGATTTTTGTCTAATATAAGACCATCTTCTCTTGTTCCAGATGCTTTGTGTGCCTTCTCAGGCTGAAGCATTGCTTGGCATTTCACTGGTTTCTTAGATGGCATATTAAACTTGGTGCGCTGTTTACATCAATAAGATTTGTCATCCTAGAATTATTTTAAAGAAATATATCATAAAAATTAAAAATATTACCTTAAAATTCAAATATGACAGAGACCAGAAATATTTATTAAGCATGTTAAATGAAATTGTTGATATATTTATCAATATATATAACATATATATATATATATATATAAAGGATATACTTTTTAAAATAGAGAATTCAACTTAATTTTATCCGTCTTTTAACTTTATTTATAGTCTAAGATCTTTTCTAGAGTGTATTTTCCCTCTTCTGTTATTGTAAATTACTTGAGACAAGCTACTTCATAAGAGAAAAAGATTGATTTTGACTGATAGTTCTGCACATACAATATCCAAAGGCTCATTTGGTGATGACTTTACTGTCAGAGTTCCAGTGTGGTGCAGAGATTCTCCCATGGTAAAAATAAGGAGCTTGAGTGTCTGTGTCTCTAGAATAGTCTCAGAAGCATTCCTTACATGGTTTTGATCTGGATTATCTCAGAAACAAATGCTTGTTGCATTAACTGTGTGTTCCAGCCTGAAGGAAAGCTTACTGTCTTTGCTGCTGTTTGTCTTGCATATAATCTTCTGACCCAGGAGTTCAACCTAAGCCTTTTGGCTCCCTGTTTAAGCCTTGGCATGAACGAGATTGCTAATGGCCAAAAGAGTCCCCTTTTTGAAGCAGCCCGTGGGGTGATTCTGGACCGGGTGACCAGTGTTGTTCAGCAGCTTCCTGCTGCCCATCAAGTCTTCCAGCCTTTCCTGCCTACAGAGCCCACAGCCTACTGGAGCAAGTTAAATGATCTGCTTGGTAATTCAAATACAGTTCCCTTAGATGCTTATCTGTCTGACTGTCTCTGTCACTCTGTCTCTCTTTATGGGGTAATAGGAATGACAGTTACAAGTATACACCCACAGCTAGGTTTTGCACAAGTGCTTGGATTCCAAACTCAAGTCCTCACGCTTGTGCAGGCAGCACTGAGCCACCGGCTCGTACTCTCAGCCTCTCAAGTTATCTTAGTGGTTTAATTATTTTACTTTACTTTACTTTACTTTTATTTTATTTTATTTTATGTGTATAGGAGTTTTGTCTGCATTTATGTCTTCACCACATGTGTGCAGTGCCCATGGAGCCAGAAGATGGCATCAAATCCCATGGGACTGTATTTACAGATGGCTGTGAACATCCTGTAATGTGGCAGCTGGAGATTTAACTTAGATCCTCTGGAAGAGCAGCCCATGCTCTTAACTACTGAGCTATCTCTCTAGCCCCAAGTTGTCACAATTTTTAAAAGTATTACATATTCAGCATAGTGCTTTTCCTCAAGTGGACACAGTCAGGGCTGTTGATCTAAAACACTGGAAAGACTGACAAAGATATCTGAGAAACTGCACCAAATCCTTAGCTCTAAACATCTTCCTTTGTTGCTTGACTTGGACATAGAAAGTCAGATTCTAAGCCCTTCAGGAACAGTGGGTTAGACTCAGGGCTAACAGACCGGTCCAAACTTTATGGAACACATATGGGTGAACGTGTACAGATGTGCTCTCTTGGTCTTGGCAACCTCGAATTCACATAGTTGTGTGAAGGCTTCTGAAGGGGAGGGGCCTGTGCTCACAGTCATAGTCACTCATTTCAGTCTCATGTTTCAGGTGATACCACTTCATACCAGTCTTTGACCATACTTGCCCGTGCGCTGGCACAGTACCTGGTGGTGCTCTCCAAAGTGCCTGCTCATTTGCACCTTCCTCCTGAGAAGGAAGGGGACACAGTGAAGTTTGTGGTAATGACACTTGAGGTAAGAGCTGCTCTGAAGTAATGTGTCTCTGTGAGGACAGGATATGTGAGTAGCACTAAGATGAAAGTCGTTGAAAATCAACAATATGGAGTACGATAGCACACATGTTAGCCCAACTACTTCAGAGGCAGAGGCAGAATTGTGGGTTCCTGTGAGGATGTGCCTGAGTATATAGCTAGACTCTATTTGAATAAACAGGCAGGAAGGGAGTGCCTATTGGCAAAGTCTGATTGTCCTGATGATACTGAGTGCCTTTCACCCACACCACTGGGAAGCAAGGAGGTCTGTAAGACATTCTTTTATCCCAACACTACAAACCTAATGTGGATCCTAAATAAAATCTAGACAGCGTTACATTTTAAATTGGGCAGTGAAGCTGGACATTTCACCCAAGAACACTTGGCCTCTCAAAATATATCTATACATGCACTGTAGTTTTGTTACCTTGCCGAATGCATACTGGGAAAGAGCTTCACCTGTGCCAGAGCTGTGCTGCCAATCCTGAACAAGGGTTGACACCTTACACTAAGCAAAGAAAGTGAGTATCCTGAGGATGTATGGTACAAAGGCACCAGGTGAACCAGGCTAAGTTAGGCAGACTTTGAGCTTGTCTTAGCCTAGTGGGGAAGACAGGAAAGCAAATGTATATGGCAACTCCCAGTCGCACTCTGAGCTGCACAGGCCATGTCATAACGCTTGTTTCTGTGAGGTGAACTCTTCCCATTTCACACATGGGGAAAGAACTTGAGAGAGGTTCAGAGACTTGCTAGAAGTTACTAGTCATGAATCTTACTCCCAAACTCAGTTTTGTGGTTGAGATACAAAACAAAACAAACAGATTCTATTTCTTTAAAAAACAAACAAAAACAAAACAAAAAAAAACCCTCCAGTGTTAGAGGAGCCCTCGAGACAAGCCCCTGGCTGGAGGCTGTGTATGTGGCTCAGATCAAGATCCTATGGGCCCTCATTTTTCTAAAAGAAAAAGACACCTAGGGTGGTTGGCCATTCTGGCAGAGGGAAGACTGGAACTTTGGGGTATAGGTGGATTAGGACTGAATGTTAAGAAAGCTAGGAATAGCGGGGCAGTGGTGGTGTGGGCCTTTAATCCCAGCACTTGGGAGGCAGAGGCAGGCGGATTTCTGAGTTTGAGGCCAGCCTGGTCTACAGAGTGAGTTCCAGGACAGCCAGGGCTATACAGAGAAACCCTGTCTCGAAACACCCCCCACCCAACCCCCACTCCCTCCCCTGCTCCCTCCCCCCCCAAAAAAAGAAAGCTAGGAATGATAACCTAGAAATGTGGGTCAGGGGCCATTCTTCCTCAAGGAGGTTGTCTGGTCTCCTGCCCTCTCCTTCTGTCCATGGTCTTCTGTAGCTTTTATTGGCACTGCTTCCCTAGAAGTCCCTGAGATACAGAGTCCTGGATGAGCATTCTAACACAGTGTTTCCCTTTAGGCCCTGTCATGGCATTTGATTCATGAGCAGATCCCACTGAGTCTGGACCTCCAAGCCGGGCTAGACTGCTGCTGCCTGGCACTACAGGTGCCTGGCCTCTGGGGGGTACTGTCCTCCCCAGAATACGTGACTCATGCCTGCTCCCTCATCCACTGTGTACGATTCATCCTGGAAGCCAGTAAGTCTTTGTCTATGAATGCCTTTCTTGTCTTCACGTAGCTCAATATTTTTTCTTTATGTCTTGTATTTCCCAAGAACCAAGTTAGGACTTGGGGTAGAATGGATAGATTGTAGATGCTGCCTTCAGAAGGCCCATTTGTCCACCCTCAGACCTTGACATTGCACTCGAACTTAACTTGAATTTGCTTTTCTAGTTATTTTGTTTAGAGTTTGGAGTTCTAGCTCTTAAAAAATACTTTTAAGTTTTATCCCTTTGATCTTTAGTCTTAGTTGACTATTTGATGTTCTTAGTCCTAGATGATTATAAGATTAATAAGATTACATTCAATAGATGACTTCTGTTAGAGCTGAAGTGTGTGCTTGCATACTTCATTGTAATGCTAATATGTTGTAAAATAAAAGGGATTCATTCTTTTCAAGGAACAGTGTCCTCAACAAGGGTCATTAGCTAAAAATTTTTAAAAATTGGACATTATAGTTTACATGTTAGAGAATGTTTTGAAGTTTTATGTTTTCAAATTAAACATTATAGAGTGGTGTTTTGATCTTTCATTGTTTAAATTGTTTTCATCTGTGCATTGTAGTCAGCTTGGAAACAAAGATCTAGGGATTAATTTTAAAAAAACAAGCTTCTTAGTCAAAGTGACGCTTTTAGCAGTATTGGGTTGTGAATAGTCTGATAAAAAAATCTCAGGGTGGTGGCAGACTGTACATTTAGGAGCCTGAGTGTGGCAGCACAAGTCTTTGTGTGTTCATGACTAGCCAAGCACTGGTACCTACATCTGCTATTATCCTGTGCTTTTCAGCTTTACAGAAATTGCATCTAGAAATGTAGCCCTCAGTTGACATATCTGTCATCATATGTTTTGTGAGGCCACACAGGTATTGAGACTTAAGTACAAAGAAGGGCTAACGTGTATGTTCTGCTGTAATCTCAGTTGCAGTACAACCTGGAGACCAGCTGCTTGGTCCCGAAAGCAGGTCACATACTCCAAGAGCTGTCAGAAAGGAGGAAGTAGACTCAGATATACAAAGTAAGTTTTAAGGACCATTTTTTCCCCTTCTATGTTTCTTTTGAGCCTTCAAATTCATTGACAAAAGAGAATTCTGGGAAACATATTTCTCTTGTTGTCTTCTAGGGTTTATTCAGACGTTAAGGGGCAGGAGGGTTTTTTGAGAAGGGATTTACACACACACACACACACACACACACACACACACACACACACTCCTGGTGTTGTGAGCCCTGGTTTTTTGGTGAAAACTCCTCTCCCCAGTCAGTTGGTCTGACTCATCCCACACCCTTCCTCACAACCTGGATTGCACTTCTTCTCTAAGGAGCGCTGCCCTCAGCCCCCATCTTAGCCTCAGCACTCAGCACATGACTGCTGCTTTAGGGTGAATATGTGTTCCTTGTCTGTGCTCTCAGGGTTACTACTTGGTCTGCTGTAAGTGTGTGTTAAAGTCTGAATAAGTCACTCAAAATTTTAAGGAATTTGAAGTTAGTGCAGATGCTATATGATATACTGTAACCTTGGTGACTATTACAGACATTTCTTTAGTGACATTTGTTGACTTGTTTGCTTTGCCACAAGGTCTTCCTTTGTACCCCAGGCTGGCAATGAATTCATGACTCTCATGCCTCAACCTTCTAAGTAGTAGATGCTGTCATTACTTTGAACAAAAAAAAAAAAAAAATCTTTCTTATAAGTCTAGGGTAGCTGTTGTCTTAGTTAGGTTTCCATTGCTCTGAAGAGACACCATGACCAAGGCTACTCTATAAAGGACAACATTTAATTGGGGCTAGCTTAGAGGTACAGGGGTTTAGTCCATTATCATCATGGCATGAAGCATGGCAGTGTGCCAACAGACATGGTGCTGGGGAAACTGAGAGTTCTGTGTCTTGATCCAACTACAACCAGGAGAGACTAACTCATGGGCAGCTAGGAGGAGGGTCTCAAAGCCCACCCCCACAGTGACACACTTCCTCCAACAAGGCTAGACCTCCTAATAGTGCTTCTCCTGGGCCAAGCATATTTAAACTACCACAGCTGTCTTACTGTGACAGTTGTGGCAAAACAAAGGACATTTTGGCCAACTGAGTCCTTGACTCCTAACCTTCAGGCTTCTAGAATCTTGAGTTCCTTGCTCTCAGAGGCTCAAATACTATAGCTACAGCACTTCTTCCACAGGAGGAAGGAAGGTAGCATTGAACATTATCTTTCTTAGGATCACCACGAGCCTCAGCCCTGCTCTATTTCTCCAGAAACATGCCTCTGTAATCATAAGTATTAAACCGTCTAGTCACTGCCCAGTATTATGACACAGGTCTCTAATTGCAGCACTAAGGAGGCCCAAGTAGGAGGATCATGACTTTGAGTCCACTCTGAGCTATATAATGAGAGAAACTATTTTAAAAGATAGGGCTTCTGTAGACTTTCAGTTCCCGTCCCAAGATTTTATGGTTGCACAGAGGTCAGTGAGCCATTTTAGTACAGCCTGGGCTCTCACTTGGTTTCTGAGAAACTGAACTCCAGTTTCTGAAACTGGAGCCCCTTCAGTTTCTAGAGTTCACTTCACCTCACAGTTTGGTCTTTTCCTAACTGAGCAGCAACTCGGGTTATTTTGTGCTTCTGTTGTAAGGATAAGACACACGTAAGGAATCAGGCCATGGGAAGCACTGGAATAAATGCCCACCATCTTGAGAATGGGCAGGTGGGCCCAGTGGCAGGAGATAGATGACTTAATTCAGGCAGATGTAATTTTGCTTATCCTCTGTGACTTGAGGTCAGTTAATGAAGTTGTGGTCAGAAGAAGCAACTTGCATTTTGTTTTTTAAATTTTTAAGTCATGTCCATAGGTTAGTACTTATTTAAAAAAAATTTTATATGTGAGGGTCTTTGCCTGCCTGTATGTCTGTACTACATGCATGCAGTACCCAAGGAGTCTAGAAGAAAGTCCATGGGAATAGTTACAGATTATTATGAGCTGCCATGTGGGTGCTGGGAATTGAGCCCAGGTCCTCTGAAAGAGCAGACAGTGCTCTTAACCACTGAGCCGTCTCTCTTTTACATCATTTTCACCTCATTTCTTTTAGCTTGGGGCTAGATCCCTTAAGCTCAGTAAGGATCCTTTTTCTGTACCAGGAAGTGCCTAAATTGTTGAATCTCATAGACAAGGGTAACTATCTGTTTATTTAAACTTTCACCAACTAAACAAGTCGTTCTTAAATTCTGTGCTGTATCAAGACTTGGTAAATATGAACAGTTCCTGCCCCCAAGACTCTGACAGGGCTGATTGGCAGTTCTCATCTCAAGACTGTGTCAGGGCAGATTGGCGATTCTCATGCTTTCTCTGTCACTCCACTGCTAGAATTCCTGTGTAGGGCTGAAACTCAAGTTCAAAGCCATTGCTGTATTCCCAGTAGAAATGGAAAGAATTGCAGGGTTTGGATCCATACTAAGGAAGTGAAAACCTCAGGCCTTAAGTGAGCAGCCCAGAATCTGAGTAAACTGAACAGGGCTCATAGGCTGGTATTCTCTATGGCATGCAGAGGAAGGGTGGCAGTGTGTTCTGACAGGCTTCTCTCTTGATCACCTGCCTGTGTAGACCTCACTCACATCACTTCGGCCTGCGAGATGGTGGCAGATATGGTGGAATCCCTGCAGTCAGTGCTAGCCTTGGGCCACAAGAGGAACAGCACCTTGCCTTCATTTCTCACAGCTGTACTGAAGAACATTGTTATCAGTCTGGCCCGCCTCCCCCTAGTTAACAGCTACACTCGAGTGCCTCCTCTGGTAAGTTGGATCTTGCTCAGTTTGATTTGTAATTAGGCCTCAAACTTGGGATCCTCCTCTCTACCTTCCAAAAGCTAGAATTACATGCTCAGCTTATCACATAGTCTTCATTATTGTGACACTCCCTGTAGTAGTAGTTCCAGCATTTTCATATGGTTGTGACATCTGCGTTGTCCCCCAGGCATTCTGTGTAATGGGCATACTGTATTTCAAACAATTGGCTGAAGTACTAAACTTCATCTCCACTGATAATTTATGTTGGATGTGATTCTGAAGTGATTAAACTAATTAGTAGTAAGCCAGAAATTATGCTTTTCAATTAGTTTTTTTCAAAAGTATCACCTCTGAAGAGATTCATACAAAGTTGAGCATACATGCAGAGGCACGCAGATCTCTGAGTTCTAGGCCAGACTGGTCTACATAGTTCTAGGACAGGCAGAGCTACATAGTGAGGCTCTTAGAGAGAGAGAGAAATATTCATTCATACATTTAGGGACAACCACTATTGTGGGTCTTCTCATGAAATTTTCTTCACAAATCAGCTTAAAATAGGCTAGTTCTTGGTTTTTGTTCCAGTTCACAGTGAGAACTTAGCATAGGAAAAGGGCTAACAGCAGCTAGGCTGACCTCAGTCCGCTGAAATAGCATACCAGACATATCTTTTCCTACAAAAATCTTCATCAAAAAAGCAAAGCTACCCCGCAGCTGACTTGAACCATAGCACAGAGCTAGGCCAGGCCCAAAGGAACGGTGCATAGAGAGAGCATGTGCCTACTGCTGGGCCATAGCTTCAGCATGTGTGTGCTTACGTGTAAGATCCTGGACAAGTTCACATCTAGAACATGACGTTTATTGAACCTTAGAGTTGAAGGGGCCCATTCTGAGTACTGTGGCCCAGCTATGCTAGAAGTGCTTATAGAACAGAGAGGTGTGGACATTGGGAAGAGAGCAATAGACAACCAAGAGATCGTTTAACATTGCTGCATGAGGCTCAGCCCTGGGCAGGAGCATTCCTTATAAAGACTGTACAAGAAGGTAGTATAGGGATCATGGAAGGCTCTTGAGGAATCTGCCTACAGAGGCTGTGTGCTGTAGGTAAATCTCCATCAAGAGCTCTTAACTGCTCCCTTGAGTGCCCTGGACAGGAAAGCAGCTGTAGCAAACACTGCAGGACCTCCCCTGGGCATGCCCCAGAGACTTCTGTGGGTAGTATAAGAGATTTATAGAAGGTTTTCCCTGAATAAAAAGGGCTTGGTTGGGTTGTAGAAATCTGGGGAAGTTCCCTTAGGCCCACATTGCTTTACTGAGGCACATAGCTGAACTGGCTAGATGGTCCTGCTACTGGAACAGTGTGGGGTGTACCTCAGGGCTCCCTTTTGTGCATGGTGCTTATCCACATATAGAATGGCAGAACTCAAGCTCTCAGTGTTGATAGAAACAAACAGTGGGGTTGGCCTTGTGCCTGCTTGCCAGTGCATATTTATACATGAGGCTGAATTTCATTAGTGTTTGCCTTTTTCCTAATACACTTGATGTTTGTGGGCACCAGCATTTCCTACAAGGAATATGGCTTGTGTACAGACAGCCTGAAGGGTGTAACAAGAAGGTGATGGGCTGGCCATGGGAAGGCAGGGCAGAGTGGTGGGAGTCAAGCTGGGCATTGAAGGTTCTAGGCAAAAGGATGGGAACCTCTTGTGGAAAGGCACAGGCTCTGGAAAAGTCTGAGTAGTAAAGAGCAGGCAACTGGCTCATCAGGGAGACCAGCTAAGAGAAAAGGGGAGGCGGGAGTCTTGTTTTCCTTATGACATCTCCGTCCATCTGGTATTCTTCTCCTCTTCTCAGGTATGGAAACTCGGATGGTCACCCAAGCCTGGAGGGGATTTTGGCACAGTGTTTCCTGAGATCCCTGTAGAGTTCCTCCAGGAGAAGGAGATCCTCAAGGAGTTCATCTACCGCATCAACACCCTAGGTATCCTTCCCACAGTCCTCTTCGGTCCCCATATGCCACCTCAGAGACCTGAAGCTTCAGGGTAGGGCCATTTCACTTGGCAACTGAAAAGATTCTGGGGTGATGATAATGCAAACCTTCACACATTTTATTGTACATATAGAATCATGGTGCAAAGTAGACCTAGATGCAGATGGATGAGTGTAGTGTGGAGGGTTGCATACCAGGCTTCTTTGAGCAAAGGGCAAGGCATGTGTAACTGTCACAGGAAGCCAGTTCTGTCTTCACATTATACATTCAAACTAAACCATACATGTGGGCTGGGTATGTGGCTCACTATAGTGCTTGTCTAGCACCAAGGAAGCCCAAGCTTCAGTCTCCAGTGCTGCAACAACAGACTAAATAGTGGAAGTCATGTTCTCATTGTCTTCCTGTTTGCCACTTTAACCTTGTATTCTCACTTGGGTCATTTTTCTTATATGTGGAATGAGCAGCTTGGGAAAACATGGCAAACCTGGTATCACAGGGGCAGAGTGATAGAATGAGGAAAGGTAGATTTGGCCAGACAGCCCTGCTTATCCCTTTGCTGACAGGGTAGGATCTTCAGTGCTATGGTCCATAGAATGGAGATTGTGTGCATTTTATATACTTAGTGTCTCAGTAAGCAGTAGCATGAGTAGTTCTCCTGTCAGGACTATTCTGCTTCCTGAAGCACAGTCTAAATTGCTGCTGCTGCTGCTGCTGCTGCTGCTGCTGCTGCTTTTTATTGTTATTCTTCCTCTTCTTCCTCTTCCTCCTCTTCCTCCGCTTTTTGCCCATTTTCTGGTTGAGGATGTGTCTTAATCTCTGTTCTATTCTGTGAAGAGACATCATGACCAAGGTAACTTTTATGAAAAAAAACATTTAGTTGGTGGCTTACTTATAGTTTCAGAAAGTTAGTTCATTATCATCATGGCAGAAAGCAGCAGGCATGGTGCTGGCAGCAGCTGAGAGCTTTACATCCTGATCCACAGCAGCAGGCAGAGAGAGGGAGATAGAGACAGAGAGACAGGGCCTGGTGTGGGCTTTTCAAACCTCAAAGCCCAGTCACAGTGACACACCTCCTCCAGCAAGGCCACACCTCCTAATCCTTCTCAAATAGTTTATCACCTAGTTACCAAGCATGCAAATATATGAGCCTATGGAGGCCAGTCTGATTTGGTTTTGTGGTTATAATCTTCATAGCCTTTCCTTTTGGGGGTATTTTCTAAAAGAGCCTGGGCACCAGATCCACTGCCTGGTCCAAGCTAGGTCCTAGGGCCTCTTCAAGTTTTCTTATTCAGATCTCAGCAATCTGCCCCAACTTCCTAAATCTATGAATTGAACAGTTCATCACTGTCTGCAGTAACTCCTGAGTAGGAATTAGGCACCTCCCATGAAGAACATTTTTACTTCCTGTCTTAGTTACTTTTATGTTGCTGTGATAAGCACCATGATCAAAAGCAACTTGAGGAGGAAAGGGTTTATTTCTCTTTATAGCTTATAAGTATATCACTGACGGAAACCAGGGCAGGAACGCAGGATAGGAACCTAGAGGCAGAAACAGGAGCAGAGGCCATGGAGGAGCACTGCTTACCAGCTTGCTCACCAGGTCTTGCTCAGCCTGCTTTCTCAGAGTACTCAGGGCTATCACCCCAGGGGTAGTTTCACCATTATGGGCTGGACCCTACCACATCAATCACTAATTAGGAAAACTCCCTTCAAACTTACTTACAGGCCAATATTTGGAGGCATTTTTTTCAACGGAGAGTTCCTCTTCCTAGATGATTTCTAGCTGTGTCAAGTTGACATAACTAGCCAGCACATTGCCTTTGCTCCTGCCCACTTGGGCAGTTATCAGTTTGGTCTGTCTCCTGGTGTCAGTATTCACTTGAATTTGAATCATACCCATGTTCCAGGAGGTCCTAGCACTTGATATTCTACTTTTCTGGTCTTCTTTACTGTATCCTGGCCTTACAAGGTGTGCTGTAGATATCCTTGGGTCTTGGTGGGGACATCAGGTGCAGTCGTTTGTTGAACTTTACTCTGAATGGCCTCCTAGACTGCCTGTGCTGCTTGCTAGAGTGTTCTTAGCCCAATACCATGCTTTTTTTTAAATCTGTCTTCTGGGTGGCTTTCACTTTTTTTACACATTTATTTACTTTGTGGAGGCAGGACTCACATAAACATCCCGTATTACAGCATGTGCATGGAGGGCAGAGGGTAGCTGACAGGAATTGGTTCTCTCCTTCTTCCAGATGGTTCCTGGGAATTGAACTCAGATTGTCAGCCATCTCACTGACAATCTGTTTAATCTCACCAGCTTTATAGAGACAGAATTACTTATCTCTATGGTCTGCTCTGAAGTCTCATGGTCAGACTTAAGGTGAAACTTGTAAAATGCTTAGTGGGCAGAAGTAGCCTGGCCAGCTTATGTGATACCTTTGTCAACATCCTTGTCGCTGTACTATACAGTTGGGTATTGAAAGGCAGTCTGGGCTGCTGAACTTGGCCTGTACCTCTTAGTCTTGATAGCATTTCCATTTGCTCTTGTGTCCTTTGTGATAAATGGAAAGAGAATGTCATTCCTCCTTCCCTCATGCTGTAGGATTGCTCTGAAGGTGGTGCCCTAGGAGCAGTACTGATGGGATTATATTGTCAGTGTCTCCTCATGGGTTTGGGGAGTCAGGAAACTGATGTAATCATTAATTCCTAGGGTGGACCAGTCGTACCCAGTTTGAAGAAACTTGGGCCACCCTCCTTGGTGTCCTGGTGACTCAGCCCCTGGTAATGGAACAAGAAGAGAGCCCACCAGAGGTGAGACTTTCATAACTAGAGGGTGGCTAACTGGAATCCTGTAGCTGTGACAGCTGGTGACTCTGTTTTGAAACAGGAAAACAGGCTGATTATATGCTAACTGATGGTCCAGAGTAAAGACAAACCCCGAGAGGCTTGGAGACTGAGGCTTCCAGTAGCTAGGTTGTGTCTTTCGCTATGAAACATGCCACTTCAATGATCAATGAGATGGTTCTTTCATGTTCTACTCACTATCACAATCTGAAAGAATGTCATTGAACTAAAACAAAAAAAGCAATGAATCCAGGCTGTGCACATGCACTTTTTCGGTTGGGGGGTGGTGGTGGTGGTTGTTTTAACTATCTTAGAGGTTTTGCTTTGGTAGCTTAGTGTTAATGTATACTATGCTAATATGACATGAATAACCACCATATCCTTGTAAAATGATGGAGGTTCTGGGTATTAAAAGTACTGGGATATCAAAGATTCTAGGATATAACACATCTATTATCTTCAAACTCATCTGTAACTACCAGGCTGCCATAGGCAGTGTTCTAAAATGATGATAGAATTTAAGAGCAATTTTCTCCAAGATAAATTTCTATTTGGAGTTCTATGCCAAACATCTGTATACTTCAAGTTTACTCCAAGGTCCAGGTATGTAGTATAACCAGTGCCCAGCAAACTTGGACTTAAGACCCTGGCTATGGGAAGCCATACCACTTAGGTGATCTGATCTTCCTCTATGAGGCCATGTGGCCTATGGGCACTGTGTGAAGTAGAGGTAGGATGAGTAGTTGGTATCTTCTCATCATGTTGTCAATGTGTTCCTCTAGGAAGACACAGAAAGGACCCAGATCCATGTCTTAGCTGTGCAGGCTATCACCTCTCTAGTGCTCAGTGCAATGACTGTGCCTGTGGCTGGCAATCCAGCTGTAAGCTGCTTGGAGCAACAGCCCCGGAACAAACCACTGAAGGCTCTCGATACCAGGTTTGCCTGAGTTCCTATGTGGGCCAATACAGAGGATGGTGAGGTAGCCCACTTTCCCTAGCCTTCTCCTTTGTTATAAGAATTGATGTAACAATTCTTACTGGTTCTTTCAGTACTGTTACGTTTCATGTCTGGGCCTTCCCCTGAAATACAGGTCCAAAAGTGATTTTTGTCAACAGTGACAACTGAAAATTTATCCTGAAATGTTATGGGCTTCACTGGGTGCTCATGCACAGACTTGTGGGTCAGGAATGAGCACCTGCTAAAGGGTTTGGGTTTTGTTACACCAGCTGCTTCAAGCAAGTGAAAGAGAAGTCCTGGTGGTTTTCACTTCTGTGATGTTTGAAGGAAGCAAACATGTTTTTTCCTTGGTTCTGAATTTTAGATTTGGAAGAAAGTTGAGCATGATCAGAGGGATTGTAGAACAAGAAATCCAGGAGATGGTTTCCCAAAGAGAGAATACTGCCACTCATCATTCTCACCAGGCATGGGATCCTGTCCCTTCTCTGTTACCAGCTACTACAGGTACAGGAAGGAGCTAGAACAAGAATGTGGCTGGCATTCTTGCTGTGGCTTAACAAGGAGGCTGCATGCTGAGTGTATTGCCGCCATTCACAGGTCGCATGCTTCGTCTGGACCACCATGAGCACCAGGATGTATTTCCTCACTTAAATGAAGAGAATTTTCTTCCCATTGTGTGCATTAATTGTACAAAGTATTGTGTTTCATAAGGACATTTTCATATAAGCACATAATGTATATTGAATGAGCCACCCCCCAAAACCTCCTTACCATTCCCTTTGCCCACCTTCCCTTCCCTTTGTTGTCCCCACTTTGTTACTGTCAAACAAACTGCTTCAGTCTCATAATTACTAAATTGTTTTAGGAATTGTTTGTTATTATAAATTTAAGTACCTTGAAGACTTTATTTGGGAAAGTTTGTATATGGAAATGCAGTATGTTATAGATCCCAAAATAGTTTAGGCAACATTGAATTAAACAGAACACTGAGACTTTAAATAGTCATGGGGCTTAAACACTGAGGAGCCTCTGTCTGGGCCAGTAGGATAGGTGAGAAATGGCATACTTCTTGGAACATCTTGAGGGGGTGTTCATAGATGCCTATAGCAATTCAGAGTCAGCTCTGGGAGGGCAGTAGAGGGCCTTGGGAGAGGGTGGGCAGGGTGAGAGCTAATGGAGGGAGTTAGCTTGAGGCAGCCATTGAAGAAGAGAGAGTCTAGTTTGCCCACCAGGCCTGACAGCTCAACAGGTTGAAACGGACAGTACTCCCAGACCTACTGCCTCTGCATAGCTGGAGTATCCTGCCCATGATGAGGACACCTAGATTGGGCAAACAGCTGTCCAGGCAGGAGCAGGGTCTCATGCAGTGCTGTGCTGATGGTTTTTATAGGTGCTCTCATCAGCCATGACAAGCTACTGTTGCAGATCAACTCAGAGCGGGAGCCAGGCAACATGAGCTACAAGCTGGGCCAGGTAGGTCAATTTTACCAATCCACTCCCTTCTATAAGGACTGTAGGCTGAAATTATAACCACTTTGAGCTTGAGTCACAGGCTTGAGCTCCATACCACATTCAGAGAAAAGTTTTTATTTACGTACTTTATTCTAGATTTTAATATATTTTGCATATAAGCATACACTTAGTTATAAAACATAGTGGGATGGTGTGACTTTAATATAGTTTGCATATAAGCATTCAGATGTTTATAAAACATGTGAGATAGGAGAGAACCAAGAAGCATGAAAGGTCAGAGAGGAGAGAGTGGAGTCAGCTGAGAGCTGTTAGGCAGATGCACTGCTAAAAGCTTCCTGGCTGCTAGCTGAGAGGGCAGCTGGCAGTTGAACAGTACACTTCATTCAGAACAATGGGAGTAGCTGACAGCTGCTGACTGCAGAGATCAGGGAGCTAGGGTACCTGCTGCCTTTCTAGACAGACTCTCCTGTGCTTTCCTACCTTTACAGAGGAAGTGCCACCCTAAGGTAAGTCACAGAGTTGGTTAGAATGTGATGTGCTTGTGATGTAGTGTTTCTGAAGATGAGGTGATGAGTAAGATGCCTGCGCTCCAGGGTTCATGATCATATTCTAGGTTCCATGTCCCTGTGGTCACATTGTCCCTTACGTCTGTGTTGCACTCATATAATTGTCTGTTTCCTTCAGTACTTGAGGCCAGCTCCAATGTCTGCAACCTCAATATAGTAGGACTGTGTGGGACCAAAGTATAGATCTAGCCCTGCCTTGCCTGGGATACTTGCCAGCTATTAAAAACTACTGGGCTGCGCTGCCACTCCATTTTAGGAAAAGAGATGGTAAAAGGGACTGGTGTGGAGAACACTGGCACCTAGAATTCATTCACAGCTCACAGCTTGCCCTCATTAGGTATCTGAGATCATAAGAAAAAAATGCAGGAGGATTTGCAGAGGAGCAGTCAAGAGGGAGGTCACTATTCATCCTGAGAATGAGTGCAAAGACCACTTCACCTGCAACTACATTTGTGAGCTTGGGGCTCTTGGCTGCCCCTTACAGCTTCCTAAAACAAACACATCTCCTTCTGTATCCTTGAAGAAATTTCTGTAACCAAGCAGCCCAGAAAAGCAGATTCTATAATTGGAAAACACAAGTGAGTGGGACTAGGTTTATAAAATCCATGTGTGGGCCCCTCTCTCCAGGGTGTAGTCAGCTGTCACTTAGGAGCAATAGTGTCATTCTTTGGTGTTGCTTTTACTTTATACCCTCTTCAGACACTCATTCAGGCTTTGAACCTGAGGTCAGAGTTTTTCTGCCATCAGTTTAGATCGTTTACCTTTCTACCCAGGGGTTCTACTGATAGTATCATATGGGTCTGAATGGATCATTACAGGGGCCATATGTGCTCAGACCAGGAGAATCAGATTGTACCTACCCAAAAAGAACCTGAGGCCTTCACCTATGTCCTTATCTCTGGTGCCATATCACAGGTGTCCATACACTCCGTGTGGCTGGGGAACAACATCACACCCCTGAGAGAGGAAGAATGGGATGAGGAAGAGGAGGAAGAAACTGATGTCCCTGCACCAACGTCACCACCTGTATCTCCAGTCAATTCCAGGTTTACTGGCTTTATTTTTTTAATAAGAAATTTGAAATTTCTTCTCAGTCACTTATTTGGGGTCCTTCTTGAAGCTAACCTCTCATCTGTGTATGGGGAAAATATCCATGTTTCACACTCTGCAGAAAACACCGTGCTGGGGTTGATATTCACTCCTGTTCGCAGTTTCTGCTTGAATTGTACAGCCGCTGGATCCTGCCATCCAGTGCAGCCAGAAGGACCCCTGTCATCCTGATCAGTGAAGTGATTCGATCTGTAAGTTTGCTTTCCCCCACCCAGAGGCATCTCTGCACACCATGCACACACACAGTCATGCACATACACGTGTGATACACGTGTGCTAAATACACCACAGACACATCACATAAATTTCACAGCACATATATGCATCAGATACCATATACATAAATACATGTGCCATGCATTCACTAGATATACATACACACAGACACATAATACACACAAATAGATACACACACATAGACACATACACATCTCATCTATAATGTCTCAGAACCTGTAAAGGAACTCCTGCAGGCCTCCCAGATATGGAGGGACAGAGTATTTGAAGTTGGTGACAAGACAGATTTTTTTTTTCAGATCCAGTGCAGGTAAATGCTCTCAAATGTAAAACCAGTGTGTAATATGCCTTCTAGAGACCCACCTTGTCTCTGTCTCTTTCAAAGTAGTGACGAATAGCTGTGTACCCCTGAACTTACTCTTCTGAACTAACACTTTGTAAGAAGCACTGGTTCAGAAGAGCAATGTCAGATAAACAGTCTCATCGTACTTCAGTACTCACTGTTCCCGACAGCCCCAAACAAGGGGTCGTGAGTGGCGTCTGTCGGTATTGACAGGGCTGGCTGGATCGGAAGGCTCTTAAATACTGACTTGGTCTTCTGAAAAGTGATAGTGGGAGCTGGAGAGAGTGTAGTTAAGAGAGCACCGGCTGGCCGGGCGGTGGTGGTGTACGCCTTTAATCCCAGCACTTGGGAGGCAGAGGCAGGCGGATTTCTGAGTTCAAGGCCAGCCTGGTCTACAGAGTGAGTTCCAGGATAGCCAGGACTACACAGAGAAACCCTGTCTCGAAAAAAAAAAAAAAAAGAGAGAGAGAGAGCACCGACTGCTTTTCTGAAGGACCTGGATCTGTTCCCAGAGCTTACATGGGGGGCTCATATTTTAGGCTACCCTTCTTACATTCCTCAAGGTGTAATTCTTGTTCTGATTCTCCGTGTCTCCAGCTTCTTGTGGTGTCAGACTTATTCACTGAACGTACCCAGTTTGAAATGATGTATCTGACGCTGACAGAACTACGGAGAGTGCACCCTTCAGAAGATGAGATCCTCATTCAGTACCTGGTGCCTGCCACCTGTAAGGCAGCTGCTGTCCTTGGAATGGTGAGTGAGGGTAGTACAGAGTCTGCCCCCATTGAAGCTGTTTGGGGCTGCACTGATTTGGGACCTTGTATTGGTCAAATGTGCTGCATGTATCCGCACAGTTCAGAAGCTCCGTGGCACATATGGACCACAACTCTGGTCAGCTAAAAGACTTTGGTGCCTGTTGGTACTGTTCCCACAGAGGACTGTGTTGTAGTGAGCATGGTTGGAGCACTTGTCCCCCTTGTCACATTGTATGTTGTTACAGTGAGTACTTCTCCAGGACAAAAGGTATGGTGGCACTAGGACATAGATAGTGGAACTGGGTCTTGCTTCTTCTGCCAGTCTGTCACTTGGCAGCCCCACTCCATTTCTCTGGTGGGGTCTAGATCTCACTGTACTGCTCAGCCTGCAGTCTTCTCTGGTGACCCTTTTGTCACAGTAACCTTGCACTTCCACTTTGAGCAATGTAGGTTTTTATCCTTAACACTATGATTGTTTTGTCTTGGTCCAGTTGTGCTGCTGTCACAAAATATATAAACAACAGATATATACTGCTTATGGTTCTCAGGACTGGGAAGCCCCAAATCAAGGTGCTCTGGAATGCCTGATGTGCACCTACCTCATGGCTTCTCCAGCTCACCAGCATTTCCCATTATTCTGCTGCTGATTTATCAGAATTTAGCTAGTACTACTTGGTCGTCTTTCCTATGTACATATTATTAGGTGGTTCTCAGAACATACATCAGACATAGACATGAAAATAATTACCTGTGGGTTCTGCCTCTTGTTGGAGCATATTAGAGGGCATCAGCACTCAGGAAAAGAGAGAGACTCTAGATTGTTGACATGAGCACTTTTGTCCTGTCACTTGTTATTAAATTATTACTGTGTTTTTAAATTATTTTAAAATGTTATCATTAAATGTTGAAAATAATCATGTTTTTAATCTCTGTTTCCCGGGATCCAATTTTGTGAAAACAGAAGAAACTGTTCAGGGTCTGGAAAGATGGCTCAGTGGTTAAGAGCACTTGGTTCTCTTATAGAATATCTGAGTTCTTTCTTAGCACCCACATTGCCAGCTCATAACCAACACCCTCTTCTGGCCTCTACAGGTTCCTATAATACACATGCATATTTACCATGTGGACAGACACGTATACCACATATAAAAATAAAAGTAGTTTTAATAAAGAAACTTACTTGTTCACTAGACATATGGGTGGCTGCCATGTGTGAAGTAGTTAGGACAGCTGGCAGGAGTAGTGTGGAGGAGCCTGCTGGGGCCTGTTCACCATGGGTCATATGTGCCATGACCTCTCTTGTTAGTAAGACAGTGCTATTATCACTGCAGCCACAAGTATCTGACCTAACCCTGCCTAACCCTGTGCAGTCTCACAGAGCACCAGCACACATAGATCATGCCACAGCAGGACTCCCACCTCCTTACTGTTCTGCTATAGAATCTGCTGTCACTGATCCTAGAGGCTAGAACAGGTATACAACAGCATGGGTGGCCATAGCACCATCCAGAGAACAGGAACAATGAGCACTTAGTCCCCCTGTGTGAGCGCACTCTTCAAAGCAGACATCCTCTGGGTGCTGTCAGGACTGTGTCCTTGTGGGAGGTCCATTTTCCTTCTTGGGGTGGCTTCAGTGGCTTAACTTTCCTTGTAACTGTGGTTTTGTGCTCAGGCCCAAGTTCCTCAGGCAAAATGTAAATCAAATGCATCAGGCAAATAATGGTCATTTTTAAGAAACGACCCCAAGGCAGAATGGCAGATGGCTCCAGTTCCCAGCTCTGTGTACACAGGCTTGAAGGCAGTTGTCTTCTGAGAGGCTTTCAGCCTGTCCTGTGCTGCTGCAGGCAGTGCCGCATTGCTTTTCCTGGGGACACCTGAACAAGGGATGTTCACCTCAGGCCACCGATGATCCAAGTCCAGCTTGTGAATCAGTGTACTTATTGGCTTTCCTCATAGGAACCTGAGTGAAGGCTCACTTATTGGATCTGAGGGACCCCAAAACAGCTGCATACTAAAAAATTCTACCACGGCATGAGTAATGATACCTCTAAAGCTACATAAATGGAGTCACAGTACCCTTCTCCTCCTTCACTTAACCTTTTCCTAAGACCAAGTGCAGTGGGGGCAGGATCATGTACAGCATGTTGAGGTTTGGGTTTCCATCCTTGGCTACCCCTGTGATGAAGGAATGTTAGAAACCTGTGCTTGTGAGAGACTGGTAGGAATACAAGTAATCTCAGTTCCTCTGATTTCAAGATGGCGTGACCATGTTATGTCCAGAGGACAGTGTTCCACAGCATGTATCAAACTGTCACTTTTCTTTGCCCATTGTTAGATCTGCAGCTTTCAACAACATACTCTGGTGTTAATGCTTGCAGAAGTGTGGTCAGAGCCCTAGGTTTAACTATTCTTAGGAAGGACTTACAGCTCAATAGGGATAGCCTGGGGAGGGGGATGAGAAGGAAGTAAAGACTAGCAAAGACTGTTAACCCTCTTTAGCCTGACACCATCAGATAATAGACTCCCCTGGAGGGCTAGATGACCAGAAGGCCTCTTCTATCATGAGACCAAATGAGTCCTCAGCCAGCCTTTCCTGGGGACGGGACACAGCCAGACAATGAAGTGCTGCCACTGGATTGCATAACACAACACCAGTCTTCAGTGCTGAAGGAGTCGTGTGCCAAGGTGTATGCTCCCACATTTAGAATACCTAGTGGAAGTGATACCATGTCAGTTCAGGTTAGCACACATTAATGTCAGGAGCTTCACAGCTACCAACAAGCTTTTGCTAGGAAGAGCCAGACCAAGGTTTATTACAGTGAACAAACATGAGGCAAAAATCAGCTAAGGGAGAAGGTTCCTGGGTAAAGCCTAGAAAACCAGGTGTGAATACTGTTCCTGAATAGTCATACAGAACACAAATCAGCCAATATATGTGAGATGTTCCTACAGGAGCCAGCAGAACTTAGAATTCAGGGTTGTCACAAGTTGCAGGTTACAGGAATACCCTCTGCCCAGCACATCCCACAGCTCCAAAAGTAAGTGTGAGCACAAATCACATTTTTTTCATAAGGTAAACCCTCTCTCAACTTCAGGTTTTTAGATAGGATCGGCACACCAGCCTCTCCTGGGTGAATTTCAGCCACTGCATGGACTCTGCTATGTTCTTGACTATTGCTAGGCTCTTTCAACCTCAAGGAAGTAGGCCTTTGGCAGTCATCCATCAGTCTGCCTCCAACAGCTCATGTATGTGCTTGTATCTAGGACAAAACTGTGGCAGAGCCAGTCAGCCGCCTACTGGAGAGCACACTCAGGAGCAGCCACCTGCCCAGCCAGATTGGAGCCCTGCATGGCATCCTCTATGTGTTGGAGTGTGACCTCCTGGATGACACTGCAAAGCAGCTCATTCCAGTTGTTAGTGACTATCTGCTGTCCAACCTCAAAGGAATAGCCCAGTGAGTGGGACTGGCTGGGTGGGCTGCAGGCTTTGGTGTGATCTTAGCAAAAACATAAAAAACAAAATAAAAGTCTCCTATTTGACTTTCAAAGTGTATGCCAGAACAAGCATGGTAACAAATGCTTATAAGCCAGCATTTGAGAAACCAAGGCAGAAAAATTGGCATAAGCTTCAAATCAGCCAGGGCTACAGATGAGATCCTGTCCCAAAAATAATAACAAAGTATATGCCAGGTCCTGGTAAGTGGCAGGCAGGAAACCCAGGAAAGTACCTTTTTAGGAAGTAGTAGCTATGAGACACAAGGACACAAATGTACAGCAGATGTTTTCTTGGATTTCTCTAGTAAGATGAAAAGTCTTGCCTTGCATTGCTCTCCCCTGGCACTTAGCACACTGCTGTGGACAGCAACCTTAGCACCTGCTGCCAGGCTCAGCCTCCTCTCTAGTTTCTGATCAGCACCCTGTTTCCTGTGAGGCCCTTTCCCCTGCTCTGATCTCCCACCTCCCCCTAAAGACACCTCACATGCAGCTGTACTTGGATGTACTGGTCTTTTTGAAAATAAGTTGAGTCCATCACAGCTCTATCTTAGAAGCAGAAGGAGGTGTTGTGACAGACGGTGCATAGCTAGGCACTCAGAGGCATGAGTTAGGGATGTGAAGGGGCTTGAAGGAAAAGCCAGGTGTTCTGTGACCATATTGTAGATTGAGAGGTGGAGAGTAAAGTTAGAGATGGTGGGGTCTTAGGCTGACAGATATAGCTACTGGGACGAGGTGGCATTCTGACACATGAGCAGAAGTGCATCTTCAGGTCCCAACAGGCAGTGGCAAGTTGAACTGGAACCGAGATAGTGGCTTGTGGCCCGCCCTTCCTTGTAGTCCTTGGCTGAACAGTAACCTACTGTATGACAAACAGCCACCCACTGCCCCTGTGATGACAGATCTTGGCCTGGAACAGATTTGGGCAAGTTTTGTGAAAGCACAGTCTGTGCTAAGGAGTGAAGAGGGCACAGAGGACTGTAGGAGGAGCTTACAATTCCAAGTCAGATAATCACAAGACTTACTCAATGCTTTATGCAGAGGATGCTGTACAAAACAGTGGCTAGTTCCTAGGAGTGACAGTATCATTTGAACAGATCTGAAAGGGTAGAAGAGATGAAGTGTGGCTCCTTTGTTTATGGTGGCATTGGTCTAATTCATATTCCAGCCAGGTCCCTACTGCTGCCATTAGGCAAACAGGAACCAACTGGAGATCCCATGAGTTAGAGTGTTACAAGTTAGCATATGCATGGAGCAAACAGACACCCTGACGAAGAACATGAAGAATGTGCAGGGAGAATGAAGTGGCCTATGGACAGGTACAGAATTGGAGATGGCATGCTAAGCTGAGACCATGCAGCTCTAGAGACAGTGTAATCAGTAGGCAAGCCAGGTGAAAAGGCCTGGAGAAGCTGACATGACCCAGGGCTCTGTACTCAATAGACGTGGATGGATAATACTTTAAAACTGTCCCTTCTGCAGACAGGCGGGGGCTGCTGTATGTGACTGGGTATTATTACTGTCTCCCATTCTTAGCTGCGTGAACATTCACAGCCAGCAGCATGTGCTGGTGATGTGTGCCACTGCATTCTACCTGATGGAAAACTACCCTCTGGATGTGGGACCAGAATTTTCAGCATCTGTGATACAGGTGAGAGGGCTCTAGATGGGCTCTATTGAACATAGGCAGGTTAGCTTATAGACTATACCAGTGGGTCATTGTGCATTTGGGGAAGATAAGAATAAGCCTTTCTTCTTGTCTAGATGTGTGGAGTAATGCTGTCTGGAAGTGAGGAGTCCACCCCTTCCATCATTTATCACTGTGCCCTCCGAGGTCTGGAGCGGCTCCTGCTGTCTGAGCAGCTCTCTCGGCTAGACACAGAGTCCTTGGTCAAGCTAAGTGTGGACAGAGTGAATGTACAAAGCCCACATAGGGCCATGGCAGCCCTAGGCCTGATGCTCACCTGCATGTACACAGGTGAGTGAGTTATAAGAGTCATAGACTCACCCAGAGACTCAAGCCAGGCCTCATGGTGTGGCAGCCTTAGTGTGGCCCTAAGACAGCCTTGTCACCTTTCCAGAAATTTAGGGCCCAAGGCAAGAGAGCAGTTCACATGATACCACCAAGTATAGGTACCAGAGTTGCCTCTGGCCACTACATCCCTGAGAGTTGGAAGAAAGTTGGGCTGGGTCCTGCCTTGGTAGGGACTATAATCACCTACTTTTGAAGGATCTCTGCCTATCTGGTAAAGTCCCGTATGAGCCACTGAGTGCAGATCTCAGGACTCTTAGGCTTCTGTCCTGTAGTCTACTTAGTGTTTCTGTTTCAGGAAAGGAAAAAGCCA
Organism: Rhabdomys pumilio; assembly: GCA_030674055.1. Classification (NCBI taxonomy): domain Eukaryota; kingdom Metazoa; phylum Chordata; class Mammalia; order Rodentia; family Muridae; genus Rhabdomys; species Rhabdomys pumilio. The sequence continues at coordinate 50,459,390 of JANHMN010000007.1, read as the reverse complement.
GTCCAGGCAGAGCTTCTGACCCCAGCCCTGCTACACCTGACAGTGAGTCTGTGATCGTAGCTATGGAGCGAGTGTCTGTGCTCTTTGATAGGTAAGAGATGCAGCAAAGCCCCACCTCTAACCTTGCCAGTCATTGACTGCCCTAGAGCCACAGCCAGAGCAGTTCCTTCTATGTATATTTGTTCTTTCTCTTGAACTTTAAAATGCATCTTTGCAGCCATTTTCCAATACATGCATATTCACAGAGCACCACCTGCAAGCCAGACTCAGGGACGACTGGACCCATGCAGGTGTGCAACCAAACCACTGCCCTGGTGGATCCCACAGGCCACTGCTGAGGAAATAGACACTACTGGAGTATAGCCAAGTACTGTGGTGGGGCTTGGGCTATATCCACAGGAAGGAGACACGGATAAGTGCCCAAGTCACTTGTGTACTTCTCAGCTGCATACCATAGTTGTATGGCGTTAGTGGAATAGTCATAGGTCAGCTGCCTCTAAGGATGCTGCTAAGGGGAAAGTGTTAGATGTTGAGAGAAGAATCAACAGGAACATGTTGGGGGTCCATGTTTGAAGGGAAGAAAAGCTGATTGACAGTAGTACTCTGGCTATTAGGACATGCAACAGTGGAAAGTTTTGGAACACTTTGATGCAGAGAGTCTCTTTATAATGTCACTACCCCATACTATTGCTGCTGTTCCTTTACAGGGCTTTCTCACAACTACATTATTCTCCCCAGAGTGGGGAAGATCACCTTGTGCCCAGATCAGTCAGGGCAGCCAAAGGACAGCCTGGGTGTCATCTTTGGCTTTTAAAGCTCAGACCCTAGTTGTGGTCTGAGCCCCACTTGGAACATCCCTGTGGGCCAAGGGTCTCTGAGCCTTGGTCCAGGTTGACTCTATGGGCAGGGTTGATAGGCCAAGAGCCAGGGTGAGGCTCAGATCAGCTCCTTTCATTTCAGGATCCGCAAGGGATTTCCCTGTGAAGCCAGAGTTGTGGCAAGGATCCTGCCTCAGTTCCTAGATGACTTCTTTCCTCCTCAAGATGTCATGAACAAAGTCATTGGAGAGTTTCTGTCCAACCAGCAGCCATATCCACAGTTCATGGCCACTGTAGTATACAAGGTAAGGGTATACTTGCCTTGTGGGGCAAGGACAGAGCAGGGAGATGAAGGGGGAGCCAATCCCACACTTCCAGTAGGCCTGCCATCAGGGCCTACTCATTCTTTAAGACAGGTGACAGCTGTGGCTCCAATCCCCTCACCCAACCCCACAGCCTGACCCTGTGCTCAGAGTTCTCTCCTCCCCAGGTTTTTCAGACTCTGCACAGTGCTGGGCAGTCATCCATGGTCCGGGACTGGGTCATGCTGTCCCTGTCCAACTTCACACAAAGAACTCCAGTTGCCATGGCCATGTGGAGCCTCTCCTGCTTCCTTGTAAGCGCATCTACCAGTCCATGGGTTTCGGCGATGTATCCTTCCATGAGGCTTTAGCCAGGTATCAGCCTCCACCAGCCTTTCCTTATTCTCTTAGCATTCAGTTCAGGTTTCACTAAGTGTTTTGAAACCTAAACTCTAAAGTTGGTATCAAGGTGATGCTTTCCCTTCCTTAAAACGTTGACAGGGACATGAAACAAAAGGGCTAGCCATTTGCCAGCTATGGTTTGTGGCAGTTCTACTGCTGAGGGAGAAGAGGGGAACCCAAAGGGAGGCAGGGCAGTTCAGGCCAGCCAGCCGCTGGCCCTGCGGCTGCCCCATCATCTGGCATACACTATCCCTCTGAGATTTTCTCAATGCTGCTTCTCATTAGCTCTCATCTTTACACTGTGGTCACCCTCCTGGGGAAAGCTGTAATGCTGTAGTTCCCGCCCTAATAGTGATGCCAGGAGTTCCTCTTCTGGCAGCCTCCTCCACAGTAGACCATGAGAGTTTCTGAGCAGCGAAGTTCTCTTGGTGGTGACAGTACAGCTTCACCCTAAGTACTGGGAAAGCCTTGCAGGCAGGGTGCTAGCTCTGCCCTCCCTGCACTGGAGCAGTGTGAACGGGAACACCAGCCACTAGCACTGTGTGGGGAGCACAGCCCAGGTAAGTGCTGTTGCGCAGAGCACAGGGAACCAGCACCCTGTCTGCACTGCAGGGCTCCCACTTCCTGGGCCTCTCTGCCTACCCACCCCTGCCCTCCTGGGCAGATAGCAAGCTCCAGCTGGGAGAGGAGTACAAGCAGCTGCTGCTGCTGCTAATGTAGTCTAGGCTGGCCTCTATTTTGGTTGCCCTTAGTCTTCCCTGGGCCTCTTGGTGGACTTGGGAAGGGAACCACTTGGGGAGAGAGCCTCCCCCCACCCTTGCCATCGTTCCCCTTAACTCTTCTACCAGTCTTCCACACGTCATCAGCAGGATGGGCAAACTGGAGCAGGTGGATGTGAACCTTTTCTGCCTGGTTGCCACAGACTTCTACAGACACCAGATAGAGGAGGAATTCGACCGCAGGGCTTTCCAGTCTGTATTTGAGGTGGTGGCGGCACCAGGAAGTCCATACCACAGGCTGCTTGCTTGTTTGCAAAATGTTCACAAGGTCACCACCTGCTGAGTAGTACCTGTGGAACAAGAGGCTGAGAGAAGGCAGCTGCTGGGGCCTGAGCCTCCAGGAGCCTATGCCAAGCTTCTGCTGGGGCTGCCTTGGTTGTGCAGGCTTCCACTTGTGTCAAGTGGACAGCCAGGCAATGGCAGGAGTGCTTTGCAATGAGGGCTATGCAGGGAACATGCACTATGTTGGGGTTGAGCCTGAGTCCTGGGTCCTGGCCTCGCTGCAGCTGGTGGCAGTGCTAGGTTGACCAGGTGTTTGTCCTTTTCTTAGTGTTCCCCTGGCCATGGTCGCCAGGTTACAGCTGCCCTGCTATGTGGAACACAAGTCCTAGCTCTTGCCAGATGGTTCTGAGCCCTCCTGTCCCACTGGACTGGAGAGCTCCTTCCCACATTTACCCAGCAGGCATACCTGCCACACCAGTATCTGGACACAAAATGAACGGTGTGTGGGGGCTGAGAACTGGGGTCCCAGGTGTCCAGCATCATTTTCCCTTTCTCTGTTTTCTTCTCAGGAGTTAAAATTTAATTATATCAGTAAAGAGATTAATTTTAATGTAACTCTTCCTATGCCCGTGTAAAGTGTGTGACTTGGCAAGGCCTGTGCTGCATGTGACAAAGTTTATGGAAGTGGATGGGCCTTCTGGCCACCACTCCCTCTCCTGTAGCTACCCAATCTAGTCGGGCAGGTCCCTCATGTAGCCCTCCCACCACCCTATGGCACTTGCACTTCACACAGCTCCTTTCTCTTATGCATTCCATTTAACCAGCACAGAGAGAGGTGTTGGTGTTGACTGCCTATGTGAGAATCCTGCCTGTGGCCCAACTGAGGAACTGAGGAGACTGACTTCCACTGTTATAGTTATAAGAGGCTTGCCCTGCAGCAGCCGCCCCTCACCCACCACCCCAGGCATGACTGTCAAGCTGTCTACTGACTATACTCTCCTAGTTGATAAACTCTCCTAGTCTCTCAGCCTGGACCCAAAGAGGCTATCCCAATAACCACATCCCTGGTCATGGCTGACCTGCGCTGTAGCCTGCCCAGACACCAGCTGACCATTGTGGATGCTGTCTGTCCCTTTGTATCTTCTGCATGGTTGGGACCTGAGGAGTGCTGACCTGATTACCCCATAGGTGTCTCTGAGCTATGGTTTGTTGGTGTGTCTCAGCTTCTCTTGGTCAAGGGAAAGCTTGGTGTCCTAGCAACAGTTAAGAATGGACCCAGAGCCTCTTTTACCCCTTCCCATCTTGCCTTCTGTCAACCCAGTAGAGTATAGACCTGTGCCTGTCAGAGCCCAGGAAGGACTCAGCCTTGACAAGATGAGGCACCAAAGGGAAGGTTCAAAATCAGGTCCGTCTATGGCCTCAGACAATTTCCCATGCTGGTCAGAGCTACCTCTTCTTCCCATGGCCCAAGCCCAGAGTAGCCAGGTCATGTTAATGAAAATGAGCCCTAGACATTGCCTTCATTTCCTGGCTTGGTTTGAGAGCTCTGTTTGCTGTTTGTCTATATGACAGAGCAGGTTCTCTGCTGCTCTGCTAAGTCATGTCTTTATTTCTCAGCTGTAGAGTAGGAGAGAGGAGTAATTTGGAGCTGTTTCTAGGCTACACAGGAAGAAAGAGCTTGCAGCCTATGTTTAATTAACTGTGCTTCAGTCCATGGATTGCTTTCTTGAGACCCTTGAAATTTCTTCTGTCTTCTCATCATGACAATTTTAAAAGGCTGCTGGGATGCAAGGTTCCCTACCAAACACAGGTTGTAGGGAGCCTCACACTTGGCCTGATTCTTTCTTTATCTACCCCTGACAAAGGCTACCCCAAGCTAGCCCAGCCCATACTGGTGCCATGGTAATAGGAACAGTGGACATGGATCGGGTCTTTCAAGAGGACCTTAAAGGAAGTTACTGAATTTTAATAAAAGAAAGTCACCAATGCCCCTTTAATGATTTAGGGCTTCTACTTATTACCCTAGATTTCCCTCCTAGAAGTGCTTGGGGACCACATGGACGTTCTCACAATGCTGCTGCCACACTCTAAGGTTGGTCCAACAGCTCTGTGAGATGAGCATGTTGCAGGCCTAATTATTCCTCATGGTAGATGTTCATAAGGAAACTGAATATAAAATATAGAGCCATTCACTTGAGGATTATATCAGTAAGCTCAACCTCTAGTTTAATTGCCCTCTTGTTCAGTGTGATCAGAAACAATTCTTAGTGTGGGGCAAGAGCAGTCTCTACGACAAAGCTGTTGTCTGCTCATGGATGCCACAACCTAGAGATGTACCTGGGCATAGGCAGGTATGCATTTGCATGTGAACACACACACTCCTCAAAGACGTATGCAAGACCTCTAAATGCCTGTCTGATTTTTCTGAAAGCAGACTTTTCTTGCAGCTGCTACGTACAGTCAACTTTGTGAGTCTAGCATCTGAGAATAGGACTCAATTTTTAAAAGTCCATAGCTCATTAAAGTCCCACTGGAGACATTGCCCCACCTGTCTGCAGGAGGGACCAAAACTTTTTATCAAATTCCTCAAAAATCTAAAGATTTCCAAAGTTTATTTTAAAAAAAAAAAAAGTTATTTTGACTGTGAGGTTTTGGGGATAGGAGGTGGGATGTTTTTGTTTGCCTGCTAGTACTGTCAGGAAAGATTTTAATAAAACCAGGGTAGAACTATTTGGCAATGCACTTCAGCATGTTTCTTCTCCAAAATGTGCCTCCCTCCCACTGATGGCCCCTTTGACATGTAGGTGACTTTGCCACTGCCAAGTGCCCTTTATTCTCTCATTTTGTCTGCACACGTACCCTTCAGGAGGGAAGAACTGGCGTGGAACCACCTCCCACCCTGTAGAATGCAGTGCCAGGGAAGGTACCAAACCCTAACAGCCACCTTCCCTGGTAGGAAGCACTTTCCTGTGAGTAAAGCAGCTCTGCTTCCGGCTCATGGGACAGGTTTTATACAGCAATAGCTTGGCTCACAGCCACCTGGCAAGGAGTGCTGCCTCCCATTGTGGGGCTGTAGAATTAGTCTCCTCTTGCCACCTGTGAGCATCCTTCCCCACACAGTCGCCCTCCCTCCCTCAACATTGAGCACTAGGATCATGGCTGCTCCCAGGACAAGCATGAAGCTGTCATCCAGGGATTGGTATGTGGGAGAAGACACTGAGAGCTGCTGAAGCTGGGTGGGGGCTCAGGATATCATGGTTTGGAAAAGAACTGTTCCTCAGTGGCTCTGGAGCCTCCAGGAAAGAAGAACCAATGCTGAGCAGTTTGACAACTGAAGATGATGCCAAGGTTCAGGGCCACCCTCCATGTGTACTTGTCACACTTTAGAGCCATCAGAGGAACTGCTGTCCTCAGGTGTCTCTGGAAACACCCTCGGCCACAAGCTGGGTGTAAGGTAATAGGTGGCAGACACCTATCTGCAGAGATTTGGCTGCATTCTAGAGGGCTCCTGTCTAGGCCTTGCTGCTGTATGCCATGGGCTCCACTGGGAACTAGGAGGGCTGTGATGGGTGTGCCCCGGAGCCCAGCCTAGACCTGGCTGTCCATTTCCAAGAGGAAGGACTGACACAAAATGTATATTTAAAATTTTTAAAATACAGATATTGTACATTTGAATTAAAGAAGCAATTAAACCATCAGTTGTTGCTGTTTGAGGCTTGCTTTACTTTTGAGAATCTCCTTTTAGCATTTGAGGAGAGCATCTTGCTTATCTCCAGCAGGACAAGGATACTACCAGCAGCCATCTTGACACTGTAACAATCAGGCAACACTAGACATGAAATGAGCCTGTGTGCCTGGAATTGGGACCAGGCCTAGGAGCATTCAGGGAGAGCTACTGAAGTGCTCTCCCTGTCTGGGAGATATTGTATGCCAAGTTCTCATGGTTATTGGCACTTTAAGCCTGTTGTGTGAGGTCCTAGATATTGTTTCAGCTTCCACACATTGCTCCAGGGTCCTACAGGGTTGGTGGACACAGGACACAGTCCTTAGAGTCTCTGCATGCTCTCCACTGGCCCTTCTGCCCTTCTTGTCATGCTCCTGGTCCACATGGAGCCCCCTTTGCCCTTCAACGTAACTGGTCTTTCCACCTTTGTCCTAGGCTGGCTGCTGTGTCTGCAGCACCTACCCTGTCCTTTGTAGATTACAACTTTTACTTTGTCTGTGACATTGTCTGTCTTACCAGGTCTTCTCTTTAGTATCTGGGCTAACCTGGAGTGCAGGTACTTTATCCACCAACCTGAAGGAACAAAGCTGTGAAACACTTTCTTAAGGCCTGTCAAGCTTCATTTGCGAGGCTGGAGTTGTCTACCTGGTCCTTTGGCCCACCAGACACTGAAATTAGTGCCAGGAGAACTCTTGGAGACTTGTGGAGCCCAGTGCACGCTATTATCCCTTCTAGGGCATGGCACAGGGTCTATTTTCTGTACAAAATAACGAACCCTTGGCAGAAGGGGCCTAGTAGGGGCCCCACCAGGTTTAGGACTTTGCTCAGTAACTCAAGCACTTGATTGTGGCATGAGTGTTGTTGCTTCAGCTCCCTAAATCTACCTCAGCAGTCCTCTCTAGTCCTATGATATTGCCCTTAAGATCTTCATCGACACTTGAGTTTGGGTCACTTCAGGGAAATGAAGTGCCCCTGCCCTCCTGGTTGGTAGCTAGACCTTTGACGTAACAGGCATGGGTGGTATTCCAGAAAGGCTAAGGTAAGCCTCCCTGGGATGTTGGCAGTACATTATTCCTTCTAGCCACTACAGCAGAACACACTCCCTCACCACAGCAAGTCCTGCCTCCTGCCTGGGGAATGTAGGAATACAGGACTTGAGGTACCCCTCAGCCTCATTGTGGTGTTTGTCTCCAATTTTTCCACAAAGCATTCTGAAGGAGCTTGAAGAAGGAGCCTGTGTTGGATAGGGGAATGAGTAGTCATGGTGAGTATGTTTGCCATGTGTGGCCATGTGGCCACATACTGAGTGAACAGGGTCCAGGTTTCCTGAAGCTGGACCCAGGCTACCTAGGGTGTGAGCCTCACCTTCATATGAAGTAACAAAGCTCAACCAAATCAGAAAGACCTACTTGGGTAGCCCAGGAAGGCTCGTGAGCAGAGGTGGACCTTCCTGGAATCTACACATATCCTTGGCCCTAAAAGCCTGAGTCTCATCTCCCTCCATGTTGTCATCCTAAAAGGGATGCCTGCATCACTTCAAGCTTGGGGTGGGCATTTGGAACCTAGACTCCTTATTGATTTGATAGCAATGTCTAACATGCAAGCTAAACTACCTAGCTGCCTAGGCCTCTATCCCAAGCTAGGCTGCAAGGCCCCAGGAATTGCTGCAACAAGTCAATTCTAAGGTAGGTCATAACCCCTCTCACTATCCACCACTGACATAGGCCCCGCATCACTAGCCACCCAGAGCAGTTCAAACTCCTTAATGCCCCAGGACTTCCTAGACCCAGGTCCTACTACCTCTTAGTCAGGGCTGTACTTGGCCACTGCCACATGTGCACACATTTCATTTACTCTCAGGCCCTTCAATCCCTAAATTTCTCCCACCAATACGGGCTCAGTTCACAGTCCCTTGCTCTCAAGTTACCTGGCATCCCGCTGAAACTGGCCATTTTCTACTCTGGCCTCTATACACATAGGCTAAGCTTGGCTGCTATCACCCTGGTCAGGCCTGATTTCTTGCAGCCTTAACAGTTTCCATAAATACGAGTTTTAGATTAGCCCCAGACTCATTATTTAGAAGGGAAACATGACCCAGAGAACCTAAGTAGGTCTCACCAGCTCACAATAGGACCAGCCTTGATTCCATTCAGTGTGCCTGGCCTTGAGGAGACACTTGCTAAAGCTGACCTGCCCCCTTTCCCTTCAGGTTCTACTGGGGGCCTAGTCCTCAGCCTCCTGCCTCCTCATCCTGAGACCACTGAGGGTCCTAGCAGGCCATGCAGCTGTGTCAAGGTATGGAACTCTACCCTGAATAAAGAAGTTTGTCCCACCCTAGGTAGGGGCTGCTGAGGCTTGGACAAACACCTGTTCATTCTTATCCTTGGAAGCCAGGCAAGGACTCTGCTCTGCAAGGTGCCCCCACAGAGGCCACATTGTACCTGGGCTGCTGATGCCTACGTGCCTGAGAAGAGGAGGCAGGAGCCCATCTTACCCCCTACTTAGGTGTCAACCAACCAAAGTGTTGTGTAATGGAATAGCTCCAGCCAGACTGGCTCTGATGCCTCCTACCTCTGGGAATTTGGAATTTGGGCAAACAGCTGTTATAGATGTTTCCTCTGCAGCCATCTAACTATAGGACCCTGAGACCCTGAGTAATGGTAGTGACATCCTTTTTTTTTTTTTTTTAAGCTGTCACAGGTACTTATCACTTTTATTTGTATTAAAGTATTCCTGATTTTTTTCGGCTCAAAAGTTCTTTGAGACAGTTCCACCAGCTTTAGCCAATCTGAGACTAGAATCATTTGACTCGCCCATCCTGCGAATGGCACGCAAATGCGGTAGGTTTTTAACTGGCCATTAAGCTGGCTTGTGCTCCTGTCAACCTTGACCACATTTATCTGGATGGACGTGTGGTCCTTGGCTGCAATGATGCAGTTGCTCACGGAACATTTTCGCGGCACGGACAGGTCCACAAACTTGCCGGCATCATTCTGCATTCTGAGGCCGTCCCTGCTCACTGGTCTAGCAAGAGCACAGAAAGGGATAGTGACATCCTTTAGCCAACAGCTAGCCACTTGCCTGGCTTTGAAGTCTCCAGAGGCTCTAAGGAGATTTGTGGAAAGGGCTAAGAGATGGCAGATGGGGACCTAGGACCTTCCCATATCCCTAAAGAGGTTATAGCTCTTTGGCCAGCATTTTGCTGAATCGTTTATAGTCATCTAGCTAGCTCTTGTTATTTTAGTACAGAGATGAAGACACTGAGGCTGGAATCCATTGCTAAGGTCATACAGAACTAGATTCAAAAGCTAGCAGCTTGAAGCTAAGCATAGTGACATACCTTTTAACCCCAGTACTCAGGAGGCAGACAGGGCTAGCCTAGCAGGTTCCTAGTTGCCCTGCTCCTCAAGGATCAATCTCTTGAGCCTAAAGAACGGGGCTTCCTGGAGGAAAAAGGCATTTTCTAGCCATGAACTCTGAGAACCAGACCCAGGTCCCACTCCCAGCACTAGGGGGCAGCAATGAACCAGCAGGCCAGTAGTGTGGCTGGCATGCTTAGTATCTGACTTTGGCAGTAAGAGGAGTTTTTGCAGACCTTCTGAGTACTCTTAGGAGAAATGGAACAATTGTGGGTATCTGTCTGCTAGCTTAGCAGTAGGACGTCCCTAAGTGACTCCCAGGGTTCAGAGAGGAAGCCTGGCATTGACCTGAACCTGTGAAGTAACAGCAAGACTTCCAAGGGCTGCGCTCTGCTGCCTTTTTTTTCTAATTTTGGATTGCAACTCAGGTCACTCCCCCCACCCAATACGTTACTGACTATGCTCCTTACAGCAGACACAGGAAGCCCAGAGATACTGCTTTCTATAGGCTGAGTTCTTCCTGTCTTTGGTCAGGCAGGGGGAAAGCCAATGATCTGATTGGCAGCAGTTGTTCTGTTGACTAGAGAGTTTTAACCTAGTTGTTTGGGGACTAGGCATGACTACTAATAGAGTGTACTGGACCCAGAGATTCTAGGATCAGACTAGACCGTGTGTCCACCACAGCCAGTCTAGTATGAGGGTCTTAGGTTCCATGTAGTCCATTTGGGACTTACCTTCCAGATGCTAGCTGTTGATACCCCGTGGTAACTTTTCCCTCTGCAGATTCCACATTCTACACTCCTGCTCTACTGGCTTCTCAGCCTGAGGTCCCTGCCTAGCCTTGCGGGCATATTAACCCCTCTTGATGTTTTACTTGTCCCCACCCCAACACTGCTCTATCTCTTGAGGACTAGCCCTGAAATATGCCCTGCTCAGGACATTGACATTACTCTCTGCCTGATGCTACTTTTCCCTAATGGGCCTCCTCAGCTCAACTCAGTTTGCCTCTTCCATCAGGGCTATGCTCCTGTTTTTCCTATGGTGAAGGTCAGCATCTGTGTCCTTCTGGCCTGTATAGCTAGGCAAGGCCTAGATCTGACTTGCCTGGCTTCCCAGCACCCATACAACCTGACACCCAGGATGGTGCGTGAGTGGAGCAAACGAAGCAGAGTCAATGAGAAGGAGTCAGGGACTCATGAGGACTGGCTTTAGTAAAGCTTGACAGGCCTCTGAGAAGAGAGTGGCCTCTCAGCAAGGACCTCACCACACTAACAGTCATCAAGGCAGCATTGGGGCCTCTATCTCCCTGGTGATCCTATACCTTTCATCTCAGCATATCTTGGACCTCCTTGGACTCTAACCTGTATGAACCAGGTAGGGCTGAGGTGGGGACTGCTACCTGAATCTCCTATGTAGGAGCCTGTCAGGCACAGCGAAAGCAAGTCTCTTCTGGGGCCTAGAGGGTCAGCAGGGTGGGAGGAGAGCTGGGAGCCACTGTGGGTTTGGGTACAGCCTCTCACTGCAATATTGATGGCCCGTCAGTGCGGCCCTGATTCCTGTGCTTTCAGTTAAAAGGTTTCTGTTGTTGTAGCTTATGCAGTTGCTCTGTTGCTATGGAAACATGACATCAAAATGACGTTTCCCGTTTAAAAGCTTTTAACTAAATTCCTGCCTGTCAGATGTAGGCCCCATTTTGAGCGTGGAGCTGCCTCGAGCAAGCGAGTGAACAAGTGCACTGCCTCTCGCCCATGGTGCGCTGGCCAGGCCTGAGGCCCTGCCTGAGTGCCATCCTTAACCCTGCAGGTGCCTCCAGCATGGCAGCAGCCGAAGTGCCTGGCTACCTTGTGTCTCCTCAGACCGAGAAGCATCGACGGGCCCGCAACTGGACAGATGCCGAGATGCGCGGCCTCATGCTGGTCTGGGAGGAGTTCTTCGATGAGCTCAAGCAGACCAAGCGCAATGCCAAGGTATATGAGAAGATGGCCAGCAAGCTCTTTGAGATGACTGGGGAGCGCCGGCTAGGCGAGGAGATCAAAATCAAAATCACCAACATGACCTTCCAGTACAGGTGAGCACGCTGGATGGTGTGGGAGGGTCTAGGCAGGTTGTTCCACTCTGTGTCACTTTGTGCTCTGAGGCAAGGAGGGTGTGTGTCATCTGGGCTAGATGTCCACCTGTAGGTCAGAGCTCCACTTAGCAAGATCGCCTTCCAAAACCATTTGTGCAGCCTCCCATTGGGATGATGAGGAAACTGAGGCCCACAAGCAAAAAATCTGATCGTGAACTCTCAAGTGGCAAAGCTGGGAGTGTCCTCACCTCAACTTTCTGGGACTAGGGCTGGAGGTGCACCATCATGAGGGTGTTTCTAAGGCTGACATTAGACCCGCCTCCTACCTGTCATGATGCCCCAGCAGTAGACCAGTAGATCAGATCTTATAACCTCATCCTCAACTGGGACTACAGGGTAACAACTGGGCTTGGTTCTGCCTGCACCATCTACCACAAGTACCCAAGTTGGGCAGGGTATGGGATTTCTTGTTTCATGTATGAAAACTGAAGCTAGGATGAAAAGGAGGTTTGACTCCCAGGCCTGGCCAACCGGTGAGCCCAGCCCACGGCCAGCCTCAGGGTTGATAAGATGGAATTCTAGGGGGCTCCCCCAACAACACACAACTCTAGGTTGGGAACTCCCCATCTGTGTCTCTGACTTCGCTGCCTCTCAGTTTGACTGTCCTAGCTTGCAGCCAAAGGAGATCCTGGGGGGAACTGATACTGAGTTCTCAGCCTGGAGCATCTCTGGTATCCAGGAAGGAGCAGCTGTGGTGGGTCTGACCTCTCTGGAGAGTCAAGTGCAGGGCGGGGATCATGAATGGGCTGGAGATTGTGGACTTTGCAGGCATGAGAAAGTAGTGGGTAGGATGAAGGTCAGAATATAAAGTGAAGGTTGTGTGCACAAGGCTCTTAGGAAGGGAGATGTCACAGTAGAAGTTGGAGCATGTCAAGGGAGGACATGTTAAGTACTTCCCCAAAAGGCAAACTAGACAGTCTGGGCCTGGGGCTGCGTAAGATTGCGTCCAGATCCCATGATAGGGGGTGCTTCAGGGCTCACAGATGTGCTAGTTGTTCATCTGGTGAGTTGGGCAGATGGAGAGGCTTGTTCAGACCTTGCTTTGCAGGCATATCTGTGAAGTCCCCAGCCAGACTCCATGGAAGAAAGGAGCTCTCCTGCCCTCATCAGTAAAGAGATGACCCAAGAAAGGAAGGGAAACCCCTGCCTGGCCCATGAATTCTGTGCCCCTGGGAGATATGGCCCAACAAGACCTTGGACAGACCATGAGACCCTGAAACTCTATTTCTAACTGCTGATTTGACTTATGAGGGCCATGGAAGAAGTGAGAGGGCCTCAAGCCTGTCTTGTCTATGGCTCATTTCTGACCTCCAATGCTGGCCCACAGCTGAGCCTGAAGCAAAAACCTTCAGCTCCAGCAGCTGCTCAGGCTTGCTGGCATCAGAGTCATTTATCATAGCTGATGGTAAGTGTAAGCCTCTGTCTTAAGAGGAGAGAGTTGAGAACAAGTCTGTTGCCTGAAAAACAGATGTGAACACATAAGGATAGCAACCATGGCAGAAGCTTGCCTGGCTTACTCATACCCCATAGTCCTAGTCCAGTGCTTGGTGAAGAAGGGATTTCTGGGGGAGATGGGAAGCACCACTGGTTGTTTTCCTTAGCTTCCCTTCCACTCGGTAGCTCACAATGTCTAGCTATAATATTTATTATTTATCTTGAAAGCCTCCTTCAGAGTCCTAAGGGAGGGATTCTGTCTCCATTCCTAGAGGTGGTTGTGAGCCAGATGAGAGTACATGGAAAGACCAGCCACTGCAGTCTAGGGGTAGGAGTCGTAGCACTTCATAATTTATAAAGCACATGCAGGCCGTGGTTCCTCATAGCTGACTAGTTCTTTATCCATCCATTCCCAACTTCACAGTAGTGTTTTCTTTTTTACAAGAGCTGTTTATATATTAAGGTTCTGACTTGAAAGAAATATGAACAGGTAGCTAGATTCCTTGGACTGTGATTTGTTAGAATGCCATATGATGCCCCCACACGGAAGACAAGCTGTTCCCATTTCTCCAAGGAGCGAGCTGGCTTAAGTGGAGAAGAGAAAACAGGGGCAGGGGTAGAAGGCTGACATGGCACTAATGGTAATAAACTTCGCCTTCCCTGTGTCCCCAAGTGGCTTGATGGTGCCTGCTATTCATTCAGAGCAGTCTGCTCTGCTCTGTGTGACCTGCCTCTGCTTTCTGATGCAGTCATGCTGTGTGGTGGAGCCCCCTAGGCCCTTGATGCTACTCCCCAAGGCCAGCCTCTGCTTTGGTTAACTGCGTCAGTCCTGGGCAGCAGCCCCTTATTCTTGGCTATACCTGTGTTAGGGGCTCCTTCAGCTAGCTCTCCATCTTCAGAGACCAGTAAGACTATGGCTAGCCCTTGCAAATAACCCGTATGGGCCCAAGGTGGCCCTGAGGACCACAAGCTCCTATGTTGCTTCTTTCTCTTCAGACCAAAACTGTGGAATCAGCCTGTGTCCAATTTCTCTAGCCCTCCCTTCTCAGGGGATGACCAAGGACAGAGATGTGATAATCCTCTCAGTGTACAGGCCCTGGCTGTTGGAGAAGACAGGGCCTAGGGTCTTGAGGGCACAGGTCGCACTGATCAGACCTTCAGCTCTGGCGCTAGTAGAGAGTGGGATGTGAGGCAATGTGAGATGGCACTGGCCACGCAGCCCCACAGTCTCTGGGCAGGCTGTGGGCTTGAGAGCTAAGTCAGGCTTAGCTCAGGGCTTGAATGGTAGCAGCATTACATTGATGATACGACCTAACAAATTTTCCTGGTAGGTTCAGCTGACAACAGTTTTGGAGCCTGGACTCCTGGTTACCAGACATTATTTTATTAAATCTTTTCTTTAGCTTTGTGAAGAAGGATTTACTTTTTCATCCCCATTTTACTAATATAAAAACATGAAGGCTCAGAGAGGTTAATGAACCTGTCCAAGATCACAGTGTATGTGCAAGATACAGGCTCAAATTGTGAGTATTGTTTTCCTGTGGCCCTGCTGTTCTCTATTCTGGAAGCATCTTTGTAGACTACAACTGCTATGTCAGTGTCTCACACACAGTCTCATCACTGAAGGTTAATTTACATAAAAAGCACTCAGTTCATTGCAGTGAGTTTAGACCCCACAAAAGAACAGAGACCACAGGAACCAGCCCCAAGCTCCCAGCACCTATGGGTACCCTTATTCATGCTTGGCTTTCCTTTCTGACACCCAAGGCTATACAGGTCCCAAAGCCTCTAACTTCTGTCCAGTGTCATAGGACCCTAGAACCTGGCTGATTTTGCTGAGGAGGACCGTGCTGGCTGAGAGTGGCTCCCGCCTGTGTTAGCATGGCTCTCTCTGGGGATCTAGACCCCTTGAGTGTCACTCTGCCCAAGGGTCAGGCAGGACAGACTTCACCTGCTGTTTCTCACCTTGGCTCTTGTGTCTCTCGTTTCAGGAAATTAAAATGCATGACAGATAGCGAGTCCATCCCGCCGGACTGGCCCTATTACCTAGCCATTGATAGGATTCTGGCCAAGGTCCCTGAGTCCTGTGAGGGCAAACTGCCAGATGGCCAGCAGCCGGGGCCCTCCACGTCCCAGACCGAGGCGTCCCTGTCGCCGTCTGCTAAATCTACCCCTCTGTACTTACCGTATACCCAGTGCTCCTATGAAGGCCGCTTCGAGGATGATCGCTCCGACAGCTCCTCCAGCTTACTGTCCCTTAAGTTCAGGTAGTGTGTGTTTGCTCTCCCTGTCCTGACCCAGCACTGCTTTGGCATCTTTGTTCCCTGCCCTATTCCCAAATGAGACCAAAGCTCCAGTGCTCAGAGCAAGGGGCTGGCAGTGGCACAGTGACACACTCTGGTCTCCTCTGGTCTGACTGGCTGCACAGGTCATAGCTGTGGCCTGGCTCAGGGCCAGGTCAGCCTCAGAGCAGCAAGAGCTCTAGTGCCAATGGGTAGGTGGGGCTTGTCCAAGGCTCCATCACCTCTTACCTGCATGGAAAGTTCTTTGACCTCTCTGACCCCTGACTCCCACCATAAAATGGGGATAAATCAGTATTCCTCAAGGAGAAAAGATACAGGGCCAGGCCCCAAGCATACCTTCCCTGCCTGCCAAATCCCAACATGGGCCCTTTCTTGGGTCCACACCTCAGCAACAAGTCCTCACGACATGGAAATGTAGGCCTGTACCTCCCGAGCAGTGAATGGGCCTGTATTATCTGTCTTCTCTGTCATCACACTCCGGGTCTGTGTTAGCCACACACCTGTGCCTGCAAGACACTCACAGAGCCTCTGAGTTGGGGGACAAGAAAGAGATGCCCTGTAGCTTTAGACTGTGGAGTCCAGAGCAGCCACTTCAGGGATATTTAGGGTGGGTTTCCAAGGTAAAAGAGGAGTCAGGCAGTTGAAGAAACTAGTAAATATTGCTTTGAGTTATGGACTTTCAAGCCTATTTTACAACAGATAAGGTAGGAAAGGTGTCTTCATGGAGGTCTCAGAACCCAATGTCCCTAGGGCTGGGAACATCTGCTTAATTCACCCAAAAAGCCCTTCTCTAGAGGGAAGGGCCCAGACAAAATCTGTCTTTAGTAAAGCCAGACCAAACTAGCAGAGAAGCCTGAGATTTATGGCCAATTGTTCCATGGCTCTCCAAGCCCAGTTCCCAGGCACAGCTGCCTGGGGCTCTGTCCCCAAGACTAGCTGGTCTTCACTTTGCTCAGAACACAGAGCACTGGCCAGATAATGGCAGCTACCAGAATAGGCCTTAGGGTCTGGGAGGCTTTGGCAGCTTCCTGCTGTCCAGCAAGGGCTTTTAGACTAACAGAGAGCACCCATGGGGCATCTCCTGGGGAGGAGTCCAGATGGCCTGTCTGACCTCCCCCTTCCCATTGCCAAAGGCATTCTTGGAGATAGAGGGCTCAGGGTAGACCTTCATTCTGAACCCATTTCTTCATCTGTCATAGGCCAGTGGGGACTACTACAGAGTTCACTTCCCTTAAGAGTACCAAGTACCACACAATTCCCAGCATCTTTCTCTTTGCTGCTCCCTGGAGTAGGCTCTTCACCAGTGAGCACCCTCCACCAGCTCAGTGGGCTTGGGATGCTGTTAGGATCATGTACCTATATAGTCCACAGTCTGGGATGTGGATGGGTTTGGCATTGCCTCCTCCTCCCACAAGCCAGCACTAACTGTCACCTGCTGTTCTCTCTGCTGTGAGCTCTGACCCCTCCCCACCTCTGTGAGCTGAGACCTGAGTCCTAGATATGGCTCCTGGGGCCTCAGTGTTCCTGTTTGTCCAGTGGGGTGTCTGGGAAGGTCTAGTGGCTCCCATGTTCCAGTCCCTGTAACCAACTCATCTTTCCCTGACAGGTCAGAGGAACGCCCTGTAAAGAAACGCAAGATGCGAAGCTGTCACCTACAAAAGAAGAAGCTGCGACTGCTGGAGGCCATGCTGGAGGAGCAGCGCAGGCTGAGCCGTGCCATGGAGGAGACATGCCGAGAGGTGCGCCGTGTGCTGGACCAGCAGAACATCCTGCAGGTTCAGAGCCTGCAGCTTCAGGAGCGAATGATGAGCCTGCTGGAGAAGATCATTGCGAAGTCCAACGTCTAGGCCATGGAGAGGATGCCGGGTGCCACGCAGTCCTATCTCGAGGCCCACCCAGGCTCAGAGTCCTGCCCACCCAGGCAGGTTTCCAGAAAGGGGACAGGCTTCAGCCTGGCCTCTGTGCTTCTCTGAAGGGCTTTCTAGGACTCCAGTGGCATTGGGAGACCTTGGGACCCCCATCTCTAGCATTAATGCCAGGGACTCCAGGACAACAGGTAGTGAGGAGGTCCCAGAAGCCACTCTCCAGTATAGTCACTATCTGATACTTGAAACAGCTTTTGATATTAAACATACTTTCCATTATTGCCTGGAAGCCAACTTTCCTATCTCTGGTGTGAAGGGAAAGGGGAAGTGCCGGCTTGGATGGTTCTCTTCAGTAGATAAAAGCAAATGCTAAGGTCAGAGCGTGTGTGGGGTTCCTCCACAGGATCTGTAGCAGCTACCCTAACTACCCAGTTATCACAGTACCAACTCCACTCTTCGTGACTGTTTGAAGCTTCACACTAGCACAGAATGCAGCCGACTCCTACTGCTTATGCTCTCTGGCCTGTTGATCTGAGTCCTGGTGATAGCAGTGGCGTGCTAAGTGAGGCATAGATCCTGGCTTGATGAAGCTTTGATTCAGTCATCAGAAAAGTGGTAGGTAGTGATAGTGGGTGCTCAAGGGAAAGGTTGGGCCTGTGACATAAGGAACCAGATTCTGGTGGAGAGAGTAAGAACAGCACCCCATATAGGGAACAGCCATTGCGAACAGTACCTAGAGCACCTGATGCCAGTGGCCAGCCAGCAGCCAACAGCCAGATCACCTAGAGCTATGCACTTCTGGAGGAAGTTTGTGTTTTCTCAAGCTTGTTGGGAATAGGCAAAAGGCTGAACACATTGGTCCAGCTTGCCACTGTCGTTCTACCATATGAAAGGCTCTTCCCAGGACCCCCTCACTAAATATCCTGTTTCATTGGCTAAGCCTTGGCTCTTTGACTGAAGCCACAGAGGAGACTGGAAGCAGGTCTGTCTGATTCACCCCTTGAAACCAGGCTAATCGCAGCCCCAGAAGACCAGTGGAGATAGGTTAGATGTTTACGTGTGGCAGTTTGCCCGGAGACTTAGAATATACTTCCAAGGTCAAGGGTGATAGTGAGGCTTTACCAAGCAGCTGCTAATCATCCCGATGTGAGGGTGCCGACTCTGTTGATTCTCTAATAAAGGTCATCCAGACATGAGAGAGCGGCTGCAAGTCTGTGTCATCCAGATGGTGTAGAGGCCTACCCCAGGCTGCCTGTGGGAAGGGCTGCATGTTTTGTGCAGCTGAAACAGAGTAGCAGGCATGATCTGCCTTGCTCAGGTCTTCTGAGCTCTCAGGTCCTCTGTCCCCACGTAGGGCTCTTGAGTCCATGTCCTGTGGCATGTCAACCACATCTGGCTGGCAGCCATAGGCAGTGGGAACATTGAGTTAGTGGTGTTGATGAAGCCCCTGTCAATATCTGTGGTGTAAATTAAAGTGCCAGCTGTCCGTGTGATGTCCCTGTGTCCTTAACCTGGCAGAGATCAAATAGTTAGCTTTGGGGCACCAGGACAAGTAACTACAGCCCTCTCCTAAAAAACGGTTGGATGGCTCCAGGAAGAGGGGGAACTCAGAGACATGTAGTACTTGAGAGCCAAGGCAAGGAGCCTGGCCTCCTCTTGTCTTCCAGACTTCATCTGCAATCTCAGGTGCTTGAGGACCCCACCATGGCCAGTGATCTGCTGACATGCACCGCACGTGCCTGACATCATCTGGTGTGTCCTTGAGTACTTCCCACTTCTTTTTTAGCTACTGGGTCATTCAAGGAGTAAAATAACTCTATTAGTAAACACTAAAAATATCTGATCAGGTTCAGCTAAACATGAACACAAAACTAAACGCATCAAGTGCTTTCGCCATTACTACCTGATCCTCTGACATCTAGAACCAGACACTGGTCAGCAAACAAAGAAAGCCAAGGGACAGGATGAAGACATGACAGTTATCTTTATTTTCAGATAGCACTTTTGATGATCCAGAAGACTAAACATACAAGACCTCAAGTGCTTCAACCTAAAAGTATTAAAACTGAGGATGAGAAATGAGTCTGTTCAACTGAGACGGAGTAGTAGACTGCCCAGGGGTGGATTCACCAAGAAAGACAGAGGCCCTTGTAAAGATATGCAGTGTCATTGAAAGATGCAAGACAGTACACAGGGGTGGATTGCTGAGTCCACCAGAAAGCCTGCTCATTGCATTCATGTGATCCCAGTATGTTTCTGAAAGAACTGTAGATTTTGCTGTGAAACAACAAAAATTATGTTTAAATTCATATGAACAAAGAATGGGTCCAAAGGTGGGAAGACTTTCTCAGTTGCTTGTGGAGTTGGGGCACACAGCCGGAGCCTATGGTGATGCTAATGAGAAATGTCACCCACAGTCTCAGTCTCCAGGTGGTGGTGGTATTTTCAAGGCTTAGGGGTATGACCTTGTTGGAGAAGGTATGTCACTGAAGGCAGATTTTGAGAACATAAGACTTGTGTGTGATTTAGTGAGCTCTGTCTGCTTCT
>JANHMN010000007.1:50403979-50436997 GCA_030674055.1 Rhabdomys pumilio | reverse complement strand
AGAAGAAGAAGAAGAAGAAGAAGAAGAAGAAGAAGAAGAAGAAGAAGAAGAAGAAGAAGAAGAAGAAGAAGACAACTTGTAAGTTCCTTGAACAAGTGAGCCAATGAGGGATCATTGTGGAACAAAGGGAAGAAGCCCAGCACCAGGCACAGACTGTCTGCAGGGAGGGTGAGAAAGGAAACCCAGATGCAATTTCAGTAGAGCCTAGCATGTGGAGAAGGTGGAATCGAAACCAGAGGTAGCCGTCTCACCAACATGGAAGCTTTGGTGGTGCCTCCCTCTGGGAGTAGTTGCCAAGGCTCTGCCATAGTCTGTAGGGGTTAGATGGAAAAGGAGGCCCAGCTCAAAGCCCTGTTGACTTTTCACAGGCTTGGCAGAAGTGACCCTGACAGTGATGAGGAGTGGCCTGGGTATAGATGGCAAGCAGTGAGGCTGCGCTGAAATCATGCCCGAACACAAAGTTACAGGTGAATAAGACTTAAATGTTAAGAGTAGAGACATTCTAGGAGCTGTTTTGGAAAGCGATAGAACCTTGGGCTCTCAGAGATTTATGAGCAGGGTGACTTGGAAAGTAATTTGATTACTAAAGTAAAAAAGATCAGTTATGACAAGAGCTTTATACATCCAGGTAACATGGGTGGGACAAAGGGTTCTGTATAAGATAGACTTTTTTGATATAAGGCAAGAACTGAAGCTTCTGGGAACTTCCTGGGAGGAGGCCTGGGTAGCCCTGCTCTAGTGATACCTATCCTGGCTTCTTCCAGGGACCGTCACGTGCCCTTCTAAGATGACACTGCCACTGAGGGTTCCTGGTGGATTCTTGACCTTTCTACGCTAGCTGAGGAATGTTCCATATGCTGGAATCACATTTCCCACAATCTCTACTTTGTGTTCTAGGAAGGCAGGTGAGGCTATGAGGCACATGGGGACAGGAGGTCAGAGGGTTGTTGGTCAGGGCCACACAGATGGCCCAGGAGCTCCCATGTGTGTGGTTCTCCCCACTGACCCCTACTGGTACCCATCCCTAGTACCTTACTGTGAACTCATGGGTCCATCGGAAGCTCCACACAACAGGACAGGCCTGGTGTCCAGTTGTCCCTGGAGATTGCCACCCAGGGCTGCCAATTCTGCAATGGCTTGGTTCTCCTTGGACTTCACCTCCTAATCTTGTCCCACAGAGGCTCAAGGTCCAGTTCCCATAATGGCAGTTGCTACACATACTCTCCCAGTGGGTGTTTGCTTACCTATGACCCTGCAGTAGATTCACTTCCCGTGGTAGGAACTGGAATACAGAACTGGAATTGACCCAGGAGGCCCTTCTTGAAGGAATTGGGATATGTTAGATCCCAGCCTGGTTCCAGGCTCAGGGGTAGGAGCTGTATCCTGCCCTCATGGAGGCAAAAACGGCCTGTGGCTTATTTATCTAATTCCATACACTTTGTGTCTAGGTCTGCCCAGATTCTTGTCTTCAGGAGACTGCCCATAGCACTGTCTGACATCATTATTCATTCTTTATTACTTTATTTTGGGCAGCAATGTCCCTAGCTAAATCCAGTCACATCAAAGTCCCTCAAAGTTTGTGGTGACAAGCAAAATATCTGAGGAAGTTGCTGCAAAATATGTGAAGCAGCCTTTTAAAAAAAGGGACAGACAGGTTTTTTTTTTCTGTTATTTTTTGTATTTTTTAAAAACTCTGTGTGTGTGTGTGTGTGTGTGTGTGTGTGTGTGTGTGTTGGTGGCCTTGGCTTGAACATGTGGAGGTCAGAGAACAACTTGTAACAATCAATTATTTCCCTCTACCTTGTGGGTTCTAGGAACTGAGCTCAGGTTGTCCAGCTTGGCAGCAACTGCCTTTAATTTGCTGAGCCATCTTGCCAGACCCTATTTTTCTATGTCCTCTAGTTTCTTCACCAGAAAGAGTGAGGTGGAGGTGTCTGGCTCCTGGCTTTATCGCATTTCCAAGGGAACTTTAAGGATAAAAGCCTCAGGGTACCATGGTACTAGTACTGGGGCTTAACTTTTTATGCAAATGAGAAGTGAGTCCAAACCAGATCAGTACTGGTCTCATATCTGCAACCAAACACAGTTTTAATAGGATGTAGAAATAGAAAAAAATAGCAGTTTCAACTAAACCACAGAGTTGGCTCAAAGGACAAGAACAATTGAATAGGGAGCCAGCCATGTGGGGAGGCTCCACCTACCACAGAGCTGTCTTGAGAGAAGGGTGGTAAATAGGCATCGGGTGCCTGAGTGGAAACTCATATACAGATGATGGACCAGCAGAAATGGCCACATGTGAAGCCTTCTTGCCACTCAGTAAAGTTCACTAGGAGTGATGGCTTTGTGCTGAACGGTCATTCTGCAAGTGAGGGTGATGGGCAAGGCTTCTGCACAGGATAGGTGTTCTCTGCCTCTGCCTGTGAGTAAAAGCACAGGCTTAGTCAAAACCTAGAGCTTGTTCTGCCTCAAGTGACAGCTAACATTAGAACATCACTGGCCATGTAGCATCCAGGGCATGGGGCCTTGGGAGCCTGTGGAACATGGCACTGACTTGAGCCTTAGAGATGTGAGAACTGAATGCTCATCAGGGCAGCATCATGGCCCCTGTGAGGACAACAGAAGGGAGCCATGGCCTAGCATCAGAGAGAGGGAAGGCACGAGGAGCCTCTTGAGAGAGGGACTTAGGTTCCTAGACCCAACACTGCAGAGCAGGAGCGAGGGCAATGGCCAGCAGGGGACAGGAAGCATGCAGGGTCTGCAGCAGAGACCACACATATCCACACAAGGCAAGCCTTCAAAGGGCCAGGGACGGATGAGGGAGGCAGAATGAAGGGAGACCCTAGAAATCACCAGGGCTGACCACTGCCACCTTACCCCAGTCCTCCTCT
The DNA here is from genome assembly GCA_030674055.1 of Rhabdomys pumilio. Taxonomy (NCBI): domain Eukaryota; kingdom Metazoa; phylum Chordata; class Mammalia; order Rodentia; family Muridae; genus Rhabdomys; species Rhabdomys pumilio. The sequence goes on along the minus strand of JANHMN010000007.1, from coordinate 50,434,109 downwards.
CAGTTCTCCAGGTGTGGCTGGAAGGGAAGCCAGTAAATCAACCAGAACTGGCTACATTCCATGGAAACTCATTGCATTAAACAACACCACCACCACCACAACAACAACAAAACAAACATAAAATCATCCATTAAATGCAAGGCCTGTCCCAGAAAGAGCTTCTGTAAGCTTCTAGAACCTTCCCCAGAAGTCACATTTATTCCCATAGGGTTAGATTGTAATATATCAAGCCATGCCCCACCCCTTATTCAATCCTATCCTCAATACTCAGAGAAGGTTAGTGTCAACCTCTCACTACAGCCCACCTACTCAGGGAGCCAGACTGCCTCCTCAGAGGCCTGGCTTTACCACAGCCTATTGATGCTGGAAATTTAGATTCCAACTGTGTGTCAGTCCCCTCCTCCCCTTCCTGTTTTCCTTATTCAAAGAACTTTCAAGAGACTTTCCAAGTTCTGCTTAGGAACAGGGCAGCTCCCTGGGGCACCAGCTGGCATCTCCTGCAATTATCATTAAATTACAGAGACAATTTTAATTTCACAATAATTAGAAATATCAACTGCAGCTCCAGCCTTCGAAACTAATGGAATTTTAATGGGCAGCTGCTTAGGTTACAGCCAAAAATAGTAACGCTCAGCCGGGCAGAGCAGCTGGAGCCAGGGCCCTGGACAGGAGGCAGGCAAGGAGGAGCTGAGTACCTGGGAAGAACCTGGGGTTGGCTATGGGGGTGGGGAGCCTGGTTAAACCCTCAGTAGTTACCCTGAAGGGTGGGAAAGGAGCTTCCAGAAATGGACTGGCATGGCAGGTAAAAGAGACTGCATTTGGGACTTCATACTCACGTGTATGACCCAATGATCCAGTGTGGAGCCAGGTTTCAATGTTTGAATCAACGTCTCTGGCCCCAGATGGTGCTCTCTGGACAGGCCACTCCACAGCCAATGCCTCAGTGCCTGGACTGTCCTGGTTCCCAGAACCACAGTGCAGGGGGTCAATGCTTAAGCTTGGATCCTGTGACTCCGGTCCTGACCAGACATGGAAGTAAACAGTCTCTTGGTGGGCAGAAGAGTTTACTTTTGATACAATCAGAATTACCTCATTTGTTTTTCTTTCATGGAGAAAGCTTCCTGTGTTCTTCAAAATCTTTGCTGAGGTGGTGGAACTATTTTCCCATATCTGGTCCCAGAAGCTGCAGTTGTGTCCTCGTTCTCTGATCCGTGCCTTGCATTCATTGCCATGTGCGTGATGAACTGGACATTGAGTTATTTTCCTGTAGTATTATCCTGTTCTTCTAGAACTGTTTGTTTAAGACTCTTTCCTTCCTCTATCGGCTTTGATGAGAATCAGTTTTGGGAAGGTTGCAGTGAGGCCATTGTCTGCACGTGCACTGGATCTTGTCACTGCAGCTTCACGGAGACTCGGGGTTGCATGGCAAAAACATTCAACCTTTCTCTCCTGAAAATCAGGGCTTGCTATTTCATATCTTTTGTGTGTCTATATAGCTTTTAAGTCATCTTGTCAATTTCTGCCCTCAGAAAGTTTGATTGAGTTGTCTTTGACTCCACAGAGACACTTGGTGAGAAAACTCATACTGTCTTTTCTCTCCTCCCTCCCTCCTTCCCTCCCTCCCTCCCTCCCTCCTTCCTCCCCTCCCTTCCTTCCTCTGTCCCTTCATCCTTCTCTTCTCTCTGTCCCTCTCCCCCTAACCCCACTCTTGTGACAGAATCTTGCTCTATAGTCCAGGCTAACCACACTCACATGAGCCTCTGCCTCAGCTCCCGAGTGCTGTGTCTTCTTCACAGGTTGCGTAAACTGAGTGCAGCCTTCCACTCTCTTTCACCCAGACTCTGGGATCTCGTGGTTCACAACTGTCTCTAACTCCAGTCCCAGGACAATCCTATGCCCTCTTTTAGTCTCTACAGGTACTGCATGCATGTGATAGGTAGCCATACTTTCAGGTCAGATGTTCATACACATAAAATTAAAAAAAAATGTAAATGGTTTATATAAGAAAAGATGGTTTGAAATGAATTGCATAAATTTTAAAAATTAGTGTAGTAGTTGATACATACAATTCTAGCAATCAGGTGCTGAGGCAGGAGGATCACTAAAAGCTCTAGGCAAGCCTAGGCTACTGTGTCACAAAACTGAAGAAGAAAAAGGGGGAAAGAGAGGAAGATGGACACCAAAACCCAGATCCTCTACCAGAGCTCTTAACCACTGAGCCATCTCTCCAGGCCCCCATAAGCAAAATTTTAAATTATAACATTGCCTATATAAGGACTTTAATGAACTTTAATATATTGTGTCTTTTAGTACTTAAGATATGTTTTTAATTTCTCTGTGATTTCTCCTTTGTCCCATTATGGATTAGTTACATGTTTGCTAATTTTCTTTTTTGTGCTGTTTTGGGGATATGATTACTGATTTCTAATGTAAAAACACCCATGCCACATGACTTCTGTCCTTTTAAAGTGTGTACAACTGAGGTTATGATCTGGTCTCTGTCCTTGCTTGGCAAATGTTTTGTGTGCACTTGAATGTAATACACATTATAGCCATGTGGTGATGCACACCGTAACCCTAACACTTGGAAGACACTTACCTGCCATGTATGAGGCCCTGGGTTCAAGGTCTAAAAAGGAAAAGAAAAGAACATGTCTTCCCTGTGCCTTCCCCATTTCTAGGAGGTTTTCATTAAGCCAAGAACCAGATCTTTCTCCTCAGCTTTCTTGTTTCTGAGTATGTGTGATGTATTTTCTTTTCTCTGGTTGCAGCTGAGAATTTGACTTTTTTCTTTAAAAAAAAAAAAAAAACACAATTTCTGTCTGTATGCATTTTCTTTGCATTTATCCTGTTCAGGTGTGTTGAGACCCGCTCTCTGCCCGGCTTGGTGGCCACTGTGTTGCAGACTGTTCTGCCCCATGCTTTGGTGCCAAAATGTCCTGGCCTGCGCTGCTCTGATCTGCGGTCAAGGTCTAGCAAGAGAGAGAGTGGGGATAAAGGGGAAGAGACACGAAGAATGGAGACAAGACCGAAGGTCTGATCAAGTCTCGTCTCGTTTATTGTCTCTCTTATTTATTGGCTCTCTCTTTGAAGGAAAGACTGAGGTATTTATACACTTTGTCACGTGCCTTGTAGGTGCGTGGATACCACGTGCCTTGCAGGTGTGGATATGACGTATGCCTTACAGGTATGCATAGCGTGGATACCATGTGCGCCTTGCAACTGGGGGCACTAAACAGCAAAATAAGATATGTGGGATAAACAAGATATTTATCAGAGTGTGCTCAGCTGTTGTAAGCTGTTGAAAACCAAGTCTCCTGTCAGGGTATATGGCTCGAGATGGCTGCAAAGCTGATAGCTGCTTTCTGCTACAAGTCGGCTCCCAACAAGGTGTATTAAGCTTTGGGGTCTAGGGAGTTTTGAGGGGTTCAAATTTGAAAAATATTGATCATAATTATTCACTTCTTTTCCTCCCTGTTGGGATTCTGGTTACATGTGTCACTGCTTGTTCCTGGCGTTCAGGTCCAGAGAGATGGCTCAGTGATTAAGAGCACTGTTTGCTTTTACAGAGGACCCCAGTTCAGTTCCCAGTGCTGACATGGCAGTTCACTCTCATCTGTATCTCCATTTCCCTCTTCCTGCCTCCACTGACACTGCACACAGATGATACATAGATATACATGCAGGCAAAACACCCATACACATATAAATAATAAATAAATAAATAAATAAATAAATAAATAAATAAATAAATAAATAAATCTATCTTTAATGTCTCAAAGGCAAGGCAGGATGGTATGTCCCTAGCATCCCATAAACCAGGAAGCAGAAACCAGAGGAGCAGGAGTTCAAGGTCATTCTCATCTCCAAAATAGAATCTCAGCACTGGCTCATCTGAAGGACGATTTCAGGTATACCGTGTTCGGCACACTGTGTGGATCTTATATGCAGTAATATTTTCTGTGATAACCGTGTCATTGGCAACCTCATGATGGGGTCTGACCATGATATACAAAATGAGTGTGTCTCTTTCTCAGATATAAACATTTGCTTGAACAATTTAATTGATGGTGTCGTTGCATCTGCTTCAATCGGGAAAAGTGTCTCAAAATGGAAAATGGAGCACAGATTATGAGGGAAATGTGGGACTCTAACAGCATAATTACTGGGTTTGTCGAAATGAATTCAGAAGAAGTTACTTGGGGAAGCAAAGTTCAATCGCTGCTGAATCCAGTAGGTCCCACTTCCACTCACCCGGCCAGCCGACCCCACAGTAAGACTTCAGTTCCAATATTTTGCCATTGGTTTATTAGATGAATATAGATAGATTTAAGGTTGGCTTTTTTAGCCTAGTCATTTTAAAGGAAAGACTTATCTGGTTCATGGGTTTGGAGGTCACCATATTGGGACTGACTGGCTCCATTGCTTTTGAGGTGGAACACTGTGGTGAAAGGACAGATGTGATAGAGGAGGCTACTCACCTTATCTAATGGCAACTAGGGGACAAAAAGAGGAACCTACCTCCTCTAACCAGGCCCCACCGCCTTTTAGTCCAATTGACTATAACTGCATCAATGGAGCAACCAATAGCCGTCGTGGCTATAGGGCCACCATGGAGCATCTGTGGGGGCAGAGACAAGCTGAGGGGTTTGTGGGGCTCATCATGAGAATGAAGTACATTCACTGGGCTAAATAACCCTCTTATCTGCAAAATGATGTGAGGATCTGCAGTGCAGGAAATTGAGGTCCCACCTGATACTAAATCCACCTGGTCTCTTGCTTGTCTTTGCCAAGAACACATATAAGGAAAGAATAGGGTTCTGGGACAGAAAGATGAAGTTACAGTTTGAGCTCTCAGATCCACTTGGGAGAGGCAGCCATTACTCCTTTTAAGTCTTCAGTGACCTTGTCGTTTTGTTGCCTCTTTCACGCCTGGAAGGTTCTAGGCTCCAAGGACACATGCTCTCACTTGCTCTCAGGTACCTATAGGAGTTTCTGTGAAAGGATGCTTTGCCATGTGATGGGCCACAGATGAGGGTGACATTGCCTGGGACCCCAGCCATGATTCCCACAGAGTATACTTTCCACAAGACAGGTCCCCTGACTGAAGGTAGGCCAGGTAGGTGCTCATCTCTCTTTCATCCAAAAATCCTCTTCCAAATGGTCAGCCTGGCCAGGACTGTGTCCCTGTGCAGAGACCATTGATTTCTTTGGCAAGGCTCTGGCCCCCCTCCTGGGATATAGGAGAGAATAGGCTTCTGGGATTTTTGTCCCTGGGGAGTGCACAGGGCATGGCTTTGTTTCTTATCAACCCCAGCTTCACTGTAAAGGGAGTCCTAAAAATACAGCTGGGTCCAATATGGTTGGGCTTTGCTTGTCTCAGTCAAGCCTCCCCAGCTTCACTTCAGGAGCTAATGAGGTCTGCTAGCAAAAGGAGACAACTGTGAATATGGAGAGCTCAGATGTAAAAGATACTGTCCCTGTCCAGCCTGGAGTCCTGGCCACTCATGAGGTCAATAGAATGGAGAGAGGTCAATCATCCAGTTTGTCAGACTAAGGGGGTTCGGTTCGCAGGAATGTTGTCAGGGCTAAACCAGGCCTGGGAAAACCAGATGCTCAGACTTTCTGGATGGCATGGATTCAAATCCTGCTGCCGTTTGCTTCCCAGCCTTAAATTCGACAGGGTCTGCTCTCAGCATTTCAGTGACATCAATTTATGTAGATGTGCATATCAAGGGACCTCACTGGAGTCAAAAGATCTCTAGTTTAATGAGATGATTAAGGTTGACTCTGGGGTCTGGGGGATACACACTAGGACCGGGAGAACCGTCTGGACCAAAAGCACTGGTTCCACTTCAATTGGTTGGTAAAGTGTCCAGTAATGGTCAGCACAATACCAGCAGGTTTCTTCCCTTGTCATGCTCAGACTAGAGTGGTGTTGCACGTCCTTAAAGATTCTGCGGGTCTGACTTCCTGATACATTTCCCAGGCATTCCAGTCCCTCCCACACCTTTGCAGGCAGGGGGTGTAATTTGTTCCTGCAGTGGAGTCAGATAATTCAAGGGTCTCTACCCCAGTCCCTTTGTGACAAGGAACAGAAAGGATAAGGACTTACAAAAGGGATTCCTCCAGACCATCTCCTCCTGGAAGAGGAATATCCTACAGTCTGTTTAAAGGGCATATGAGTCCATATAAGCAGGATCAAGACCTTAGATTTTCAGTCTCCCTCCTGTGCAGGCAGAACAACTCTTAATGTGTGGACAGAATATTTGGTCCATTTCAGCCCTACATTCATCTCCCCACATCCAGTTTTAACCTCTAGTCTGCCTTAAATCTTTAATTTCTACTACATGTACCTTCATGTCATCCCTAGGAATCTCTAGGTTTAGTAACCAAGGTAATACAAAATGTTCTTGGGGTCTCCCCTTATTTCTAGATATGACATCCATACACCTAGCTCATATATTCCATTGATGGGGAGCTCCTGGATTGAGCTTGAGGTTGCATTGAACATCCTTACTGTTGCTTGGAACATTTTCCCTTGTTATTTGGATCTTGTCTTGGAAGGCTCTAAGGACAGTACCAGAAGGAGGGGTGGGAATATGTCCCTGGGGGTAGATGTCCCTGGGGGATAGATGTCCCTGGGGGTAGATGTCCCTGGGGGTAGATGTCCCTGGGGGATAGATGTCCCTGGGGGATAGATGTACCTGGGGGATAGGCATCTTCCTGGCTTGGAGGGCTTTCCTGTGTATCATTCAACTTAGGATGTGGAGGAAAGAAGTGGAGAAAAACATGCATCCGTCCTACTCAGAAAGGAATTTCTGATTTTCTAAGTTTTCATAGGGCAAGGATAGACACACATCTCCCCGAACAGTTAATGCAGATTGCTGTTCTGGTTACATTGTCTTCTCTATAAGGAAAAGGTTAAAAAGCAGACTTTTCTTAGTCTTACTTTTAAAGGTCTTTTTGAGGTAAGCCTATCCATTCTGCTTGGGCGCTGTTGTTAGCAGCCTTCTGTATTAGGTATAATGTGACAACTTCTTTCAGCTGTCTGAAAGAAGTGGTTAACAGTATCTGCTTCCAACTTGTTTTCCTTCCAGCCTTTAAAAAATAAATTAAAAGGAAGCGTTTATTTTTTTCTTGTTTACATACATGTGTGAATTTGTATACAGCACATATATGTCAGAGCCTATGGAACCCAGAAGAGAGATGCTTTGGAACTGAATTTACAGGCAGTTGTTAGTCACTTGATATGGGTGGTGGGAACTAAATCCTAGTCCTCTGTAAGAAAAATAAGTACTCTGACCAGTGAGCCATCTCTCAGCCTTTCTTTTCTTTCTAGCTCATTCAGTCCCCCACATTGGAAGGGATGGAGTGGGAATTCTAGTGGGCAGGTCTAGACAAGGAGGCCTTGGAACCTAAGAGAAAGCCAAGATGAGGAGAGACCCAGTACATAGTTTTTGACAAAGTAGTCCTTAGTGTCTGTGGTGGGAATGTCACTGCCCCTTTCCTGGTTTGGTAGTACATTTCATGAGGAGCTACATAAATTCTCAGTAAGCATTTGGCCCAAGAAAGTTTAGTCTCTAAGGTTGACACAGTACTTTGTCATTTAAGGAATCTTATTCATATTCTTCCAACTTTACCTGAGAAATGAGGGTACCAAAGCATATGGTAATCCCAGTTAGTGTCTGTGTTGGCTAGTCTTATGTCAACCAGACACAAGCTAGAGTTATCTGAAAGGAGGGAACCTCAGTTGAGAACTGCCTCCGTAAGACTGGGTTGTAGGCATGCCTATAGGGCATTTTCTTTAATTACTGATTGATGGGTGGTGTTATCCCAAGGCTGCTGGTCCTGGATTCTATAAGAAAGCAGAGGGAGCAAGCTAATAAGTGGCACCCCTCCATGGCCTCTGTTTCAGCAACTTCCTCCGGGTTCTTGCCCTGTTTGAGTTCCTGTCCTGACTTCCTTCGATGATGAACAGTGATATGAAAGTGTAAGCCAAATAAACCTTTTCCTTCCCAAGTTTCTTTGGCTATGGCATTTTATTACAGCAACAGTAACCTTAATTAAAACAGTACCTAAGTTTCTGTTTTGTGTTAACTCAAATCTCAGGACTAAATGCTAAGAGTGTCCCTAGAATAGCTGCACACATTGTCTGGGGATTCTGTGACTTCTTTCATATAATTGAGACCAGTACCCTTATTACTGATATAGACAACATTTCCCTCCCATTCGATAGATACCATTTCTCTTCTACTATTTTGATAACCCTTATGTCAGTTCATTGTTTTTCTTCCACTCTTGAAATATTTTTTTGGTTTAAAAAATGATTTTATTTTTATTTTGTGTGCATTGGTGTTTTGCCTGCATGTGTATCTGTGTGATGGTGTCAGGTCTCCTAGAACTGGAGTTATAATTGTGAGCTGCCATGTGGGTGCTGGGAATTGAACCTGGGTCCTCTAGGCAAGCAGCCAGTGTTCTTAACCACTGAGCCATCTCTCTAGCTCCAACCCCTGAACATCTTGAAGTGGTTATGGTTTGGGGGAAGATGAGAATGAAAGGGCATGTGAAAGGTGCCCTTTCACATTGCAGCTTCTCTTGCCATCACCAGTCATCTCTAACCTGTGTCCCCTTTGATGTCAGGGGGTTTGTACAATGGCAGCTTCCTCAGGGAGTTACAAGTTTTCCAATACCTCAGTAATTAGTTTCTTGTGTATCAAATCCTTTCCTTTTCTGTTAGTTAACCCTACTTTTGTTCAGATTTCCCCCAAAGTATATGAAATACTACAAATACATATTTGGGGACTGGAGCAATGGCTCAGTAGTTAAGAACACTGGTTGTTCCCACAGAGGGCCCAGATTTGGTTTCTATCACCAGTGTCTTAGCTGACAACCATCTGTAACTCCAGTTTCCAGGGGATCCAGTTTCCTCATCTGACCTCCTGGGATACCAGGCACACACCAGGAAAAATACCTAAATGCATAGCTGGAGTCAGTAATATACCCCGTCACTTATAAGGGCTGAGTTTAAAGCATATAACTCAAATGTCTGGGGAGACCAATTCTTTGACATTCAGCCACATTCAATATTTTTAAAATTTAATTCTATCAATCTCAGAATATCTATGCTGTCTTTTCCCTGAGTTACACAGACCTATCCATAGTTTGGCTTCCTGAAAAAAGGGATCGTGCTCATGTCAGGACAGACAAATAAGTCAAATTTAAACAATAATGTTCTATGAGCACAGAAGGGTCCCTGTGCTTGGGAATTCTGCAGGGTTGTTAGTGGCTAGGATGGAATCACCCTTCTCTGGAGGAATAGTTTTATTCTTCATGTCTTCTACCTACCTCCCAGCCATCTGCTATGGGCTTCTTACTTGGAAAGCAGTGCTCACAATTAAACAGCTGCAGAGGTTTCTTTTCAGCTTTCTTTCACAGGGGCTACTGATTGAATGCATTCCATCCATCCATGTTAGACTGGGTCTGACAACTCTGACAGTCGGCTGTGGTTGTCTTTTCCCATGACCCCGAGAGAGTGCTCCAAGCACAGTAGCTTTGTCTTCACTTACAAAAAGATGAAAAGACTTTTCCAGAGAGGGCAAGGCTGGTGCTGGGGCAGGCACTAATTCCTGCTTAATTCTATGGCCTTCATTTCCTTTGCCTCCTGCAGCAGAGGCTGGGGTTTCTAGTTTAGAATCTGTGTGTGAGACTTTGGTTTGGTAGTATAAGCATCAACCCAGGTCTGCAACACCTCACTAGTCTCAAGTGTTTTCTTAAGTCTTTTCTTGGTTTGGGGGACCAGGGTGTAGGCACAAATGCTTGTATCTTAAGACAAAAAAAAAGTGGGAGAGTGACCCACAGTACAACTTGTGATAAATTGCTCTTTAGTCTCTGTGGAATGACAGTGGTGAGAGACTTCAGTGAACCCCCAGGAGTGTGGTCTATCTGCACTGTTACTTTCTTCCAGTCTCTGGATCTTCCCACTCAAAGGCAAACAAATCTCTACCTTCCTGTGCCAAATGCAAGCCCAGAAATCATCTTTAAGGCTGACTACACTGAGCCATTTTTGCCCTTAAGGAATCCCTGGTAAGAGGGTGTAGGTGTTTTGGGACCACCACTCTGAGCCATCTGGTTTATACTTCAAGTCCTAGACCAGTAGATTAAGCTCCAACTGCTCTTCTTACAGAAAATGTTGGGATGTTGTCTTGAGGTTGGGGCCTCCATCCTCAGGAAGGCTATTGCTAATTGGAATCAACCTTTTTATCCCTTCCTGAGGAACTGAATGCCTCTTTCTTTCAACTGTTTAACTGTGCTGAGAGGCTGATCTGAAGAGGACTAAACTTCAGCCATGACTGTCTCCCTGTTTAACCTCAGGGCTCTTTTTATCTTCTGCCTTAGCAGTTTGAAGCCGTAAAGAGACAAAAAGACACACAAAGTTCAGCTTGGTCTGTTTGCAGTCCCCATCTTCTACTGAGTCTTTAGTCTCTTCCCAAGAGGTTTATCCCTGCCTCCAGGACTAGTAGAACCGAATTGATGCAGATTGTATATGAAAAGAATGAGAGAGGAGGGGAAAACAGAGAAGGGGACGTATAATCTATGAAAAAGAATCGTTTTTTAATTTTAAACTTTTCCCTTCCCCACTTCTTTAATTCAGCACCTTTTAGTCTTTAATTATTGTTTTACACAGACACCCCCCCCCACAAACACACACACACACACACACACACACACACACACACACACACACACACACACCTGTGAGTCCATCTGGTGTTGGTCGTGAGTGTACGTGTTTAGGGCTGACCACATGGGACTGGGTAATCCATCAGGGAGCTCATCTCTAGGCAAGACTGATTTCCCTTTCTTTGTAGCCATTGCCTGTCGCTCCTCATCTAGGCAGAGGGCACTGTCCCATTTCCTACGTTCACGATGGTATGTCAATGGTGTTGCCATTGTACGGGTCTTGTTCAGGTGGCCATATTGTTGAGATTTCATGTGTGCAGCTTCTCTTTCATATATAAAAGACATGATTTCATAACAGATTTCCTGGTCCTTTGGCTCTTTCTGCCCCTCTTCGTCTGCAGTGTTGCCTGGGGCTTAGGTGCGGGGTTGTGTTGTGCATGTATTGTTTGGGGCTAGGCATCAAATGTCAATTGTTCTCTTCATTTTGACCAGTTGTGGATTTCTGTAGTAGTTTGAATCTGCCAAAGAAAGCTTAATTGATGAGGAGTGAGAGCTATACTTTAAGAATAAGTATAAGAACTCAGAAGTTACACTGGCATAGGAAAGTGGCAGTAGTAGGCTCTCTTACAGGATCCACAGACTTGCCAGCCATAGATAGTTGGCTAGATTTACTTTTATTGACGGGCCAATTAGTCCAATTAGGCAACCATTTGTTACTCCAAGATATAAGTATTACTATTAGATCTCTCTCTCTCTCTCTCTCTCTCTCTCTCTCTCTCTCTCTCTTTCTCTCTCTCTCTCTCTCTGTGTGTGTGTGTGTGTGTGTGTGTGTGTGTGTGTGTGTGTGTGTGTCTTGCTATGCTAGTCTGTTAAGTTCCAAACCTGGGGCAAACAGCTGAGGTAACTATTTAACATATCAAAGCTGACATGGCTTCCAGGTTCTCCAAGCATCCTTCATTCACATGGGTTCCAAGCAAGTCCAAAAGCCAGAGGGAGGATGATAATCTTGAGGCTGAAAAATCATTCCCAAGACTCAACTCCTGAGCACTCATGATGAGCTTGGCTCTGGGCAGTCCCACCTCATGATGTTTTGCCTCCCCCAATTACAACTCTCCCAGGCTAGGATGCAGCTGGTGACTTTACAGTCCTACATCCTTAAGACTCCATGAGGGTGTAGTGGGTTATGTCTACAGGAGTTCTACCATTGACAAGTCTCTGCTGGGGCCCCAAGACTGTCCAAGACATCTCTGGAATCTGAGAGGAGGCCACCATAGGCCTCTCAGCTTGTGTCTTCTACATGGCTTAGTTTAGCCTTTGATCCTGATCCCTTCTCATTGGGCAGCACTTGCCAACCTTGTTACTTTGTGACAAAGGGTCACTGAAACCCTTCTAACTTCTAGCCAAATGCACATTCCAGTCCTGCCCCTACCCCACTGGACACAAAGCTCAGTGAGCAGATACTTCTGGAGGCTAGAGGTGCTTCTCAGGGACAAAGCTGCCACTTCAGATTTCATGGTACAGCAGGTCATAGTTGGTAGCTAACATTAGGAAGTCACTAGGAGGACTGGAGAGATGGCTCAGTGCCTGAGTTCAATTCCCAGCAACCACATGGTGGCTCACAACCATCCATAATGAGGTCTGATTCCCTCTTCTGGTGTGTCCAAAGAGAGCAATGGTGTACTCATATAAATTTTTTAAGAAAGGAAGCCACTAGGAAACTAAATGCAGTTTTTTTGTTGCTGGCTTTTGTTGCTCTTTTGTGTTGTTAGGGATGGATCCAGAATTCTGCATATTCCAGTGTTCCTATCTTTGAGGCTAACTTCCTATTCCCAAATCCAACAGCAGCAATAAGATATACTGTTCTCTTGAATCCCTCATCTCCAGGGAACTTATGCACACAGCCCCTCCCCATGCCACCAGTACACCCAGGTACAGCTTCTCTACCTCAGAACTCCCACAGGACCGTCATCATCAGAGTTGGTCACAAGAGACCAGAGAGCAGCAGTTAAGGCATCTATGGCTGTCACTCTGAGGTATTTTCTCATTTAGTTCACCTTGCTTTTTCACATAGCCCAGGCTGGTCTTGGACTCATTATATAGAATGCCTGCTGATCCTCTTGCTTCTGCCTGGAGGTCCCATGTTTACAGTTGTATGCTGTCATGCCCAGCCATCCTGGCAACTTTCCAGTGAGATATTGACAGCATGGATGGGCTCCTTAAGAAGAACATTTCTGAGTGAGGGCTGTACAGAATGCTGATGTTCTCATGCATGTGGACATCTGCCTGTGCAGCAAAGCCCTTTTCTGCTTTGTGAAATTGCCCCAGGCCTATACCTGCAGGAGCTCCCTGTCTCCCATTCCCCAGCTTCTGAGACCCAAGGGATATAAAAAGCTTCATGCAGGAGCAGTCTGCTGTAGCTAATGACTCTGTGTTCTGCTCAGCAACAATATGGTGTATTAATTGATGCGTCTTCTATTTGGTAACAGTCTTCCTAATTAACACAGGCTCTATTTAGTAACAGTATGCCCTATTTAATTTCTTTCATGTGTTCTGGTAAAAAACATAATGCTTCATTTAATATATTTCATCTGTTTACTCCTCATGAATTTTGTAACACAGTGCAGCTGGTGGTATCTACAGACCATGGAAGAGGGGTGATCTGGTGGAGAGCTTTCCAGACAGAGGGGTCTGAGCTCTTGAGCCAGCATTTTAGACAAGGGCCAGGGGTTTCAATCAACTACATGGTGTGTGTGTGTGTGTGTGTGTGTGTGTGTGTGTGTGTATGTGTATAGGGGGGATTTGGCAAGGGGTGTACCTCAGATGGACTTGGGGTTCTTAGCTGTTTTCTAAGTTCCTCATGTCTTCTATGTACCTTTAAAGTCATCAAGTCCCTAGTAAGCCTTTGGCTATCTTTCAAACCTGTTCCCCAGTTTATAGTGCTAAGGCCCCAACTTTTGTCCCTCCTCACCAGCCAAGGGGTCTGCCAGGAGCATGAATGGCAATCACACATGCTGGCCAGCTAGTTGCAGCTCCTCAAGCCTTATGCTTGCCTGCATGGACATTGTGTCCCCAAGGCCTGTCACACAGTACTAGTGAGTAGTCAGAAGGATTTGATGGATAAGATCTCTGTATTTGGAGTATTGTGTGGCTTTGTGGGGCAGCATTGCACAGCTGCCCTGCCTATGTAACCCTCAGTGAAAGGCATAGTCTGTTGGGTGCCTGGGGGGTTATGGGTAAGGGAGGGATGAGAGCCAGTTCCATAGGACAACCCCAGAGTTGAGCCTATACAGGAGTGACAAATAAGAGATGGCCAATAGATGGAGCAGCATCCTCAGCAGAGGCGACTAGGGGAAGGTGAGAGGACAGCTGGACACTTGGACAGGTACTCTGATCCAAGGCTCCGTTCTTTCATTATATTGCTAAGTAAAGTTTATGGGAGGCCCCAGCAGGGTGGCCCAAGGCTGCAGGCATGTGTATTACATGCAGCATGACGTCCTCCAGTTCATTTTCAAGGCTGCATAGAATGCTATTGTAACCTACATTTTCTTTATTCCTGTGCTTATAAGTGGATCCCACATCCTGGCCATTGTGAGCAGTGCTACGGTGAGCATGGGGTGCAGGTGTCTGCCATACAAACCTCACTTTTTCTGGATACAAACCAGTAGTGGGATTGCTAGGTGACATGGTTATATTTGTAATCTTTTGAGGAACCTCCCTGTGGTTCCCATCATCACCAGTTAGTTAACTGGATCAAACACATATGAAATGTGCAGCCATCTCCCTGTCCATCTTTAGAACTTTCCCATCTTCCAAAACTTAACTTTTCCAGCATGGGCTCCTTATGTAGCCACAGTGCTGGCCCCACCTCCTAACTCCTTGCCTGATAATTCAGACAGGTGATTGATTTCTGGCTGGTTTTGGCTCTGCATGCTTGCCCTTGTAAAGGTGCTACCAAAGAGTGACAGAAATCAGGGAGATGGCAAACTGGGGCGTAAAGGGACAGAACATGGGCTGAGCATGGTCTGTCCATCCATGGCCACATGAAGGGTCTTGGCTGGAGGAATAGAGATTTCACACTGTGAATAGCTTCACCAGCCTGAGGATCCAGGTTTCAGGATCGTTTCTTGAGCTCTCTTTCCTGTTCCTACATCAAAGCTATAAGGCACCTGGAAGCCAGCCCAGTGTGGAGGAAATAAAAGGAAAAGAAGACCCCTGTGTTGGACGTCTTGCACAGCCTCTGCTGGCTGTTCTCCACCCTTCTTAGTGCCTCTCACAGCTTCCTTCTGGCCTGGTTGTGCTTCAAAGGTTCTCTGTCTTGTCAGAGAAGGTTCTCCCTACCTCCCTTTCTGTACCCTGGGACAGCTTATTGACATTTGGTCTTACATAGTTGACGCTCTACCAGGGAGCAGAGGGTCAGAGTGACAGACAATAAGGGGACTGTCAGCATGTCTAGGACTGGAAGCCAGAAGAGTGGCCATGGGATAGAGGAGAAAGCAGAAAGAGCAGTGACCCACACAAGTGGACAAGGCTGTGCTTAATAGCAGGGCTGACTGCCAGCTGGAGAATACATCGGCAATGAATGTTTGAAGGGAGAAAAGACAGAGAGGAGGAAGCAGGGCCAAGAAAGTAAGCAGAGATATTTTGAGATTGAAGGAGGCCAAGCTGAGAGAAGAGGTGTGAAGTGGTACCATTATGCATAGAATTAGGATTATGTTACTGCCATTGGCCTCAGTGTCACAGGGCTTCCTGTTCAAGATACAGACAGCCAATGCATCTACCTATGTAGCCAACCAAAGCTGCACACTGACCAGAACCTAGGAGTCTGCTGTGATGAAAACACTGGAGGGACTGCCAGTCATGACTTACATTTCCTGAATCCAGGGAGGAAGTGAACGTTAAAGGTTACTGATGCCGGGCAGTGCTGGCTCACGCCTTTAATCCCAGCACTTGGGAGGCAGAGGCAGGCGGATTTCTGAGTTCGAGGCCAGCCTGGTCTACAGAGTGAGTTCCAGGACAGCCAAGGCTACACAGAGAAACCCTGTCTCTAAAAACCAAAAAAAAAAAAAGATTACTGATATGGGGTTTTCGTGATGATTTAATCTCAAGTCCAAGAAGCTTGAGCCAGGTTGGGATAGTATTTGATAAACGCTTCAGTGTTTGATAAATTCAGGGCCCAGCCAGTGAATTCCTGGACTGAACTTTTTATTTAGTAAAACGCCCAGTGGCCTGTTTTCTGAAAGGACTTTACCTAGTTACTGCCTCTCTGGGAATGAAACTTCTGAAGAAGCTGTGGTTGCTCAGAAGTCAATGTGGGACTGGAAGGGGAATCCCGCTCATGACATCTTTCACCAAAGAAAGGTTTCATTGGAGTAGACAAAGTCCAGTGTTCTGAAAAAGTCGAGCGAAGGCACTATAAAACCAGAACGTGACAGATGTACCTCTTTGTTTTTTTTTTTTTTTTTTCGAGACAGGGTTTCTCTGTATAGACTTGGCTGTCCTGGAACTCACTCTGTAGACCAGGCTGGCCTCGAACTCAGAAATCCGCCTGCCTCTGCCTCCCAAGTGCTGGGATTAAAGGCGTGCGCCACCACTGCCCGGTGATGTACCTCTTTCCAATGCAAATATACATCCTCAAGTAGATGACCTCTCTCCTGGCAGGTGGGAAACTTTCCTCACAAGTGCATCGTGTCTCAGAGGTACCTCTTGAAAGAGGACGATCTCTCTCCACATGAAGGAGACCACACATTCCAGCCTCTGCAGCCACTCAAAATAAAAAATAAAAAAATTAAATAAAAAACCATCTGGATTTTGCGATTTAGTAGGGTATCTCAACCCACAGCTGAACCAAGGCGGAAGTCCCGCCCCGGCCCCCAGGCTCCGCCCCGCCTCTCTCTAGCCCTTGGCCCTGGATGTTGAGCTTTCCGTTAGGTCTTCAGTTTCGGGCAAGTCCCTACTTCGTGAGCACTCTTGTGCTAGGAGTTCGATCCCGCCTGTACCCGAGTCGCTGTCTAGTAGGCGGGCTCCGCTCTCCAGGAACCCGGCCCCCAGAAGCCGGACCCCGTTGGTCCCTGACTCCCGCTGTCCAACCGCCTGACCCGTCCCCTCATCCAGCTCCGTCCCGCAAAACATGACTCTTAACAAAATCCTGGGCTTTTGGTGGATCCCGAGGAAGCCCCACCTCCAAGACCCTGAGCCCCACCCTCCAAAAACGGCTGGATCCCGCCCTTCCAGGAGCCATGGCCCCAGAAGCTGGAGCCGCAGGTCGGAGTCACGAAGTACACAACGGCCTGACCCGCCCCCACGAGCCCCGCCCCCACGAGCCCCGCCCCCACGGCCCTGGGCTCCACCTTACAACGACTGGGTCCCGCCCCCAGGAGTCGGAGCTCCGCTCTCAGGGGCCGGACCCTGCCCCTCCCGGAGCCCCGCCCCCGGCCCGGCGACGGCGGTGACCGTTGAGGCTTTCGGCGGGCGCCCGGTGGGAGCAAGCGGCGGCCCGGTAGGTGAGCGGGGCCGGCGCGCCTCCTCGCGCGTCTTTCTTCCCTGGCGCGCGCCCCCGCCCGGCCCGGCCTTGTCCTCCTGCGGCCGTAGGGCCGAGCTCGGGCGCCGCCCGCGCCTTCTTTGTTCGCGCGGGACTCCGGGAACTTGCCCGCGCGGGCTGCGGCTGGGGTCCCTCGCAGGCCGGATGTGCGGGTTCCGCAGGGCCGCAGCCCACTGAACTCGGGCGGGATCTGGCCCAGCTCAGAAGCCGACCCGCCTGGCCGTGAGGGGACTTTAATGTCCAACTCAGCCCGCGGTCTCATTGTTTGGGCAGAGACCGTTTCCAAGGACCCGAACTGAGGAAATGTAGGGCGAGAACACAGGGCAGCTAGGATTAAGTATAGATGGAGGGGCTAGAGCTGGGAAGTGAAGACAAGGGGGTTCAGAGTGTAGACAGAGGGGCTCAGACCCCTGGAGTGTAGACAGGGTCCCCAGACCTGTGGACTATGGAGGCGTGGGATGCAGAACTGTAGAGTGTAGTCAGAGGGCTCAGCTGTGGAGTGTAGATGACTAGATGACGGGGTGGTGTGTAGCTAGGACCCAGACCCCTGGAGTGTAGACAGAGGGGCTTCTACCCATGGAATACAGATGGAGGGGCCCAGTTTCCTGAAATGGCCTCAGACCTATGGAGCGTAGATGGAGGGACAGCTGGTATCAGGGAGGTTGTCCTGGAAATGAAGCCTTGAGCCTACAGCAAGCAACTGGTGTGTGTGGGTGAGGGGAGAGGAGCAAAATCAATTTTGAATGAAGGGACTGTGCTTAAGTTTTAAAACTTTCCAAAGAAAGCACAATTGTCAGCATGACAATCTCTCTAGAAAAACTGGGGTAAAAATGTTACACCTTTTTTATTTTGGGGGCTGACTGACAAGTACCAAGTAGGTTGACAGGACCTGGACTTCAAAGACATTGTTGGGACAGAGAAGGTCGTGGAGATAGAGGGGAATGGCTTAGGTAAGACTCTGGGATAGAACCTAGAAATGTCCAGGGCAGGAAGCAGGTGTCCAGGATCTTAAAAGATGTAAGGCCATTTCTGTGAAGTTTCTTGGAACCTCAATGGAACTAAGGAGGAGGGTTGCTTCTGATAGGAAAAATGAAAGGCTGGAGAGCTGGCAAAATAATCAGCAAATACCAGAACTGAGGAAAGGCCCTTAGACTTGGAGTAGCATGTGTGTGCCAGTCTTTGCACAGGAGAAGACAGGGTTTGTACTGAGTGGGCAAAAGTGCTGTGCATCATGGAGTCCCAGTTTGTGACAGGAGGCACTTTGTGGTCCTACATGGTACCCAGGAGGGGGCCTGTGTCAAGGGCTGGCTCACTCTTTGCACTATGTTTAGAACAACAACCTCAGGATGGGAGGGTGGGTGGTCACAAAGATGATACTGAGCCTGGTGATCTGGCTGCTTCAGCAGCTCCTGCAAGGATCGAAGAGGCAGGAGAGGTTGAGGCTGAGCCCTGCATTTCTAATCCTGTTGTCATTTGACATCTGTATCTGAGACAGGCCCAACATGCTGGTCCCATCTGGCTGAGGAAGAGTGCTGCCTTAGTTGTGGGCTCCCTGCCTTGCTCTGGCAGCAAATGCATGATGGTATAGGGTGGTTGCAGCCCCCTCCCCCCTTTTCTTTCTTTTTGTGAGTTTGCTGGAAACCCTGCAAGTGCTTACTAGTCAGCACTTGTTTTATTTTCCTACTGAGCTGTTGCAGAGTGCTTCAATTTAGTGGCTTAAAACAACAGTTTATTCTTCAAGGCTCTGGATACCAGAAGTCTTCAGTGGATCTCAACGGGCCATATGTCCTTTGGGGATCAGGGAGAATCTCTTTACTTCTCATGTCAAGTGGAGACTGGTCCTATCCCTGGGCTCAGGGCTTGGTTCCAGCATCATGCGGTCTTCTGTCTTAAGCCTTCCTCTGCCATGGTCTGTGAGGACTTTTAGGGTTGCCAGGAGATCCAAAGTCCTCAGTTTATATCTGCAAAACCCCTGGAGTGTTTTCTCCTTCTTGCTGAGGAACAGCCTAGACCTGCACCTTCCCTAGGGTGGAACACGTGGATCTACCCAAAGGTCCTGCAAACCAAAGACTGCAATAGTTTGTGGTTTCACTACCCTGTGGACGTGTTTCTGGATGCACATTCAGCTGTGAGCAGGTGGAGTGTCCATTTATCCTATTCTCTTAAGGAGATGGTAGTTCTCACGCCTTTCACAATCCAATGAAAACTACAATCTCCAGAAATCTGCTCAGTAATAGCTTGTCAACCCAGTGCTCAGGAGGTTGAGTCAGGAGGATGGAGAGTGTGGTGCCAGAGATGGGCTAAGTGAGATCTCAACAGCAAAAACCACTGGACTACAGAGTTCCTTCAGTGGTTAAGGGAATATGCTGCTCTTGCAGAGGACCCATGTTTAGCCCACATGGAAAGCTCACAACTCCCTGCAGAGCTAATGCCTCAGAAGGCACTGGAATTCATGAGCATATACACACATGTACACATAATTCAGAAAACAGAATCAGAGGCAGGTGGATCTCTGAGTTCAAGGCCAGCCTGGTCTACAGAATAAGTTCCAGGACAACCAGGGCTACACAGGGAAACCCTGTCTCAGACAACAACAAGAACAACAAACGACAAGCAGAATCAAAAAGGAAAAAAAAAAAGCCCCAGACCTCAAATTCAAAAGCAGATAAGCTCAGATAGGTACATGCAACGTTGTTCCTGATTTTAGAAGCCCTCAGCTTCTCCCATGGAGACGTCACTTGTTCAGGCAGGAACTGACCCGGTTAGTAGCCCCACTCCATGTCTTTAAGGGTTTGAGGGGAACACGTCATTTGTCCTTTGTTTCCTTTCCTTGTTCTCTTGTGGTCTCTGTTCCCAGCTCTGTAATCAGGGCATCCTCATGTGTTCCTTTCCTTATTCAAGCAGTTACATGCATTCGTACACATTGGGTGCTACATATTTTCTACACTGCCCATCCATCTCCGAGCCATGGTTTTTGTTTTCCTTCCATGGCATCTGCTGTGTTGGGGACTAACTCATGAATTTAAATTCAAAACAGTGACATTCTGTACTGCTTGCCCAGCCCCAGAGGGACCACCCTAGGTGTCCTGTTGTCTTCGATGTCTACTGTGGTCTCTTAGAATTTGTTACATTCTTTTTTGATTCTTACCAAAGGTGAGTAGAGTCTTCAGGTCTCTGTGTACTCTCTCCCAAGTCCCATCTTTCAAAAAAAAGATTGTGTATGTCGCACAGGTGTGCGTGAATATTTTGCCTACATGCATATTGGTGAACCAAGTACATGCCTGTTGAATCTCCTAAGCTGTCGTTAAGGTAGTTTGTTAGCCACCATGCAGATACTAGAATTGAACCAAGAGCCCTGAAGTACTGAGCCCATCTCTCCATGCCTCCTTTTAATAGGCCTCTTAGTTAAACCAGCTGGCATCACCAAGCTGAGCAGGGACACTGGAGCATAGATCCCATCATGCACTTGTGGATTGATCTTGCTATCACTGACATACCAAAACTGGATTTCATTTCATTCTCATGTATCCACCCCCACAGCAGGTGGGATTGGAAGACTCTGCTCCAGTCTGTTCTGAAGTCCCAAGATCTGCTTAGAGCTGTCAGCTGGACTTGCCTGTGCTGTACTGCTCTGTGTTGGGTTCCTGTGTGTCAGGTTCCTCATTTGATCCCAGCTCCATCCTTGTTTGGCTAAAATTCTACCTTTTTTGATAGCTAAGAAATATAATATAGAGCTCACCCCTCTTGATTTTGAAGCTATTCTTTTTACAGTCTAGTTCCTTTTTTTTGCTTAGCTGGGTATAGAATTGTAGAAAGTTACTCTGTGCACTTGGTGCAGGGAGACAGTTGTGAGGTAGGATCAGGAGAGTACTCCCAGGAGTACGGAAGCCCTGGCTCCCTGGGTGGGACTACGGGCACCAGGGAAAGGCCTTATTTCTTTACAGTTGGACTTATCAGAGAACATATTGCTGCATAGTGTTTGAGACACTGGGATGCCCAAAAGCTGTCTTTTATGTGACGTTTAATGACATGTCTCATATTTTTGTGAAATTAAGTCATCTGTCTTCAAAGACTCACTTTGCACAGGTTTAAAAATTATAAGCAGAAATAAATATCAAGTAGAAATAAAAAGGAAAGGCCAAATAAAAACAAAATGGAAAATCAGCATGGTTTACTCTTAAATATTTTAAAGATTTGGCAGTGGTATCTGATTCTGGGATCAGAATTGCCACTGCAGAGTCATTGGCAGTGGGAATCTTTGTCCTGACAAGTTGTGGCTTCTGCATATCCTATCACTTTTCCAAAATGCAGGAGCCTAGGCTGGTGCCCAGAGTGAAAGGCATGAGTTGACAGTGGCCTCTGGCTAACTGATTGTGGGCTGGGATAGCGACCATTCCCAGGGCAACTCTGGTCTCAGCTAGCTGTAGGTCTCATGGAGTAGTGATGAAAGCCAGCTACTCCTGCTGATTTCTTGGGTCAGTATGCTTCTGCCATTGTGTCTGAAGGTCTGTGAGCTCCAGCAGGTGAACTCGATTCAGTCAGGTCCTTGTTAGCTTCTGTGGCTCATGGCTCCCTTCCCTGCTTTAAGAACTGGGTCCTCTACCTGTGTGGGCACTGCTGGTTTCTGTAGTGCTACAGTGTAGAATCCCAAGAGGCAGTGCCGATTGATTCCTGTGTCCCTGCAGCCCTGCGCTGGCACTGTTCTCTCACATTACCTCTCCTGAGATCCTGTGAATGGCTGAAGGCCCTGCATGCGTGCAGACAATGGGATCTCTCGTGCCCTTTGTGTGGAGGGGAACCTAGGCAATGTGAAGCCATGGGGTTTTAGTCATTGGTGGTCTTGCACTTTGACTTCTTGTATATGGGTAGCTTGTACTTGTTTCTGTGGATAAGCTGGCCTTTGGGTTTTGCTAGCTGTAAACTTTATCATGAAAAATGATAGTTGCTCCAAAACTAGAAAAGCAAACCTTTTGCATTTCAGGACAGTATCTTTGCTGGTAAATTTGAAAACAGGTAGGTGTGAGTTGAGTTGATATCTACCTGGGGTTAGGGTACCTGAACATTTTATGGTCTTCTCTGTTCTGGAGTCCCTGAGTATGCCCCGAGTCCTGGCTCTACTTGCTTTGTGAAACATCTCTTTGAGCTTGGCAGCTTAGCTTGTACTTGGAGGGTGCAACAGGGAGCTGAGCTGAGCACTTGTGAATCCTCTGGGGACAGGCTCTAAAAGCCACCCATGATCATTATGCCTTGTCTCCTGAGGCCTGATATCTAAGCCCAGCCAGCATTTGAAGCTTGTTTCATGTGACAGCTGTGACATTAGCCTCGCTGTGTTGTCTCTGATCCCTCTGCCTGTCAGTGTTCTTCAGCTGTGATGATAGTGTGTATGTGAGGTGGAGCCAGCCAAAGATAGCCTTCCTCACTTTCTTTTCCACCACCTATTCCTTCCTCCTTTGGAACCTTTTGTTCTTAGATGAACTCAGATTCACTAGTTAAAGGGATTCCTAATGCCTAATTTTCGTGCTGCCACTTAGCAGTCAGTGGACTGACTCTTTGGTGCTAAGACTGACTGGGACAAGGAGAAAGGGGCGTGGGGTTGAGGTGTCTGTGCGGCCCTAATGCTTGGCCTCAGGAGCCCGAAATGTTGAGACCTCGAGGACTGGCCTTTGCAGAGACCAAGGAGGAACCTTGCCCAGTAAAGAACACAGAGGAGAGTGGCAGCTCAGCCAGGCAGCCTGCTGCACCATTCAGCCTCTGGGCACACTGACAGTGCAGTGGCTGATGCGCTGCTCTCAAACACATGAGCTGTCAAGGACTTACTGCAGACTCTGAGAATTGTCTTTGAGTGGAGGTCTGGATCCATGGTGTGGTATTTGAGCTGAGTTTCTTCACTTGTCAATGTGGTTAGTAGACTTGGATGAGAAGACCTTGAGCTGTCAGGTGGCTGTCCAGTGGTGGTCACTCCTATCCGGTACTTAGGCTTCTGGTGTTCAAGCTCAGCTACCCTGTCATCCTGTCCCAGACACAGTTTTAGGGAATTTGTCTGAAAACACCTACCCATGCCTGGCCACCCTGGACTAAGCAGTGCTAGTGTGTGTGTGTGTGTCTGTCTGTCTGTTTATAGTGGAGTGAAGGCAAATCAAGGGATGACATTTTCATTTTGTGTTCTCTGTGACATTGGTCACCCACTGCTGACTAGCAGGTTGTCTCTAGCACAGCAGCTTACACAGCATGCTTCCATGGTCAGGGCTCACACAGGTTGGGATCTAGCTAACTTTGGTGGGAGGAGCTGGTTCCAAGTTTCTCCCGTGGCAGTTGTCAGCCCCAGAAGATCCTCTTCCAAGGTTGCTAACACTGCTGCTGGAAGACTTCCCATCTTGTTGGCTCTCTGTCGTGTGGGTGTCTAGTTAGGGAAGATTACAACCCAACATTTCCCTCAGAGTGAGGGAGAAGGCGGAGGGCTAGATACAAACCACAGTACTTTTGTAACCTGACCTTGGAGGGGACACCTCATCACTTTTGCCAGGTTTTAGTAGTTGGAAGTGAATCACTGGGTCCAATTTGCATCCAAGGCAAAAGTACTTTTAAGGGTGGAATAAATAGGTTGTGGCATCTCAGAGGTCACCTCTCCCTGTTATCTGCTGGTCCTAGTGTTCCTTATTCTACATACAAAGTGTGCTCCCCATGGCCTTTTCATGGTAGTAGCAGGGCAGAATCTCAGCACTTGGGTTGGCTTTTGTGTAGATGATGGCCTGGCTAAAGCCCTGGAGAGCAGCTGACCTTAGTCTGTAGAGTAGGTGTCAGCCCACCAGCCCACACCCAGGTCAAATGTCAGGTAAAACCACCACCGCTGCTGGCCTTCCTGCTCATTGTGAAGAATGGGAGATGGGGTCAGAACTGTGGCCACCCTGAAGTCTAGACTGTTAAACGTCAAGACCCAAGGACAGTGTCCCTCACTGTGTTGTCTCCTCCTGGAAGATGTTCTTGTTGCAGCTGAGACACTTCTGACCTTTCTCCTGTTAGGAGGAGTCACAGTATCCAGTGCCCACTGACCTTCTGAGGCTCTCCACCCCTTTAGTTCTATCTGGGAATGTTTCTGATGACATTATTTTTTCAGAAACTTGATGGCACTCCAATGACTTGAGTCCCTTTAGAGGGACTCTGGCTATCTGTTTAGATTGTGTATATCACAGGGCAGCTTCTTGAGCTGGCTCTTGGAAGCAGGGACTCTGGAGCATTAGGCATCATTGGATGGTGGCTGCTTAGAGTGGGGCTGGATGTAAGGAGGGTGTGGATTGGGGAGACAGATGGATGCAGGGGAGTGTTCCAGGGGAGTGGTAGCCATAGTGTACTGAACAGGAGACTGGAAGTTGTCCTCCCTCCTTGAGTCCTTTATATTTCCTTGGTATAACTGGGCTTTAGCTGGGGCTCCTGCCTCTCGTGTTGATAAACCTGTGCATTGCTTGCCCCTCCTTTGCTTACGGACCTGACTGGAGATGTGACCAATGATAGAGGTGCTACCTGCTCTGCTGAACCTCGGGACCCACATGGATAGCTAGAGAGGGGGTACTATCTGCTTGTATCAGTCTTACAGGGTAAGCAGTACAGGTAACCTGGCAGGGAGCAGGGAGCGGTCCTGACCCCAGCCATGTAGCACTGTGCTTCTGCCTAGCTTGGAGAGCTCATGTGTGCCTGACTGGTTGTCCTCACAGCACTTGTGGGGGTGTTTGATTGGGCTTGGCACAGGGTAATGGGTGAGGGGGCATGGGAGCAGGGAGTGAGGCAGCCCTAGTTTCCTTTCCTGGAGGATGGAAGGCCCTGTTGCTATGGGCAGCTGGGAAATGTGCCAGAGTGTTCGTCAGTCCTCTGGTGTTTGGTTTCTTTCAGAATATGTATGCATCAGGATCCTGGATGATTGATATGGATATGTGTTTAGTCAGTGGACTTCATTGCTTGAGACTGTATGAAGTGCTCATGGAGGGGAGTTTACCTCACTGTAGCCAGAAAGCAAAGGACAGGCAGGAAGGAGAGACAGTTCCAGTACCCCTTCAAGGGCACATCCTGTCTCATGTTTCCTGTGACTGTGATAGTATACCTGACTGAA
This sequence comes from Rhabdomys pumilio, assembly GCA_030674055.1. NCBI lineage: Eukaryota > Metazoa > Chordata > Mammalia > Rodentia > Muridae > Rhabdomys > Rhabdomys pumilio. The sequence continues at coordinate 50,408,787 of JANHMN010000007.1, read as the reverse complement.
GCAAGTACAGGGGGGAGAGGTTGACTTTGGCTCATGGTTGGCTTAAGGGGTTCAGTCCCCCATGCTGTAGGAAGCATGGTGGCTTGGGCATCATTGGTAGTGGGAACTTGCAGGACAGATTGTTCTGTTTGGGTAGCTGAGGAGGCAAGAGTTTAGGCTGGAACTGGATCATGCTAACTCTCAGGTCACCTCCCCAGGATCTCACTTCCTCCAGTGAAGTCCCACACCTTAAAGGTTTCACAGCCTCCCAACACAGCACCACCAGCTGTAAGACTGTTGGTGACATTTCATAGTCAAGCCTTAACATACCTTAATACCCTAGCTTCCTCTAGTAGGCCCACCCAAGCTCCTAAAGGTCCCTGAGCCTCCAGCAGTACTGTGGAACAGCCCTTCTTTCTCTGGCTCAGTGCTCTCGATCATGGGGCACCCTGCTAAAGGCATTGCCATAGACCCTTTTCTGTCACTGTGACAAACGTTCTCAACACTGGTGTACTCAATAAGGTAAAGCATTTCATGTAACTCTCCACACTGAGTGGCCCTTTCTGACTGGCCAGTCTTACGCCTGTGGTGATCGAGTACCACAGATGGGAAGACAAGCAAGAGGAAGCCACCATATCCTAAGAGCCTGCTCTTGTGGGAACTAATCTACTATTGTGAGACCAGCATTTCTGCTTTCATAGGGTGCATGGCCCAGTTGCTTCCAGTTAGGCCAAATGTGTTAAAGGTCCCATCACTTTTTAATACTGTTACACTGAGGAGTTAAGTCTTAATGTGAGTTTTGAAGGGGACAAGTCTCATTCAGCACCTCTAGATACCTCCCACCTTGGCCACACATCCATATATGAGTGAGTACACCAGGGCAGAAAGCAAGCCCATGCGATGTGAGCCCTGGCACATTGTGGCCCTGGGAGAGTGGGAGGGGGGCAGAGTGTTCTCTAGAAAGAGGGTGGAGGTGAGGTGGGTAGGTGATGAGGAGTGCCGCCAGCATGCTCCTGCCTTCAGCTTGGTGCCTTCTTTCTTAGATTCTCTGCACAGGACCTGTGGCCCCTGGGTTAGCTCCCCAGGTTGGCCCATTGTCCCTGATGTTTATCTTATACCTGGCATGAAGAAAGCTCTCATATTGATATGTGGGACAGATGTGGGCACAGCAGTCTGCTTCTTGTTTTATTAGACCTGTTTGAGGTGTCCCTGGAAAGGCAGTTAGCGCATGCTACCCAACAAGACAGCCTTCTAAAAGGAAACAGAAGTCTTCAGACAGGCAGATTGAGGGTACTTGACTTTCTTGGGGCATTTGGGACCCAGCCACGCCCCACTAGGATACTAGAAACAGATGACGCTTGCCAGGGTTTGTAGACTATTATGAGTATCTATTGGATTCTTGTTCACACATCCTTGACTGAACTGTTTCAAATTGGGCCAACCCGGGGACAGGATACTCAGGGCACCAGTCTGTTTAGCATTTCTAAGGAATGGCCATAAGTTGGCTGAGAAATCTGGCCACCTGTCTGCCGATGCCTGTGTAAGGACATTGAGCTGGGTTCCCCTTCAGTGGCCCAAGCGACCCTTGCCACCAGAGATGGTGCCTTTCAGTGCAGATGGCGATCCTTGACAGATAGAGACTAGCTGCTGATCGCAGTAATCTGAGCAGGACAGATGCTCGTGTGGGTGCCAGCATGGGGAGATGAGATGGAGGTGCTGGCCTTTCTGGCCACCCTCCTCCAGTCAGCACAGGGTTACGCCTTAGGAATGGGCAAAGCCATGCTCACCCACACAGGTGCCTGGTGTGAGGACTGGCCAGCCTATTGTGTTAGTGGGCTGGGCGTGGAGTTCGTGATCACTCAGGTGTGGACCTGTTCGAGTGCTCTGTCTGCTTTTGGTGTTGTCTGTGGCACATTCTTGTCCTTTCGCTCTGCCAGTTCTGTGGGATACTTTCCTTGTTCTCTGCTCAGAACTTTTGAGCTCACAGCTCCATGTCTGTCTTTGACTCTGGGAAATGACCCACTAATTTTTGAACCAGTTAACCCACCATTGCCCCATCACTCTCTCCCAGGATCCAAGCCTGCTCATTTAAGGACTGGATAGAGATAGTGGGGTCCCTTGCTGAGTTATTCTAACACAGCAGCCCATGTCACTTGAGTTGCAGGGTGGGGCAGGTGTGGGGGAGTTTCCCTTTTGATAGCTACAAGATTTCTCTCATTATTCTCTGGGTTTCTTTTTCTTAGCTCCTCCATCTTTAAAAAGTCAAACAAGGCTAGACAATTCTACTAAATGCTGGCACCTGGCTTCAGTTTCAGCTGTGGCCAGGGTTTCCTGAAGAGAATTCTCTCTTCACACACAACCTACAATTAAGTTGGAAACCCCAAACATAGTCTTGAGGTAAGGGTTCTCTTGTCTCCTTGCTGACAAGCCCAGCTCATATTTCCTCCTATGTAGCTGAGGGACAGGGCCTCCAAGCCTCTCTGGCTGCCTGTGCTCTGCTCTATGCTATGGGTGGCCACTGCTCAGCCCATGTTTTGGGCTTAGGAGAGTATCTATTGTAGTGGTCTGCTATTGTTTGGATAACTTTATCTTCAGGTGGCACCTTCTGGTATCTGTATGTCCTTGACAGGGTTTTGGGGTGCTCTCTTAGGGGCCCCCATGAGCTGGCTGCCTTTCTCTGATATTTGGGGAGCTAGCTCTGTCTCTGAGGGTGTTTGGCCTCTGGGACTGTGGTATTGGGCATGCTTGCAGGAGATAAGCATATAGGAAAGCATGGAGTGGAGATCCTTGAGGATGAGGAGATAGATGACCCCATACTTAAGAGGTAGAACAGAGAGGGAGCAAGGGCAAGAGAGGGGAGGCTGTCACAAGAGGGGGCCAGCTATGAGTTGGAGCCAGAAGGGAAGGGAGGGCTAGGTTTCAGAGTCTAGAAGCACAGCAAGGGGACTAAAGGAACACTGAAGGGCTGGGAACACTGACTTGAGAGGGGACCCAAAGTGGGTGGGTGCCTTGTATCAGATGTGGTATCAGAAAGCCTTGTGACTGGAAAAGGGTGGTAGGGACAGCTTGAGGCCTTGGATCTGAATTTCCTAAGGAGGCTGCTGCATGTATAGGGGAAAAGAGGTAAGGAAGGGGAAGGAAGGAGAGAAAGGGGAGGGAAAGCTCCCCGCAGGAGGTCTGTGTATAGGGTGTGTGGCTTGTGAGCTGATAGCAAGACTTTGTTGTTGTTTTTGGTTTTGTTTGTTTTTAAAGACAGGGTTTTCCAGTGTAGCCCTAACTGTCTGGAATTCACTCTGTAGACAGGGCTGGCCTTGAAAGAGATTTGCCTTTTTAGTGTTGGGATTAGAAGTGTATGTTACTCCCACCTCCGCTGCCCCCAACTATAGCAAGTTTTAAAGGGAGAGCTCAGAGTTGGGACTTGGAGTTCAGTTAGCCAGGAGTTGAGTCCTTATGGAGAAAAAGCAAACAGAAGATTCCTCAGCAGGTGAAGGACTCCCTGGCTAAGGGCACCTGGAGATTTCTATACCCAAGGGCCTGATTGTCACTACCTTTGGCAGTAATTCATGAAGCAGCAGGTGTCAGAAGCCAGTGGTATATTCTGGTGCAGAGGCCTTGTGGCTCCCTGGTCTGTGGACTGTGGTCTTTACAGAAAGATGTTTTTTCTCACCTTGATGCTCTATGCCTTGCTTGGTGGCAACCATGGAATGGCAGACAGAATATGGCCAGTGTATACTTTGTGGTCCAGGAGCTGGGACCCAGGAGGCTTCGGACAAGGGATGTTCACTGCAGACATTTGCTCTCTATGCAGATGCTTTGATTGGGATTAGATGGTCTAGGAGTGGTCATGTGGCCTAAGAACCTGCTCGATCTTTCCTTTGTACTGTGTCCTGACGGGTCCAGCTCCAGGTCTGCTAGGGTCAGGAGGGTAGATGGTTGGGGGACAGGCTTAGGCCTCCACAGGGTTCTCAAGGAAGGGTCTAGAAGCTGGGATTGGGGTCAGGCTGCTACAGTAGTTGGGAGGTCAGGGATCATCAGTGTGAGCCTGTGGGGTGTTGTCAGTGGGACAACTGTTGGTCTTGGTGTATGCCCGATATAGATGTTGGTGTGGGTGGTGTCAGGTAGGTGTTTGGCAACCACAGGAGTTGCTGGTTGGGGTGTGATTGCTATGGGGAGGGCAAAAGGTGGAGAGGGGTCTACTGGGGTAGTCCCTGTTGAGAATGTGGTTTGTCAGTACCTGTGCTGATGAAACTGGGCTCTGGAGAGAGCCTGTCTCAGGCCCAGTGCCTCCTGTGCTTAGTAGATTCTTGTCTAGAGAAGGAAGACAGCCTGACACTGCTCATCTCTGGTCCTGGAGCAGTTTGCAGTGACTGACCCTCGCATTCACCCCATGGTCAGCCTGTTCCAGCAGACCATCTTGGGCTGTGTTCCCCCTTTCAGTCTCTGTGTTTGCTTCTGGAACTGTTAGAACAGGAAATTGTAAGTCTGTGGATTTTACAGCTTGTCCTATGGTGACCTGTGGGTCTGGAGTGACCTGGCTAAAGTCAAAGTGTCACAGGGCTGGTTCTTCCTGGAGGCTTTGTCACCTCCATCTTATTCCCTGGGCCCTGCCTTTGGGTCCTCCGGATGCACATGCTGTCTCTGTTGACTGGCACCTTTTCCCATCCCTTTCACTGGGCTCCAGGATTCCCTGGAGGCCCTCGGAATGAGCAGAACTGTCTGTCTTCCCGTCTCTACGTCCTTAGCTTGAGTTCCTTTGCCAACCTTGTGGCTGGAGAGGGACACGCATGAGCTGTGGGCATTAGACAGCAGGAGAGGGACATGCATGAGCT
>JANHMN010000007.1:50381474-50403969 GCA_030674055.1 Rhabdomys pumilio | reverse complement strand
GACGACTGGAGAGGGACATGCATGAGCTGTGGGCATTAGACGGCAGGTGTGTTAGGGGCACAGTTCTGCTCATCACTCTTCCGAGAAGATCAGGCGAGATCTGAACACAGCTTCTTGGTTATCTTCAGTGTAGATGGAGCCCAGAGCCCCTCATATGCTAATCATGCAAGATTATTCTCCCAGCTTCAACATGTACATCTTATTAATGATACTAAATAGTTAAATTATGAATTTAGCATCACTTAGATAGTAAATGATGCTGCCACCTTTTATAGATAAACTGTTCCTTCTTTATTCCTGTGTATCAGGAGTAATTCTGTTCAAACATGCATCCTGTGTATCCTTGTTCTCGTTGTTCTGGGACTATTTCTGCGGTCTCCTGATGCTCTTCCCACTGGCTCTGGCGGTTTATCTGGGTGTGTCTGTAAATCACTTAGAATCTGTTTACAGTTATTGGAAACTATCTCATGACACAAGAATGTCTTAAGAGAGTAATTAATTCAGCAATGTGTTCTGCAAACATCAAGCTCACTATAGCAGTTTGGATCATCACATTCGAGTTATGACTATATTGCCTTTTCTGCCTGACATAGGTCTCACATTGCAGCCCAGGCTGACCTTGGCCTTGCCTGGTCTTAGCCTTCTGAGTATGACAGTTATAGATATATATGTGTGTTGTTATTTATTTTGTGTGTATGGTATATGTGTGTGTACATGTTTGTGTGTACTCATGTACATATGAATGTATATATGTGCATGTGGAATATATGGAGACAGGGTTTTTCACTGAATCTATAGCTTGTCAATTAGGCTGCACTACCTTGCCAGTAAGCCCCCCCCCCCCATCCCGTCTCTTCCCTTAGTATAGGAGTTACAGGCCTGCACTGCATGGCTCACATTTTATATAAGTGCTAGGGATCAAACTCAGGCTCTTATGCTCACACAGGGCTTACACTTTACTAACTGAGCCACTCCCCCAACCCTTGTGTTCTTTTTAAAGATGATCTTGAAAGAGTCTTAAGCAGTAGAGTTCTCACAGCGTTAGACACCTGTCCTACAGATAGATGCCTGCATGCTGGGATGGCAGGAGTGCCTCCACTGGTGGGAAAGGTTCCTTGTGTTTCTGCTGGCTGTGTAGACAATATGCTTTATGTCCATACTTGATTTTCTTTTAGAAGTCTGAGGTTTTCATATAGTACTGTATAGAGGACAGCAGTGTGATTGGCCCCTAGTGACAACCCTGGACTCTGAGCCTCTGCTGGGCCCCTGCTTAGAAATTTCACATGTACATGATGTCACAGCTGGAGGGATTTAAGTGTGTCCTGTGTGATTCCCTGAGGGAAGGTTCTAGAAGCTCATGCCTGTTTTTTTTTTTTTTTGTTTTTTGCTTTGCATCTCTGTATATCTTTCCCTCTGCTGATCTTATCTTGAGTCCCTTCATTGTAATGAATCTTAATCTGGGTGTCCCTCTGTGCTGAGTCCTGAGAGTCCCGTGGATCACTGCCTTGGGTGGCACTGGGGATCCTGACATAGGGTTTTTTTTTTTTTTTATTTACCTTTTTTCAGGTTTATAGTTCATTTAGTGGCAGCTGGTAATCACAGAATTTTCCTCTAGTGACTCCATATTCTTTAGATTAAAGTAGCTACACTTATACTTTCTTAAGGCTGATTTAAAAATACCCTAAAGGGTTTGGAGAGATGGCCCAGCCATTAAAGGCTAAGGCTCACAGCCAAAAAGACAAAAATACCCTAGAATCTTCGGCCTGGATTTTAATGACAACCAGTACTTTATGAAGTCATGGCCTCTGGAATAAGTCAGTACAGCATTGCTTTCCTTCATTCGATTGCTGTTTTTATCTCTTCTCTTGGATGGCCTCCATGGTTTTATTGATTGAGGTTGTTTCATACTTATGTGTTTTCCTAGCATAGCACTTTGTTCAAAATAAATTAATTGTGGGGGAGTCATGGGATATGGAGAACGTTTTGCAGAGGGGATTTGGGATCAGATAAAAGAGTTGGGTAGTGATTGTTGAGGCCTTTGACTGCAAGATATTAGCAGGCCCAGTTCTTTACACTGGGCCTACCAGGGACTCCTTGGAGCCTTCAGGGAAGCTGGGCCTGAACCTTAGCCTCTTTCCATTCAGGGTGAATGCAGAGGCCACCAGGCTGTTCTATGTACATCCTCTTTAGAAACCCTAAAGGAGACCATAGCTTTTTGCTTTAATAGCAGGGTTCTTAGCCCAGCGTGAGAGCTACCAAGTTTAGATTCCTTTCACCTTGACATTTATGTGGTGACTTGTAGAATCTCTTGTTTTTTTTTTTTTTTTTTTATTGTTATTATCAGTTACCTTGTAGAGTCAGGTAATGTAGACAAAGATCTTTAATAACCAGGTATTTGCATTTCCTCCTTAGGGTAACATTTCAAGACAGAAAAAAAACCCCAGTGGCATCGTGCATTCCTCGAAACATGGAATCTGTGGAATAGTGGGACATGCAATCAGCCTTGACAACATACCAGGATGTACAGGGCTGGGGAGCCAGGGAAGCGGCAGCCTGGCCCTACGCCTCCTCGAGTGCGGAGTGTGGAAGTGGCCCGGGGCAGAGCTGGCTATGGCTTCACCCTATCAGGACAGGCGCCCTGTGTGCTCAGCTGCGTCATGAGGGGCAGCCCTGCAGATTTCGTGGGCCTCCGGGCTGGGGACCAGATACTTGCCATCAACGAAATCAATGTGAAGAAAGCCTCACATGAAGATGTGGTAAAACTAATTGGTAAATGCTCTGGAGTCCTGCACATGGTGATCTCTGAGGGCACCAGCCATGTGGAGTCTTGTTCCAGTGATGAAGAAGGTGGCCTGTATGAGGGGAAAGGCTGGCTGAGGCCTAAACTTGATTCTAAGGCTTTGGGTATAAACAGGGCAGAGAGGGTTGTGGAAGAGGTGCAGTCTGGTGGAATTTTCAACATGATTTTTGAAAGCCCAAGTCTTTGTGCCAGTGGCCCTGAGCCCCTGAAGCTGAAGCAGAGGTCCTTGTCAGAGTCAGCTGCTTTGCGGCTTGATATTGGCCAGGATGGTCTCTGTGCACCACATCCCAGTATGCTCTCCAAGGAAGAGATATCAAAAGTTATCAATGATGATTCTGTATTCACTGTAGGGCTGGACAATCACGATGACTTTGGACTAGATGCAAGTATTTTAAATGTTGCCATGGTTGTGGGCTATTTGGGCTCCATTGAGCTCCCTTCCACAAGTTCCAACCTGGAGCATGACAGTTTGCAGGCTATTCGTGGCTGTATGCGCCGCCTAAGAGCTGAGCAGAAGATCCATTCACTAGTGACCATGAAGGTCATGCATGACTGTGTTCAGCTGGTCACTGACAGAGCTGGTGTGGTGGCAGAGTACCCTGCTGAGAAGCTGGCATTTAGTGCAGTATGCCCAGACGACAGGCGGTTCTTTGGGCTGGTGACCATGCAGACCAATGATGATGGGGGCCTGGCACAGGAAGATGAAGGTGCCCTGAGGACATCCTGCCATGTGTTCATGGTGGACCCAGACTTATTTCATCACAAGATCCACCAAGGCATTGCACGGAGATTTGGGTTTGCATGCACTGCAGACCCAGACACAAGTGGCTGTTTGGAATTCCCAGCGTCTTCCCTCCCTGTGCTTCAGTTCATCTCTGTTCTGTACCGAGACATGGGTGAACTGATTGAGGGTGTGCGGGCCCGTGCCTTTCTGGATGGGGATGCAGATGCCCACCAGAATAATAGCACCAGCAGCAACAGTGACAGCGGCATTGGCAATTTCAACCAGGAAGAGAAGAGCAACAGGGTGCTCGTAGTTGACCTGGGTGGGGGCTCAAGCAGGCATGGCCAGGGTAGTAGCCCAGGGTGGGAAAGTGTAAGTGGAAGGGGCTCACAGCCTTGGAGTGCACCCTGGAATGGAGCTTTCTGCCACGACTCTGAGGTGGGCTCCCCATTGGAAACCAGCCCCAACACTGACAGATTCTGGGACTTAACAAAGCATTCAGGGCCTGTCTCTCACATGGAGGTCCCTCCAGCCACCTTGAGGAGTTCTATTCCTCCTTCCAAGAGGAGTACCACAGGTTCCAGTTGTGGTTTCAACCAGAGGTGGCTCCCAGTCCATGTGCTACAGGAGTGGCAGTGTGGACATGCCAGTGACCAGGAGTCTTACACAGACTCTACTGACGGGTGGTCCAGTGTCAACTGTGGCACACTGCCCCCTCCCATGAGCAAGATTCCTGCAGACCGATACCGGGTGGAGGGCAGCTTTGCTCAGGCTCCACTGAGTACCCAGAAGAGGGACTGGTCTAGGAAGGCTTTCGGAATGCAAAACCTATTTGGACCTCATCGAAATGTTAGAAAGACCAAAGAGGACAAAAAGGTAAGCTGGAGGGAGTTCAGGAATGGCTTCACTGTCACATGGCCAGTTGCTGCTCAGAGTCTTGGCCTTGTGCCCTCTGTAAGCTGTCACGGCAAATCTGTTGTGTGTGTGCTGAGACCTTTGCCTTGCTCTGCACTCTCTGCCTTGCTCTGAGCCCTGGCCTTAGTCTGTTCTCTGGCTGGTCCAGCAAGAAAGTGATTTCTTCCACGTCCGGTAGGGCCGGCCTCCGTCTCTGCCCCTGGCCCTCGTGGTGGTTGGAGGCCTTCTTTCCCACAGTTCTTTTGGAGCCCATTTTATTTCTAATCCTTAATTGCCATTGCAGTGTCTGAAGTAGGAGGATTGGAGAAGCCCAGTGGGCTGGCTCACTTTGGGGACCTCCTTGGCAAATCCCTGGGCTGGCTTAGGCTCCTTACCTGCAGCTGATGGAGCTGGCCGAGCATCACTGACTTGTCACTGTCTCTCAGGGATCTAAGTTTAGAGCACGAGAAGAGAAAGCCAGCCCATTCTTCCAGGACTCCCTTCAGTGAGGGTGGTGCTGTGTGAGAGCAGGGTGTGCTGGCCACAGGCAGGCTCAGCACTTACATCCTTGTCTCAGAGACGCATTTACTTACACTGCCTTTTTTCTGTGTGTGCAAATTTTGGTCTTAGTAGTAGAAAAGTTTCTCCTAAACCCTCCAAAAGCTGGGCAGGGCAGGGGACAAAGCAAAGGCCGTGGCTGTCACATTAGTGGGTATTAGTCCTGGAGCCCTGGAGCCCTGGTAAGCTTTAGTGATTTTTTTTTATTATTATTATTATGACTTGTGTTGGAGAAGGAAGGGTGGCTCCTGTGCTCTCTCCCTGATGGCTGCGGGTGACACTGGTGCAGTTAAGTATAGGTTCAAAGCCAAACAAAGTTGTACTTCTACTGATTTTCAACCTAGTTCCTTTTTACTGCTCTTAGCAGGTTGTTCTGGCAGGAGGGGGTTGTAACTGAATACAGTGGATTCCATCTTGGCAACTGAAAAACCAAAGCAAGCAGAGCCGGGACAGCATAAAGTGTCGTCTTCAGGAGGAAGGAGAACACAGGGACATTCCCAAAGAGGTGACCTCCCGAACAGAGGAAGCATGGGGGTCTAGAGCTATTCATATGGGGGATGTTTCACTCCTAAGCATGCTTAGCTAAGGAGTAGACATTCCTGAACCTGGCCAGCATAATATCATAGAGCACATAGTTCTAAGATACGTGTCTCAGGGCATGCTCAGCTTATATCCAAAGGTTTTAGCTGAAAATAAAGGACAGGACTGTGCTGGCTTGAGGTTTGTCTTGGCTTGAGGTTTGTCAGAAACAGAGAAGAGTCCACAGGACTGAACTGCCTGGAAATGAGAGGAACAGAAGAGGCTGGAAAGGGAGGGAGCAGTGCCGGAGGCTGTGGATAGTAGTGGTCAGGTTACACAGCCCTCCTCATTCTTGTCAACAGTGGCTTTAGTTCATCGTTTGCTGGGAGGCAGCTAGACCAGCCAGGATCTGGTGGGACACAGAACACCTGACCGTGATGTGATCAGGGAGGCTCAGCATGGATGAGGGAAACCTGGGCACTGAGTTAGGAGAAGACAAGGTGGTGAATGCAGAAAAGAGATGTGGCTTAGAAGAGTGACAAGGAAGAGGCTAGACAGTCTGAGGAGGCACTGCAGAGCGGGAGAGTTGTGACGAGCAGCAGGTGGTCGATTCTTTAATGACAGCAGACTTGGGATGAAGAGACTTCTGTAGTGGCTCTACCCATGAGAAAGGTTGTCTGGCTAGAGAGATGGCTCAGCCATTAAAGGCCAGGCTCACAACCAAAAATCTAAGAGAACTGTTGTCAAGGTCACTGAATGCTGACCTACTCCCGCCACTTGGAAGGGATAGATACTTTAACCTGAATGTCCCCTCTAGTGCCTCTATGGCCACATTAGATGTCACACCTGTGGGAAGGGGCAGGGTGATCTGCAAGGCCCAGGGTGCAAGAGCAGGAGCTGGCCATGAAGGGTACCTTGGTGCCTAGTGCTGGCATGACATAGTGTCCATGTGCATCCTCTGTCCATGTCCATGTCCAATATCAGACAGAGAGCCCAGTGCCTGGAAGGCAGGCTTCATGGTGGGAGTGCCCTCTCCCTTCTAGAGCAATCCAAGTGGTTCTTATTTATCTGCTTCTGTTTGTTAATTGGCCTCCTTAAACCAGCATCTGTGGAGTGTATTCTTTGTATGTGCCCATGAAATGTCGTCCTGGCTAGCTTTGTGAATGGCTCATGATGGGAGAGCAATGTCAAATCTTAGATGCCTGAGGCGGTCAGTTTTCCAGCCTTAGTCTTCTCTTCCTTCTAGATTCCCAGGAACATGGTGTACCTTTCCTCACCCTTTTCTACCCACACACTGCTGGGGGGCTGCTTCCCTAGATTTTTCTTTTGAGCAAGCCTTGGCCAGATGCTTCTTTGAGGAGATTCCTATGACCAGGAGCAGCTGTGGCAAACAGTAGGTACAAGTGCATTTTATTTTAGCCAGTTAGGCAGTTGTTGGAGACGGTCTCCTATCGTCATCCTGGTAAGGATGAAATGAGCAGACAGGAGAGCGTACAAATCGGAGGTACTTTGTTGTGAGTTTGGGACTGACTTTGAATGAGGTAAAATAGACTGCCACACAGGATTTAAATGAAACAAGTTTGAACTCTGGAGAGCAACAGAATGATAACTGAGAGCTGAGAAGGGGTGCAACTCAAAGCTCCCGAGGGCCTTGGGGTGCTAGTGAGGAGCCGTCCCTTCCAGACCATGTCTGCAGTTATGCCTGCAGGACTCTGAAGTGCTGGGTGGTCTCATGTCACTGTCTGGAAGCCAGAACAAATTCCTGTCTGCATCCAACCCATGAAATGTAGACCTAGGCAGAGCAAGTCCCCTCCATCTGCAGATACCCTCTAAGTTCTCTGCAGAGTCCTTACTTCCCTTTCTCCATTGAGTTCTAATGTTCCCTCTTGCTAAAGTTTATAGGTCATCAACTGGACCTTGATTGGCTGAATGTGGGAAGGGTGAAAGTAGGATTAATCAGGAAAGAGAGGGCCAGCCTGGTGGGGAAGGGGAAGATCCTTGACTTCACCCAAAGTTGCTTGAAGTTCAAGTTAGGTGTGGGGTCTGCCTGCCTATGAGGACTTGTTAAAGTGTTCAGGGGCCAAAGAGAAGGGGCCAAACTTGCCTGGCCCCAATAAAAGCCCAAACAAAGTGAGAAGCTTCTCAATTCCAATCACCTGACTCCCTGAGTCCTTTCAACTATCCCTCCTTCACGTGGTGTTTTCCTGGTGTTTCAGCAAGTGGAGGTGGGAGGGATCCATTTTCAGGGTGCATCCCCATGCTCACAAGCCCTACCCCCAGCTGTTCACTGAGAGTCCAGCAGCTGAGTAAGGGTGGTGAAGGCAAGATAACACCCTGGCAGAAGCAGCCTTGGGCCACAGCAGTCCTGGTGTTAAGAGTATACGAACCCTGCGCTTTCTGATGACCTCTCTCAGCTGCCAGGCTCAAGCCCACAGTTTAGTGTTGGAGTAGTGGCAAATAAAAGAACAGGGGCAGAAAAGTGTTTTCATTGGTGTGTACAGTGTGTAGGAAGGACTGTCCTGGGGCATGAGATGTCCAAGAGTCTCCCTGGGGGCTATACCTCATACATACCTATATGGATGTATAGAGCTCATGCTAGCGCTGTGTGGATGGAAGGTGAGCTTTGGAGGTGTGTTCTCCCACAGACCTGGCTGCTCAGGCTGGCTCCTCTAGAGGCCAGTTTTGAGTGGAGTCATGTCTTCTCCATGTGTCTTCACAGAGTCACCCCTGTGTGTGTTCTCATCTCCTCTGTATCCCATCATACTGCATTAGAGCCTGCCCAGTGAGCCCTTTGATTGGTACCTCTGTAAAGGCCCTGTCTCCAAGGGTAGCTGTGTGCTAAGATTCTAGGTTAAGGATTCAACGTGTGGATACAGAGCATCTCGTGATAGGTAGTGTCCTCCTGGGATTGATCAAGGCCATGTCTGTCATAGAATAACTAGTGCCAGAGTTGTGAACGGTAGCACTAGATATGCCCAGGGACAGCCATGAGAATGATGTTGGGAGTAGGATGAGAACAGGAACAAGATGGTATTCTCTGAAGTCTTAAAGCAGTAGTTACATGAATGCCCCTGCAATCCACAGAACTGTGAGGGACAGGCAGTGAAGTGAAACACAGCTGAGAGGGACTCAGACATAATGTGGTAGGCTGTCACAGGTCAGACTGAAACTCAGCTGACCTGACTATAAACAGTCAGATTTGCATTAGATGTTTGGGCATTTGGGCTTGGAATCGACCGAACTGTATGCAATGTGTGTTCATTTTCAAGTTCACCTTCTTGCTTGCCCAAGTCCATAGATATATTAGTTGGGGATGAAGGTTGAGCTTGAGCCACTAAGATTTGGGGTGGGGTTTCAAGAGAGTGGGCAGTACAAGGAGAAGAGGGGCAGTATAAGACTAATGAGGGACCCCTCATGGCAAGTGGAAACAGCAAGTCACACAAAATAACATTTAAATCTCTTTCCTTCCTTCCTTCCTTCCTCCCTTCCTCCCTTCCTCCCTCCCTCCCTCCCTTCCTTCCTTTTGTTTGTTTTTCGAGACAGGGTTTCTCTGTGTAGCCCTGGCTGTCCTGGAACTCACTCTGTAGACCAGGCTGGCCTCAAACTCAGAAATCCGCCTGCCTCTGCCTCCCAAGTGCTGGGATTAAAGGCGTGCGCCACCACCGCCTGGCATTAAATGTCTTTCTTATTTTAAAGATTTAGATGCCTCAGGCCATTGTTAACTGTTTATATTTTCTTTTAGCTTTTAAACTGATTGTGTATGTGTGCACAGGTGGGCACACATCCTATAGCACATATAGTGGTCAGAAAGTAACTTTTGAGAGCTGGGTCTCTTCTTCCAGGGTTCCAGGCTTGAACTTGGGTTATTAACCAGTGCTTTTACCCTGAACCATCTGGCTAGTCAAGTGTGTACATACTTAATACAAAAGATGGGACATTGTAGAGGGAGCCTGTCTTGATAGTACAAGCCTTCAATCCAGTTACTCCTGAGCTGAGACAGGAGGATATCAGATTCAAGTCCTGGTTAGGCTAGAGTTATGCAGTGTAGAGAGCCTCCATCAGTAAGGAAAAGGAGGGCTGAGATGAGGGACAGTGGTGGGATGCCTGCCTGATGTGTAAGACCCTGGCATCCTATTTCTACCCCATCTTCCCCACAAATCAAGTCATCAGACTGGTGATAACGTTACCTTAGAGGCCAGTGAGAGCCAGGGAGGGCATATGACACTTTCATTTTGTGTCAATTTTTTTATGATGGAAATGTGAACTTAGAGACTGAAAAAGTTCCCTTAGAGAAAAAACATATTATTTAGATTATTTTTAATTGATTACTGTCATTATAATTGTGTATATACGTGTGTGTGTGTGTGTGTGTGTGACAGAGAGAGAGAGAGAGAGAGAGAGAGAGAGAGAGAGAGAGAGAGAGAACATGCACATACATGCTACAGTATGCACTTGGAGGTCACAAGACAACTTTTGGGTTGATTATCTCCTTCTAATGAAGATTGGGTATTGAGCTCTGAGGTATGCATGGGAAGCCATCTTTCTGGCCCCTAAAGATTCTTTTAAAAAGAACAAAGCCACATGTAACTGGCTTTGTAACAGCACTCAGGATATGGAGGCAGGAGATTAGGAGTTCAGGGCCATTAAGTGAGTCTGAGGCAACTCTGGGCTACATAAAACCTTGACTCTAAAAGAGCAGAAGTCATGAAGTAATGTGGCATGGAGTTGGAAGCAGTAACTCCTCTTTCATTTGGCCCAGCCATGAGAGGCTCACTAGAGACCAAGTCCAGAGGGCTCTGCATCCAACAAACAGGTTTGTGCAGTTTTGTCCTGTGTGAGAGGAAGTTTCAAAATAGATGTAAATATTTTCTTCTGGTACTTTCAACAAAGACCACACCTTTAAAAGGCCCCATAGTGTCACTACCTCCCTGAGCAGGGTATCTGTGACCATCACTTGTATAAACTGACACTTTTGCCCCCAGTACCCACCCCAAGTCTTGGATGGGCTAGGCAGGCAGGATTCCCATGTGAAGTCCTGGCTCCTGGAGATGGGTGCTGCTCTATGTAGCCCCCACCATCATTAATGCATCAGAGATCCTTACAGGGCCAACCTCCAGGCAGTGTCTGACCTTTGGATGGTGCTGCTGGGAGGATTGGTGGAAGTGGGGTTGCAGTGGAGCCCCGGGAGGTGGAGGGATGCAGACGGGTGTGCCTGCTACCCTGTCCTTTGTCTGCTTTCCAGGAAGGAAGACTATTTAGAGTCCTGCTGGAACAGCCCCAGCTGAGCTATTGGCTTCCCAAACATGGGCATTTCTGTCCTTTCAGTGTGTGCAGATGTCTCACAGGAGCTCACTGCCGGGTTTACATTGCCCATTGCAGCTTCAGAGCTTCCCTGTGATGTCATGCGTAGCTGCAGTTTGATCACCTTCCCCGTGCGGTATTCTGTTATGTAAATGTGTCACTGCTGTTACATTCCTATTTTTCTTAGGTTTATTATCTTTTGTGAATGAGTGTTTTGCCTGTGTATATGTCTGTACCACATATGTGCCTGGTACCCACCGAGGGTGTAAGAGAGCATTGGAGTCCTAAGAACTGCCTGACATGGGTGCTGGAAAGTGAACTTGAGTTATCTGGAGGAGCAGCATACACTCTTAACTGAAGCACCTCCCCAGCCCTCTGTTACATTAGTATTAATGCCATACAGGCATTCTTGCCCCTGTCTACGTGTGCTTGGGTTCTTGACTATGGCTCTCTAGCACTTGTAGGGGTGGCTCACTGTGACTTATGTTTGTATCCCCTTGATTATAAAGGCTGTTTCCTTGCTGGTGCATCAGCCTGTGTTTCTGCTAGGTTGTCTGTTCTAGGTCGGCAGGACTATAGATACTGGCTACTTGCCCTGTGATGGCAGTAGGACCACACATGTACTCACCCCCAACCCCCAGCCTTTTATGTCCTTCATGTGTTTTTGAATACCCAGAAGTTCCTAGCCTTCAATTAACCGTATGTATAATCTTTGTCTTAAGTAGTAAAATCCTATTCCTGTAAGATCAGATTTTCTTCTCTTCCACAGTCTTTTTAGAGTTAACTTTTTAATGTGTGCAAACAAGTGTGTTTGTGTGTGTGTGTGTGTGTGTGTAGTATACGCATGTATATGTTCATGTGTGAGGTAGTATTGTCTGTGTGTATGTATGTCAGAGGTTGATTTCTTTTTTTTACAGCTGTCTGAGTTTGGAAAGTTCCTTCTCTTTCTTTGTTAATACGATTCCCCCAATGGGTGTTCTAGTTTAGCTTTTCTATCTGAGTGTTCTGCACACATCGAACTGTGTGGGCTTCCTCCTCGTCATTAGATTTTCAAATGTTAGACCACATCTGCATTCCCAAGATAACCCAGCTCAGCACAATGAGCTTTTCAGATGCTAGCGGATTTGGTTTGCTAATAATTTTTGTAAGATTTTAAAATCTGTGTTTATGAGACTCTTCTGTAACTTTTCCCTTTTCTCATTGTCTTTTGTTTTAAGTAACAATTTTTTGTCTTATAAAATTAATTATATTATATTAATTTAATAGTTTTTCTCCTTCCTTCTCTTTTTTCTTTCCCTTTTCTTCCCTTCCTTCTTTTCTTTGGTTATTTGCCTCTGCCTCCTGAGTCCTGGGATTAAAGGTGAGTGCCACCACACCAGGCTTTTTCTCCCATTTTTCCTATGTTAACCTTCATCTAGGAATTAAATCCAGGGCCTTCGTATGCTAGGCAAGGGCTCCACAACTTAGGCACATACCCAGCCCTGGGTTCTTTTACTAAACAATATCAACAAAGCAGTCACGCTATACCAGTGACACCAGCCTTGTGCAACACAGCACTCTGTTTTATTTAAACTTTTCCATTCCTGCGATGGAGGCAGGTAGTTGGATCTCTTTCCTAATCCTATTTGAGATCCTTCTGTTATCATGTGAGTGAGATCAGAAGGAATCTACAGATACGGCCCATCCATGGAGTTGGAGGGGAGGTGAGTCTGGGGCTCCTGAAGGCACTAGGCCTCCCTTTGACTCTTTGCCTTTTGTTTTGTTTTTAAGGCTGTGGGGGTTGTTTCCTCAGTCTCTTCTCTCCCTGGTGTGGCAGTTTATACTTTGTTGTCTCCTTTAAAGGTCCTTGGCCTTGGCTGACAGATGTTTGGTCCTTAGATACTTGCTCACTGATGTAGTTTGCCACCATGCTGAAATGTGCTTCCCTGTGTAGCTGTCCTTTCCTTTCTTGAGTAGAAGACCTGGACTTTTCTCCTTCTCAGAAAGATGATTCACAGTGACCGGGAGTGGTTTCCTCAGCAATGTCTACAGGAAACACACTATAGGGCTGAAGGGAGGCCTCATTTGGTAAAGTGCTTCAGATCCCCAGAATTCAGTTCTAGCAATGAAGGGCATGGAGACAGAGAGCCACAGGGCTTGTTGGCCAGTCAGTCTAGGCCAGTGATGGACCTGTCTGTCTCAATTAGGGTTTCTGTTGCTGTGATAAGACACCATGATCAAAAGCAACTTGAAGAAAGAGTTTATTCTAGCTAACAACACTCAGCTCACACTCCATCATCGAAGGACGTCAAAGCAGAAACCTGTTGGTAGGAACTGAAGCAGAGTCCCTGGAGGAGTGCTCTTATAGCTTGCTCAGCCTGCTTTCTTATAGCATCTAGGACTGGCAGTCCAGAGTTGGTACTGCCTATGGTGAGCTAGGTCCACCCACAGTCAGTAATCAATCAGAAAATGTACCATAGACCACCCCTTAGGCTAGTCTGGGGAAGCATTTTCTTATCTGATGTTCCCTCTTGAAAGTGCCTCTAACTTGGGTCAAGTTGATCTAAAACTAGCCAGCACACTGTCTCAAGCAAAAAAAAGTAGAGGACACCTGAGAAGTGACACCTGAATTTGCCCTCTGCATGCATGCACATACATGTACATATGTGCACATACACATAAATGCAGAACATAGACACAGACCACAGCACAGCTATACTTGTCCAGTTTTGTTTTGTGTTTGACACAGAGCTTGGTTCTAAAGTGGTTTTGATTTTGGATTTGGATTCATTGCATTCAGCTTTGTTGTAACACATTAACAAGTAGACCAGTTCTAGCTGTCCCCAGCCCTAAGACCTCCTGTGACCCAAGGAGTGGTTCTGCACTCTTCTTGCTCCTCAGCCATGTGGGATTAGGCTTTGCCTCCAGGGGCCTCCAAGTGAACCTGCAGGACGGGGTGTCACAAGAGGAATACTCTATCTGTGGGACCTTTTCTTCCCTCCATTCCCTGAGTCCAGCTCAGGGTTCCTCAGTTCATTGGCCTCACTTCTCCTCAGAGATTCTGAGTGGCCCTGAGGTCTGAGTCCCACTCTGTGGTCCTTCCTAGGAGCGTCTAGTGCGAAGTGTTCCCTTCCTCCTCTAGGACATCCTGGGACCTCTTTGCCTGCCCTGTCCTCCAGTACCTAATCAGCTGCTTGACACTCAGAATTCTCTCCACTGAAATGCCTCATGGGGACCCTGATTGATATGCCAGGAAAAACAAACCTGTCAGTTCCAAATAGTGTCAGAATCCTGTGTCACATCTCGAAGAACCTTCAGATGATCTGGTCTCTGTTTACGGCCAACCTCTTGTTCAGCGTCTGGTCAGTAAGACTGAGGGGACACTTGATTTGTCCCTGGCACTGGGAAGGCAGAGATAGGCGCTACAGGATAGACTAAGTTCCTGCTTATAGGCAACAAAGGGAGGGAGTACAGAAATTATGTTATCTTAAAATACAAAACTTGTGTTTATTGAAGAAAATAAGCAACAAGGGAAAATGGACTTGAGATGGAGAGAATGCCCAAACAGATCTGACAGAACTTAGGTCCAGCACATATGACACCACAGCACAGTATTAGAAAAGTAAAAACTTGATTTAAAAAATAAAAAACAGGCAAAGAACTTGAGATAACCCCTTTTCAAAGAAGATGCTCATATGCCAAAAGCACATGAAAATGCTTATCCCCTTAGTGCTGGTCACTAGCAGGGATTCTCAAAACCACAGTGCAGCACACCTCAGCCCATCGAGATGACCACTGTCAAAACTGCGAAGTACCAGGTCCTGGATAGGACTTGTGAATTAAAGCTGTATGCACTGCTGGTGGGAACCCACAGTGGAATAGTGCGGCACATCCTTAAAATTCTTTTGGGTGGAATCACCATATGATTGAGCAATTCCATTTCTGGTATAACCAGAAGAATTGAAAGCAGAGACTAGCTGGATGGTGGTGGAAAGCACAAGCACGCAGATTTCTGAGTTAAAAGCCATCCTGGTTTACAAAGTTAGTTCTAGGACAGCCAGGGGTACACAGGCAAACTCTGTATCAAAGAAACCAAAACAAAAAACCCAAACCAACCAAATAAAAAACAGGGTGCCGGGAGAAAAGAAAAGAAAAAAGCAGAGACCAGAACAGTTGTATTATCCCAGCAGCTAAGACGTGGAGGCAGCCTAAGTGTCCGTGGATGGACGAATAGAAGAAGGAAATGTTGCTTCTTCATACAGTGGACTTCAGCCCTGGAAAGGGAAGACATCCTGACATGTGCTGCAACATGAGTGAGCCTTGAGGGCAGGATGGCCAAAGAGACAAGCTAGTTACAAAAAGATGAGGATGTAGTGACTCTGCTTATGTGAGGCCCTGAGTGGTCATTATCAGAGAAAAAGAACAGACATGGGGACAGTGTTCACGTGGGATGGTGAGTAAGTGCTGGATGTGGGTGGGGCAATGGCTGCCAGCACTGGTGTTCTTAGCACTTCTGAGGAATGGTGGTAAAGTTTGTGTTGCTGAACATCATGTCTGAGGACTGTCTTCCCATGTGCTCTTTCTGTGGGGAATCTGAGTGGTATAAGGCCAGCTCCATGAACTAGTGAGTATATTGAGGGGATTACAGGGGATTACTGAGGGGCTGCTATAGGACTGTGGGCATCTTTAGGCACATGCATCACTGAGAAGCTCTTTCCAGTATGAGTGGGGACTCATTCAAGCTGTGTCCTGGGAGTTCCTCACTTAACAATAGCTTACTGCTTTCACTGGGGAGGCTTTGTGAGTCCTTTCAACTTTCTAAGCTGTCCAAGCCAGCCTACCTGCCTGTTGGGTGCACTCCTCCCCTTTTTAAAAACGTGTATGTGTGTGCCATGTATGGGTGCCACAGGAGGCCAGAAGAGGTATCTTAGCCCCTGGAACCAGAGTCATAGATGGTTGTGATCCACCTGACATAGGTGGACATCGATTTAGACTTGGGTCCTCTGGAAGAGCATCAAATGCTCCTAACTGCTGAGCCATCTCTTCAGACCATAGGCCTGGTTCTAGTAGATTCCCAAGTCATACTCATTTTGTTAACTGCCTAAGTCTTCTTAGCCTCCTAGGAGGGTGTGTTTGAATTGAGAGGAAATAGCAGCACTACCTTGTCATTTCCTAGAGGAAGAAACACGGGCCTTTTGCTGGAATGATCCTCAGACACTGGCTAGGGCGTCTGTGGCTTTTTGAAGTGATCTAAGATGACATGGAAGCGCAGGCAAGTGAAGACAGCCTTCACATGGACTGATTCTTCACACTAGCAGTCCCTTCCTGGAACAGGCTGTCTGTATATGGTGGGAAAGCAGGGTGGGCCTTATCTAGGGCACACAGTTGGTAGCTAACAACAGATAGCTAAAGATCCTGGGGGGGGGGGGGGAACTCTTGCAATTGTTTGCATATTTTGTGGTAAATATTTTAATTAAGTGTCCCAAACAATGACTTCAAGTGAACCTCTCACAGTGCTTGTGGGCTTGGCTCTTCCTTCAGTGGAGCACAAAGGACAGAACTGATAGTCTCTTCCCAGGAGGGTAACCTCACATATCTTTTTCTTTGTTTTTGTAGAGTACAAAATTGGGACGGGGAGTTGCCCTGGCCCAGACTTCTCAGCGCACCTCAGCTCGCAGATCCTTTGGAAGATCTAGGAGATTCAGCATCACGCGCTCCCTTGATGATCTTGAGGTAGGTGGATTGGCCTTGCTGACTACTGTGTGCTTCTGCCACTATTTCCCCTCTGTTCCCGTCCAAAGATTTGTACCTACCCTCCTAGGAACCCATTGGACTCTTCCCCTCAGCAGGAGCTTCCAGGGCACATGGCCAGAGTTTTCCTATATCTCAGAGTACCTGAGTCATCTGGATCCCCATACTGGGGAGCCCTGATCAGAAAGGAATATGTTGAATCCTTTGGGACAATTGAGGTAGGACTGACTCCTGCCCTTCCTTAAAGACCTGGTCATCCCAGATCAAAGGCCATTTTAAGACTAGATTTTATTTCGGGGAAGTTGTAGGTTTATAGAAAACTAGAGCAGAAAGTAAGTCTCGATGATGGTGCACCAATTGTCACCATGTGACAGTTGAGTACCTGTCACGGCTGGTGGGTGCATTGCTGCTCCTGACAGTGCAGCAGCACTGACAGAAGGGTGTCCTCTGTGTATGGGCACATGGGTCATGCCATGCATACTAGCCCATACAACATGTGGGATCCTCTGTGCTCTTCCTGTCCCCTCCCTGAGGCCTTGACACCCACAGATCATGTTGTTGCCTTCGTTTCTGAATTCTGACAGACACAATTGTACCCCATGCCTTATTCTTACACTTTTTAAGGCAGCCCATTTGTTCTCAAGGTGTATGTTGTAGTTTTATGTGGCATAGAGTTATAAACTCCTGTCTTGATGAACAATCTGAGGAAGATGACATGTCTTCTCTGAAGAAGCTGTGTAAATGTTCTCATATACACCTCATGCACATGCGTGCTAGTGCTAGAATGTTTCTGTAAGTGGAAGAGCTGAGTGGCAGGTGTCCATCCACGTCCCTAATGGCTGCTTCCGCATTTGGCAAGGTGACAGTGAAGACCAGCTGCAGAGCTGTTCCATGGTGTAGAAGAGAAAAAGGTGTTAGGCAGAGGCTATGAGGCAGTGTCCAGCCTTGGGACCCTTATGGCATTGCTGTACCTCACCAGAAGGTGGATTCTGGTTAGCCTGCCTCCAGGTGGGGTTTTCTGCCAGGGGTGCTTGTGTCTGTGCTTGTGCAAGAAGAGGCCTCCGTGGGTCTGAGCCCTGAGCATGTATATCGCTTCCTGGTGGTGGTTTGAGAAGCTGCTGTGGAGGTTTAGGCGGCTGTTTTGCTTCCTTCATTTCCATGAATGTGCTGGGTCTTCCTGCTGGCAGCAACTGGAGTCTTGCTGTTGTCAGCAGTTAGGAGTAAGTAAGGGCAGCACTCTGTCCTGACCCATTTGCTCTCCCTCCTGTCCTCAGAGGAGCCGATAAGAGGGTTGTCTGCTTGCCCACTGCCCTTGAACTCACAGTCCTTCTGCCACGGCCTCCTAAGGACTAGGAGCCATGCCTGTGCTAGCATGTCTTACTGATATGGCCTCTTGACAGATAGGAAGCCCAATTGCAGACTGGCTATGAAATACTTCTTGGGCCACAGGACAGTGGAGCGGTAGCTTTTCACGTGGGTAGCCTTTTGTTTAATTTTTCTGAATTTAACCTGAAGATTTCAAAGTGCATAAGCTACAAATAACCCTGACCACCTGAGGAGCTGTGGCTACTGCCATGTCTACTTTCCTTGGCTGCTGTGGCAGGTATGCTAGAAGTTTCCTCCAAACCTCTGTGTCTGTGGCTCCATGGCCCTTGGGTGCAGCTGGCCCTGGTGACCAGGACTACTATAGAGTGTAGCAGAATGCCGAGACAGCACCCTGATGGCTAGATAGTGAGCAGCTCACTCACTGGAGGCCATGTGACAATCAGCTATTGGTGACTGAGCCTGCCATAAGCTGATGTTGGTGCTGCCCTGTGCCACTCCATTCCTGCGCTCTCAGCCTAGTGCTGAAGGCTGGTCTTGTCTTTCGAAGGACTTGACTGAGGGTCTAGTGTGGGATAGGGTCTTCATGCTCTTGGCCACTCCTGCCCTTTTGAGGCCTTCCCCTTCTCTCCTCCAGCCTCATCACCTGTCCTCATAATTCTTTGCATAGTCTCACCTGGGCTTACTCTTCTTACACACAAATGTGTCCAAGTTACCGTGTCACAGTCTGATCTTTCTGGGCACTCCATCCTGACCCATTTGCTTCACCATCTTATCCACTGTCCTCCACAGTCACTGGTTATAAGCACTTCCCTGTGTGGCCCTAGGTGTGGGTTCCCTGGCTGTGAGTGACCTGGGGTCTGCAGCCTGCTCCTCCCTGGGTAAGGAGAAGCTGTCTCCTTGCTGTCTCTCCTAGATTGTTGCTGGGCTTACCCCAGAAAAGGACCAGTATCACACTCATGGTGGACAGTTTGATATCTGGAAGCTGACCATTGTCCCATGTAGAAACACTGTGTCCACCTGGCCCAGCATAACTGGGAAGCTGCTTTTAGCAGCAGGAAGTAGCAGTGGGAACACTATGGCCAGGAGGGTCTGAGCCATGTTCCCAAAGGAGAGGCAGTCAACGTCGAGAGTCCAGTCAGGCCTCCAGACCTTTGCTTCTGCGTGACTGGTGAGAGGTCTGTGCTAAGGACTTGTCTCCTGAGAAGGGGCCTTCAGCTTTTGACTACTCTGCTAATGGGCAGCCCTGAGTGCAGGTTTGTCTTCTACCCTCCCAGGTATCATGAGCCCTGTAATGCTGTGATGATCCGGGGGCTCAGGTTCTCTCTGACTATCCTGTGACAAGGTGTGAGCACTGATGATGGCCCAGAATAGCTGCACATACTCCCAGCATGCTGCTTCCCAGTACCCTGGCAAAAGCAACTTAAGGGAGAAAGGACTTACTCTGGTTCACAGCTCAAGGTTATGGTTCATCATAGCAAAGGAGTCATGGTGGCAGGAGCTCAATGCAGGGAGTGACAAATTGTCATGCTAGTTCTCAACTGGCTTTCTCAATCTTACACACCTGGATCTTCTGCAGGGAATGGCCTCACCCATGATTAAGATGGGGTTCCCAGCTGGGCAGTGGTGTCGCAGGCCTTTGATTCCAACACTCACGAGGTAGAGGTAGGCAAATCTCTGAGTTTAAGGTACCTTGGTCTACAGAGTGAGTTCCAGGATGCAGACAGCCAGAGCTACACAAAGAAACTCTGTCTACAAAAACCAAAACCAAAACCAACCAACCAACCAACCAAACATAAAGAAGGGATTCTCCACATCAATCTCACATAATACAATTAAGATAATCGTCCACAGGCATGCCCAGAGGCCCGTCTCCCACGTGATTCTAGATCTGCCAAGTTGAACACTGGGGGAAGCTGAGGCATTACTATTGACGACACTTGCCTTGGTGTCATAGGATCTTCTTGATTGTCTCCTCTTTCCCTTAATTAGTGATTTCCAGTTTGAGAAATGGCTTAAGTTTGCAAGTTGAACAGAATCGTGTCTTTATTTGCCTTCCTGGTCATCTATCTTGATTTCTTTTTGTATTGATTAAGCACTACCTTGGTAGCTTCCAGCCAGCTGGCACCCAGGAACACCTTGCTCTGCCCTCTGTGAGGAAGGTGTACTGGAGCCAAGCATTCTGTCTCCTACCTGAGTCTCTGGAGGCCTCTGCCTGCCTGCCCTCTGGCTGCAGGGGTGGAATGGTGTTGACCTTAATTCTGCCTCTTCCACCGTTTGCTTTCATTGTGCACAGTCCCTCTAGACACATTAATCTCTTCCCCCATGGCTGTGACTTGGTACTTAGTGCTTTCTCATTACATCCTCATGGAAGGTTGCAAAGCTGAGCACATGCTGGATCATACAATAAGAAGAGTGAGTGACAAAGGATGCACAGCCTCATTGCAGGCAGACTAGAAAGAGCAGTACCTCAGCAAACCATCCTTGTTAACTCATCCAGTTCAAAGAAGAAATCCTCATGGATATTAGGAAGTGTTTTGAACTGAACGGCGATGGAAATACTACCTGCCTAAACGTGCAGGGTATGGCTAAAACCTGTTAGGTTTGAACCTGGACTGCCCCGCACAGGCTCATGTTTTGAATGCTTTGTCCTTAGCTGCTAGCACTACTTTGGGAAGCTGTTAGAGGCCCCGTAACTTTGGCAGAAGTTAGGGTCTAGGTGTAGACTTTGAAGGTTATACCCGGCCTTGGTTTCACCCTTGTGCTCTCATTCTTGGCTTACTACCCTGTGTACAGCCTCTGACGCACATCACTGCTACCCTGAATCTCAACAACTTTATCCCCAGTGTGGGCTGCAGTCCTCCCCAGAGTAGTCCTCTCACAGTGAACACCAACAAGGGATTACTGATTTAACTTTCTTATAGTTTCTTTTTCGTGTGTGTGTGTGTGTGTGTGTGTGTGTGTGTGTGTGTGTGTGTAGGGGGATGTATGCACATGTTCATGCAAGTATGTACATGTGCATGTAGATATCCGAGGTTGGCATGTGGTGTCTTTCTGGGTCTGCCATCACTTTATAGTTGAGGCTGTTTTTCTCACTGAAACTGTAGCTCATTGATTCTGCTAGACTGGCTGGCCAGTGAGCCCCAGGGATCTTGTCTCTGCCCTCCAAGTACAGGGGTTGAAGATGCGTAGCACCATGCCCCAGCCATTATGTAGGTGCTGGTAATCTCAACTCGGGTCCTCATGCTTGTGGACAGACCTGCATAGATTGGGCTGTTTCCCCAGCTCCAGCAGTGTGCACAAGGAGAGTGGAATGTCATCTCAGTTTGGACAAGAGCCATAGAACAGGAGCAGAAGCAGGACAGTAATCAAGGGTAAAGCAGCAGTTAATCTAACAGTAGATAAAGGGAGTATTTTATACTCTCAGCTGGTTTATGAGTCTACTATAACCTTGTGTGGTGGCTATTCCTGGTTGTCAACTTGATTATATCTGGAATGAACTACACTCCAGAATTGGAAGGCTCACCTGTGATCCTGATCTTGAGGCATAGTGGCTATGGAAAGCTTAGGCCCAGACAAGGTGGTACATGCCTTTAATCTAGATTAAAGGAAGATTGGCTAATACTAGATGTGAGAATCCTAAGCAAGATATTAGCAATCTGAGTGCTGCAATTTTTATTTTAGGGATATATTGTTTGATATTTAAAATTTTAATCCTTCTTCCCCCTGGAGTGTAACAGAGTAAGGTAGGAAATAGTTACATATTATCTAAACAGATAGGAAAGGCATTTGGTATAGTTCATTGTCCATATATGGTGAACAAAAGCTAACAATGTAAGAATGAAAAGGAGCATCCAAGGTCCCACAAAGTTCTCAGAATGGCCTGTGCCTAGTGTAGCATGGTGTGGCATGGCACACATCATACTAAGCTTTCCTAAGACCAGTCAAGACACAGTGTCTACTTCTACTTTCCATTTAAATTTTTACTGGTATTGTTGTTGAGACACACAGGAGATAACAACAGACATGTGAAATGCTTGCAAAAAAATAAGTGAAAATGTTAGTATTCTCAAGTGATAAAAGTTGTAACAGAAAATCCCAAGTGATGGCCAGTTACTCAGAGTACTGAGTAGATTAGCAAGGCCGAGGGATACATGGATACTATACAAAAGTCAGTTGTGACCACAGCTAAGAAAGGATCTGGGATTCAGTGCAATGCATTCTTTTTCAAGCTTAAGTTGACATACAGCTACATATATTTATCAAGTACAACATTATGTCTTGAGGTATTTAATCGGTATTACATGTAACCACATAGAGTGGTTTTGTGTGTGTGTGTGTGTGTGTGTATGGTAAAAACATTTAACATCAAATTTCTTGATAATTTTTAAGAGTACAGTCTGTTGTGGCTCACCATGTAGTTTAAAAAAAAAAAAAAAAAAAACACCCTGGATCTGGATCAGTGAGGTAGCTCAGAAGACCTTAAAGATGCTTGTTGTCAAGCCTGGAAACCTGAGTTTGGTCCCTGAGACCCATATAGTGGAAGGGGAGACCCAATTCTTATACGTGTCCTCTGACCTCCACATGTGTGTTGTGGTGTACACACACACACACACACACACACACACACACACACACACACACAC
>JANHMN010000007.1:50353739-50379829 GCA_030674055.1 Rhabdomys pumilio | reverse complement strand
ACACACACACACACACACACACACACACACACACACACACACACACACACAAAGGTAATTCCAATTTAAGACCAGCTTCAGGCTTTGTGCTTCTTTTGTGGACGTATAGGGGCTGATATGTGTCCTTGTATGTGGAGACTGGAGGACATCCTCAGGTGCAGTTCCTCATCTTGTTGTTCAACTTGTTTTCTTTTCTTTTTCTTTTTGTTTTTCTTTGGTGAAAACAAAATGGGCTCTCACTGGCCATCACCAGCTTCCGGCTCCAGGGACCTGCTTTCTCTGCCTCCAGTACAGGGTCGTAACAGGTCGACATCGCTGGCTTTAAAAACAAAACAAAACAAACTTGAGTCCTTGTGCTTTGCAAGGCAAGCACTTTAGTATGGAGACCAAACCATCTTCATAGTCTGTTTGTTTGTTTGTTGATGCTCAGCCCAAGTGTTGCCATGCCTGGCTTGCAGGTTAGCTCCCGAGGTTGGGTGGCAGTTGGAGCAGTGGGATGGTGAGACTGAGGGTGGTGTGATCCTGCAGGGGAGAAACTGTCTGGGTAAACATCAGGCCCCTTACAGGCTGAATCTTTGATTGAAGCAGGAGCCCTGCCTTTGGCTTTTGCTATTTGTGGATGAAGAGATGGGGACATAGTGTTTATGAAAAGTTCTTCCTGGGAGTGCTGGAGATACCAGCAATCTCTAATAATTCATTAAAGAGCCCTTGTTCATGTATGGATTTGCTGCTTTTCCAAAATCCTGCAGATTCTAGGAAGCATGACAGACAGACCCACTGAGCCACACAGGAAGGGAAGACGTGGGGAAATCTAGGTTGAAGCAGCTGCACCACTGGTGGTGTTTAGCCTGGCATGTGGACAGCCGGGAGGGAAAAGCAGCACTGCCTGCCCCCTGTACACAGTGGACCCTCACAGTTGGAGCAGGTTTGGTCCTGAAGACTGATGCTTTGTGCTGGCCCACATGACGGGAAGTTGCAGGACCAGCCTAGGAAGAAAGCTGTACTGAAGCCTCAGCAGAGCCTGAAGCTAGGAGAAGGAGGCATAGCCAGGGACCAGCTGGAAGGGAGGCATAGACCTCCAATAGGAAGCCTATGTCCCATAATGCTTTGTCTGTCTGAGTATTTCCAATTCTCCCTGACTGCATAACCCATGAATTGAAATGTGATGTTCTGTGGCCCTGAAGAGGACAGGAACCACCTTCCATTGAAAATCATAGCTCTGTGTGCACTGGGAAAATAAGAGGCATTGCTCGCACCGGATTTAGTCTTGTAGCTGTTGTGGGGCCACCATGCAAGTATGGAGAAAGTCTTGTCATCCTCCAAAGCCTGGCTCTGATTATACTGACATTAGTGCCTACAGTAGTCAACACACCTTGAGATCTCCTGGCTGTCTACTTGCCTTGTTCTGAGTCCACCCAGTGATCCCGTACTGAGCTTTAGGTACTAGGTTCTTTAGTACATACTCTAGAGACACAGGTATCTTTACTCTATATGGAGGTGGCAAAATTCCTGCTGGGCAGGAACATCAGTATTTCTTTCTTAGCAAGATGCCAGGAGTATTGTGTCCAAGACCATAAGTGTGTGGGGACTACTGCCAGGGGATTGTCCTAGCAGGCATGTCCTGATTGCATGTTGGTCTGTTGTCCCTCTCATGACACTGCAGGTGCTAGATGTTAGGGCTGGTCACCTGTCCTTGCAACCACCTGTCATCCCTCAGTGTATGACATTGGTGTTAAAATTTCTTCCCAGAGGGAGATGTAAGCACCATTTAACTCCTTCTCCTAAGGTTCACTTTCAGTCCAAGGCCAGATTCCAACCCCCTACCCCTCACACACACACACACACACACACACACTCACTGTGGGGAACCAGTGAGTTTATTGGGCTCTGTGCTGGCTAGTTTTATGTCACCTTGGCACAAGCTAAAGTCATGAGAAAGAAGGGAGCCTCAAGTGAGAAAATGCCTCCAGAAGATTAGACTGTAGGCAAGCCTGAAGGGCATTTTCTTAATTAGTGGTTGATGGAGGAGGGCCTAGCCATTATGAGTGGTGCCACCCCTAGCCTGGTGGTCCTGGGTTCTAGGAATGCAGGCTAAGCAAGTCATGGGGGCAAGCCAGTAAGCAGTACCCTCCATGGCGTCTGTATCGGGTTCTGCTTCCAGGTGTCTGCCCTGTTGTGGTCCTGACTTCCTTTGATGATGAACAATGATATGGAAGTGTATGTCAAATAAACTGTTTCCTCCTCAAGGTGCTTTGGCTGTGGTGTTCCATCACAGCAATAGGAACCTTAAGACAGACTTCCTTACAGAGCATAGATAAGGGATTAGTTACAGTTCCCCCAACAGGCCATGCCTGGAAAGACTTTACTCAGCAAGAATAAGGTCTTCCCCATAGTTCTTAGATAAAGCTCCCTCGTCTCATTTCAGCTCCCTTAGCCTGTATACTCTAGCTCCTCCTCAGGCCATGTAGAACTCAGGAGTTACATATATCACATGG
This sequence comes from Rhabdomys pumilio, assembly GCA_030674055.1. Lineage (NCBI taxonomy): Eukaryota > Metazoa > Chordata > Mammalia > Rodentia > Muridae > Rhabdomys > Rhabdomys pumilio. Next base: position 50,377,334 of record JANHMN010000007.1, on the reverse strand, counting down.
TAGGGAGAACTGGATACTCAGGTGAGGGGGCTTGTGACCCTCCGCAGCCCTCCATGAGAGTATATAACTGTCAATAAGCCCAGCTGGGACAATCCTTCTTGTAGGCGGTGCAGCTTAACTCTACGGGATGGCTATTGCCAACAAGTGGCAGCTGGTTTGAGGGCTGGGAACCAGTATGAAGAGCAGTGTAAGAAGGAAGGACCCACAGCTTGCACAGCCATCTGGAGTCCAGGTGGCACTGACCTGGAGCCCCAGAATGCAGTCTAGAGGAAGTTGTCAAATTTTCATGTGACAGGAGGAACTATAGCAGTAGAACCTGAAGACAGGGTGAATATAAGGTGGTTTGTGGGGTTCTGGGAGTTGGTACTCTGGACTGGAGCCCAGTTAATAGTCATGGCCATATCACCCAGACCTGTATGTTAGCTTTCTTCGCATCATATGGGCACTGAGTGGTTCAGGCACTGAGACTGGCTGGCTTGGTTTGCTATGTCCTGCTCTGAGCTCCCTCCCTGTGACTATCTAGGTAGAGCTTTCAGTACTACAGCTAGATAAAATCCTGCCAGGCTCTCCCTGTGGCTTTGGATCTCTCTTCCTCCTCCTCTTCCTCCTCCTCCTCTTCCTCTTCCTCCTCTTCCTCCTCCTCTTCGTCCTCTTCCTCTTCCTCCTCCTCTTCTTTTTCCTCTCTCTCCCTCTCCCTCTCCCCCTCTCCCTCTCCCTCTCCCTCTCCCTCTCCTTCTCCCTCTCCCTCTCCCTCTCCCTCTCCCTCTCCCTCTGTGTGTATGTGTGTGTGCGCGTGTGTGCGCATGCTTGTGCCACAGCATGAGTGTGGAGGTCAGAGGATAACTTGTGAGATTCATTTCTTTCCTACTGTGTAAGTTCCAGGGATCAAACTCATCAAGCTTGGTAGCATGTATCTTTATTCAGTGAGTCCTCTCTCTGGCCCTTGTTTTGAATTTCGAGACAGCATTTCACTGAGTAGTCTGGCTGGCCCTAAACCATACTTTTTGCCTCCACATTGATCTTCCTTTGGCATTTCCCTATCTGTGGGCCAAGACCGCCTGTCCTATATACCCTGATCTCTGTCCCTGGGTAAAACCCATGTTTTAGCCACTACTCCTCAACCTTCCAGCACTCAAGGGACCTGTCATTTGTATTGGTGCCTTCCAGGGCACTGTGCTGGAAGAGCTAGTTTGACCTTTTTTACCTGAGCTGGAGTTGCCACAGAGTTACTAACACTAGTACTGTTTTTCAGGTACTGGCAATGGCAGGCTCCCAGGCAGCAGGGGGCACTCAAGTCACAGTTTTGCTTCCATTCAAAGTAGTCCTATGCTCCAGATGTTGGAGAACCATCATGTAGTAGGAGGAGGCCCTACAGGTAGTGGGTGCTTTGATATTATCTGCAGACCCAGCCACTCTTCTTGCTCGACATAGCCACAGTTCCTAGCAAAGCATGCAAAAACTCCAAGTGAGAGCCAGGACAGGACTCGTGGGAAGGCACCTTCTTGACATTTAGTGGGTTTGGTTGCTTCTACTGCAGCCTCCCCTGACCTGAGACTTAGTGGTTGCAGAGCGTGTCACCTTCTCTAAGATAGCTCTGCAGACAGCTCAAAGTAAACTCCTTTTCTTTATGTCTTAATCCATCCTTTCCTGATTCCCAGAGAATGTAGATTAGAAAACTGCTTTGTTTGGTCTTTCATAGTCCTATCTTTTTTTCGTTTGTATGGGAAATTACTGTGGCTCTTTATTCACTCAGAGATGCAATTGGGGTTCTCTTTTCCTGGGATATTTTCTCACTCAGTTACTGCTCACTGGGGCCCCTCCCATTTATACATAATCTTTAGCTCTGGGAAATACAGCAGCCAACAGAACCTGAGAGCAGGTGCAAGCTATGGTGGTAGACAAGTACACACAAAAAAAAATTTGTCTAACTTCAAGTAATGCCAAATTTATACTTATGAGTATTACTTTTAAAAAGACATTATACTTTAAAGGTGGTGGAGGGCAGAGCTGGGCCTGCTCTAAGCAAAGTGGGTAAGGGTGGGAGGTAGTGGTGGCCATAGGCTGTGCTCTGACGGTGCAGTAGGTGGAGAGGGCTCAGCCTGGCTAGTCTCTCCAGCTGTCCAGTGGCTGATGCTTGGATGAAGAGTGGGAGGCTGGGGGAGCTTTCTGATTGTACTAGAGTTTTGGGGGCTCTCCTCCCATGGGTTCTTAACTCCCACTTGGTCTTGATCTTTCGCTCACTTACAATGCTGTCACTTTCCACTTGTCCCCATCTTGTGGTCTCCAATCTTCTTTTCTCCCAGTTCTGGCTCTGGAGCATAAGCATTAGTGAGGCTGTTCCTGGGCTCTGTGGACACTTAGTAGGCACTTTTTGTCTGATCAGGTGGCCGTATTCTGGGTAGTCTAGGTTGAATATTCCACCTGACACCATGGCTGGTGCCCAGTCAACATGCACTTGCTGATCTGCTACATGGTGGCTTTCATTCTTCTCTGGGCTCCAGGTAGCTGGTGTGGGAAGTGACTGGCCTGGGCTGGAGAGTGGGTAGTGACTCACTCACTCGGAGCTGGTATCCAGTGCTTTCTGCTAATATCACACTGTCTTGGTGAGGCCCTCCACTGCTGTCGTACTGTCTTCTTGTTCCTGAGCTGGCCATAGGCTTATCTCTGTGAGAACTGTTCTGGGCCTGTTGGACCCAGGCTTGAAAACAATCCCACAGCACTAGGAGTGGGCAGAGGGAAGGAAGGCATGTGAGGCTCTGTCTACCACCACTGTTATCTGTCACCCTTGGGCCCTGATCTGGCAGGCAGCTAATCAGCCCTTTCTCAGAGCACGTGTGGATCAGGAAACAGTAGGATGGCAGAGTCCTGGGTGTTGGCCTTGCTCTCTTCAAGGCTTGTCTTCAGAAGAAACTAGTTTTAGCCTTAATAATGACCTCATCAGCTACAAAGTCCAGGCCAGACAGCAGGTAGGAGAGAAGAGGATGTGACCTTAAGGCCCCAGGCTGCTTGTGTCTGAACCACAGCATCCACACAGACAAGATCCCATTGTTTTCTTCCCTTCTCACTCCTGTTGAACATACCTGGATGCAGGCCTTTTTGTTTGAGATGATCAAAGTAAACGTCTAGCTTTCTGCATAAGGTTCTTAAGTGTTATATGGCTGGTCGCCTCCTAAGGTCCCAGCAGGTTCTTCTGTGCACATTAGCCATGCCTGGCACATACGCATGGTGATCACTCAGATGTTTTTAGATGTCTGGAGGATTTGTGGACTAGGATGTGCTGTCCTCTGCACCTTTCCCCAAACTATAGGTTAGTGCTAGGCCTGACTGCTGTAGGCCACTTAGACTCTCTGGCACAGAGACAGTTCCCAGTGCCCTGTGGTCAGCTGCCATTGGACTCAAAGGACAGACCACAGCCTGCAGGCTCAGACAAAGCAGAGGTGGTGCTCCCTCTCAGCAAGGAGCAGCTCTGTAGAGGGAGGCTGAGCTGTTTGCATCATCTCTAGCTATGGGAGCCACTGCTCTTGTTGGCTTCTCCCCCTGTCCGTTCCCTGTAGGTATTAGCATCCTTCACCTTTGCTGGGGCTGGGATGAGGGTGGTGCACGTGAACTCTACCCCTTGCTGCTTTCACTGGTTTTGTTCCTATGTTCATGACTGCAACTCCCCCAAAAGCCATTGGTGTAAGGAGACTTGAGCTTTTGCCAGTTCTCCTCCTGGCCAGCTGTCACTAGCTTCTACTTGGAAGAGAAGGCAAGGTGTTGTGGATTCAGCCCTTGGTGTTTCCTTGTGGTCACACCTCTCAATGAAAAGCAGAGATGAGTCTGGCCCTAGGGATTTCCATCTGGTGGCCTGATGTAGACCCAAGGCTCGTCATAGCCTAAGGGCCAAAGGCACTTCATTTGTAATTTCTGGGGCTGTCACTTTATCACTCAAGGGTGATGGAGGACTGTGGGGCCTGCTTGGTCAAACCACAAGGCCTGGAGGCACCTGGGTGAACAGTTCACTGAGTCTCAGAAAAGTGGTAGGTAATTTTGCAGTGGGACCCAGATTATAGCACCAGTTTCTTTCCCCATCTTCCTGTCACAAGCCAGGATCCATCAGGTTCACACTCTTGAGTTGTTCATACTTGGGAAGCAAGCACAACCAATCATGTATCACAGACGCTGCGTGGAGGTGGAGGGGTTTTTAGGAACATACTAGATCCTGCTGGCTGCCACGGAGGAAGCGCGTGCATATGGAGCAGGCTTATAATAGAATCAGCGGCAACTGTAATTAAGGTTGCAAACCATACCACGCCACTAAAACACAAATTCTTTGCAGCTGTTGTACTGAGAAATTACCCTGTCAGCCAGTGTTGCTCTTCAGATTCTGTAGAGGAAATGCTTTAAAAATGATCTCACGGGGTGATTTATATATAAATGACTCTTCTGTATGAGACGATCAAGATAGAGTCTGAGTCTCTGGCAGACCACAGCTTCCTCGGTGTCCTGTTGCTATGGGTGACAAAGGGAGCACATGGAACTGAAATGTCTGAACTTTTTCTGACATGCACAGGCATGCTGCTGTGTCGGACGGGGTTTTAAATCCAGGTGCCTGGCACATTATGGACGTTTTCTTGTCTTAAGATGAATTTGGAAAAAGGGCTGTCAGATGATTCGGACGTTTTTATTGACCAGCAGGTAAGCCATTCAGCTGCTGAGTGTTGTGTAAATGGAATGCTATAAGAAAGCCTGGCATGCAGGTTACGACTTTATCTTCACCTGTTCCAGGAATAGGAGTTGTGGACTTTCCAGTTGCTTTGAAGTATACACTTTGAGACTGCTTTCTTTGGATCATGAGAGCCATAGGGTGAGTGTGCACTGGAGGACCACGGCCCCAGTGCATGTCTGGGCTGGTTAGCTAGGGCAGAGTGAGCTTTATGGGTGAGTGTGGGACTCAGACCATGGCCCCAGTGCAGGGCTGTCTGTGCGGCTTCTTGGGACATTGGATACTCACTAACCTCTTGTGAGCTTGTGCTGCTTGTACCTGTGTGCCTGTCTGAAAGCACCAAACATTTTCTTTTAGTACCCATAGTGATTCTAACAGCTCTTAAAGATGCTGGTGGATCAGTTTTGTTAAAATGCTGAGTTTCAAGTTGGATAAACATTAACACTTCTCTTCTTGTTAAATTGCTAGCTTGTAGCTCACATTTCAAAATATAACAGATCGGCTCTGCAGGAACATACAGACAACAACCAGATTTTAATGTGTGGTTATTATAGGAGTGTATGAAGTTAAATACGTAATAGTGATTTGTTTTTTAAAGTTTGAGAGAAGACAAAAATAGCACTTTTCTTTTGTGACTGTTTCTGTTGATAGGAAGATAAAAATAAATTTAAGCTTATATGGAAGATTGTTATTAACCCCTGGGTACCTTTCCTGGGAATAGCTTAATCTTTCTTCCTAATACCTAAGTAACACTTCCTGGAGGAGGACAGGCTAGAATATCAGTCCAGGTGTGGGTGTAGAATATCAGTGCATGGGAGGTCGGCTATGCCCTTCCTTTTGCAGCAGGGCCAGAAGTGGCCCTCTGGGTCAGGGTGGGTTTCCAGGGTGGAACAGCTCCCACTGGGCTGAGTATGTCCAGGTGACATGGTTGTGTTTGAAGCAGTGCGGCTCCCTGCTTCTTATCTCTCTCTTTCCCACTAGGCGGATGGCGAGCTGATTCACTCTGCTGGCCGAAGGCCGAGGCAGGTGCTCCCTAGCCCTTTGGTGTTGGATGTAAGGTGGAGCGGGGGTTCTTAGACCCCAGGTCCCAAGGGAATCTCTCTTTGCTCTGAGCCTCAGATTGCTTATCTATAAAATGGGAGCTCATAAAAATAGTGGGGTTCTGTGTATAGTGCACATGCTCACTGCAGCCTTTCTTAAAGTACAGGTGTCTGTGCTTTCTTCGCCCCAAGGCAGGGAGTACTCTAGCTTCCTAGGTCCTGACAGTGTCTTCCAGGGCATATGGCAGTTAGACCCAGAAAGACAAGAGGTTCTCAGTGGCCAGAAACCCTGACCATGGCTTCCTCAGATTATGCAGAGTGGGAGCACACATGCCCCTTTGCCATATGTGTTCTGGACTGCATGAACAATAAATGTATTAGTCCTAGAAACCTGAGGCTAAAATAAATATGAGTTATCATAGAAAAGTGGCATTTCCAATCTGCTGACACTCTTCTAGTCCCTCCCTTCTCCTGGGTGGTCTGTTGGGAGTAGCATTAGTGCCTGGAAGCATTTAAGGCTTCTTGTGGAGTGAGGTGACAGCACAGCCACAAGTAGGGTATCATCCTTCTTTCTTCCTCAGGCGTCAAGATGTCAGAACCAGCAGGGAGGGCCATGTGGTCATCATTGTGGGAGAGAGGCCATTAAGTTGTATTGGGGTATGCCTAATATTTGAAAATAAAAACGGGTCCTGTTAAGAAAGTAAGTGACTTTTCTTTCAGGATTAGTGTGGAAGGCTCACAGTCTCTTTGAGGTGGTTGGTAGGACTTTGGTGTGTAACCTGTACAGGCTCCTGCTGGGAGCTCTGTTGGCTATAGTTGGGACATGAGGGGAAGTAAATGAATAGAAAGGAAGAGGTGAGTAATCAAGGGGACTTGGGCTGTGTGGCATGCGGGGTGGCTCAGGTTCCAGTGTCCAGAGTGCCCGCTGCCTCTCTGTTTCCGTGTCTGGAACCTTCTGCCTTGTTCTCATACTGTGTGTCCTATATGAGAGGAGACTAGGGGTTTGTGAGGGCTGTGGCTGCCAGCTGCAAAGCTGGCAATGTGGGCGATGAGTACAGCCAGGCTGGTGGTGGCAGCTAGGGCATGTGAGGAAGGCAGGTAGTCCAGCTTCTGGTGATGTGTTTGAGGTTGCCTCTGCCTGGCTCTTGCTGAGCCTTTGTGGGCTGAGCTTCAAGAATATTGTGGACTCTAACCCCCGACACACACACACACACACGCATGCACGCACGCAGACCTCTTGAGTTTCTCTTTTAGCCAAATTAAATTCCTTTGTTCATCTCCCATGGACTACCTATTGTAGGGCTCTGAAATGATGTCCTGACCAGGGCTGGACCTGGTAGACCCACAGTGTTCCGCACATCAGGGTGAAGCTGGTCAGTTGCTTGTGGGATTGAAAAAGCTAGGAAACAAGGAGCAGCTAGTGCTTAAAACATGACCGTGTCATCTCTAGGCTCAGCACGCTCACACGAACAACTTACTTGCATTAGAAATTTAAGCAGTTCAAGCCATTTATGAGGGCACACATGGTTAAGTATGCATTGACATATTTTCCTAGCAGTAGAAGGTGAAATAAAACCTGTGAAGCTGCCTTAAGTATAGTTGAAAGAATGCTGTTGACATGGGTCCAGACTGTGGCCTGGCATGGCCCACTAACACTTCAGTCACAAGAATATGCTTCTGCAAAGGCACAGCCCCTCCACCATGTGATGTGATGTTCCTAACTCTGTCTTTGTCAACACAGGCTTTGTTTCAGACCTTAAAAACAAGTCACTGTCACATTGCCAACCTCTGCAGCCTTCATTGCCTCCCTGGGCCACAGAACCCTGGGTATCTCGGAGCCCCATCAGACTTGATTCATTTCCCACCTGTATCTGTTCCCTCAGGTCAGGAGAAGTTAGCCTCTGTCCTTTGACGCAGGCCCAGACAATCTGATCCTTCACACTGCAGCAGCTGTGAACCTGACCTTCAGAGTCGTAGCCAAGATCACGTGTTCTCACCTCCCCTTGCTTTTACCTTACTTTGAGTACTGATCCCATGCTCGGAGTCTGTGAGCCTTTGGCAGCTCTATGGGCAGGGAGTTCCCCAAGGACTGTGCAGGTTGGGTTTTTTTATTCAGCTTCATAAGGAGAACCCAGCACATCAGGCACAGGTGGTCAGCCATGGCTGTGTGTGAGTTTGAATATTCTTGGCATTTCCCTATACACTGCCCATCCTGCTTGTGCCTCACAATTACCAGAGCCCAGGGTGGTGCCTAAACACAGCGGGGGCTGCTGGGAGAGGGATGGAGGTGTGCCTGCCTTACAGTAGGAGGCACCAGGACAGAGGACTGGGTGTTGTTCCCATTAAGCATCCCGACAGGAAAGCATTTCAGTCAGACCTGACACTGAATGTGTGGTGCTTGCCATGTGGCACCTTGTCAAACAACGCATGTGAGGACTGGGTGTGTCTCAGAGTGTCCTGAGGCTTCACAGCAGTGGAAGAAACGTAGATGTGACCTCCATGAGAAATGTTCTCCTTAGTTTCTCTGATCCCCATATCTTTTGATTGTATTAAAAACATAGAAGTTCCTAACAATCTCAATCTTTCCCTCTCTCCCTCCCTGCCTCTCTCTCCACTGTTCCAAGTGCCCTCCACATACCAAATCTTTTTCTCCCTGGCTACTGTTTGTTGAGTAGCTCTAAGCAGAAATACTGAGAACATTCGCCACTGCCTTGACGTCTGCTTTGGTTCTTGGATCACAAAAGTTCTTTCTTGTCGATTTCTAGGTGTGCACCTGATATGTACTCCTTCTACCTCGCTTTAGGACGTTTTCTCCAGCTGTCCCTTTATTTAAAAAAAAAATACTGTATTGTGTTTATGCAAGTATGTACTGTGTATGAGCCCATAAGGAGAACTGGTAGGCTTTAAGCTATACCTACAAATGCTATGTTAAGATGCCGGGTCAGCAGTTAACCCATCCCTCTGCTGGGGCTCCTTGGAGGTCTGTGGAACAACCCTTTTGACTCCACAGCCCAAGAGCCCCAGGGCAGGCAAGACATGGTTAGGTGTCCAGACATGCCAGAGGGTACCAAGGGGAAGGGCATCCAGAGGAGGTGCCAGTGTTCCTAAACCCAGACAAGGGAGCTTACCAGGTGAGACTGTTGTGTGGTCTGGGGCACAGCTCCACACTGGGTTAGAGCATGCAGCCAGCAGGGAAGGATGGACTCCCTCTTGGTGGCCACCAGCAGTCCTGCGTGGGAGGTTCAGGTCCTGTGAACCCAGATGTGCACATGTCCACACGCAGATGTTCACATACACATAATACACTGTTCCAATTTGATCTCTGCTGCTTTGATAAAACATCCCAACCAAAAGCAACTTAGGAGAGAAAGGGGTATGTTTCAGCTTATACTGCAGTTGCAGTTCACTACTAAAGGAGCCCGAGCCAGGAAATCCTTACAGTAATGGCAGTAATGGCAATGTGAGCAAAAGGGAAAGACAGTGGGAGAATTTTTGCTAGCCATGTACTCAGGAAGGATTAATAACCGAAATATATGAGAAACTCGAACAGCTCAGTAACAAGAAGGAAAAAATCAAAACAAAACAAAATATTTTTGTTTACAAGCTGGGTGTATTAGCCCAGCCTTTAATTCCAACTCTCTAAAGGCAGAGACAGAAACAAGCAAATCTCTGTGAGCTTGAGACTGGTCTGGTCTACATAGTGTGTTCCAGGCTGGCCAGGGCTACGTAGTGAGACCCTGTCTCAAAAAAAAAGAAGAAGAAAAAGAGAAAAAGAAAAAGAAAAAATCCTTCTTGCAGCATGGCAGAAGGACTGGTCTTTTGAATACAAGGTGCAGACCATGTCACATGTGCCCTTCATTAGAGAGGTGCAAACACAGTACTGTGCTACCTCACATCTGCTCTCACAGTGTTAAAGGGCAAAGACTGGGCCAAGAGTGGGAGAGCTGACATCCTGGCTCCCCGTTGGTGGGATGGCACTCAGTGCAGCCAATGTATAAGCAGGGTAGAGTTTCCTTGGAAACTTGAGTCTGAGACACAGCACCCCTGCTATGTCCATTGCAACATTATTCATACAGTTAAGACACAGCAGTAAGCCAACTACCTGCTGGTCCCAGTGAGTGATGCATGAAGAAAATGGGGTATATGATGGCTGTGTGTTCTGCCTTCCACATAGAGCAGAGCATCTTAGCTGATTGACGAATGTCAGACAGAAAGAGGGAATCCTCCATGGTCTCCCAGGCATGGCGGAATCTTATAGGGCAAGGTCTTGAAGCAAAGTAGAGCAGTGGCTGCCAGGACTAGAGGTGGTGTGGTCAGGGAGACATCAGATCAGTGAAGTGCTACAACCCAGGGATGCCCATACTCATTGATGTGGGCCCACACTTGGGTGGTTAAGAGTAGATTTCCACACAGGTGCCTTGTGAGGTGAGGATATGCTATCTTGGTTATAGTTACCATGCTGTAGTGAGTGTGTAATCAAAACACTATGCTGTGCACTTCAGATATACATGCATGGTCTTTACCTGTAGAAGAAAGCTGCAGCCACTGTCCTACAGGGGCAATTGACTGATGTCAGTCCTTTATGGAGTTTGTCTTTTCACATGTTTTACAATGAAAATGACATGCCTGTGACAGTACTGTGGAAACCATTTGCATTGTTTGCGGTGGCACTGATGACGGGCATTCAGTTTCTCACCACAGGTGACTGTGCCTCTCACAGTTAGCCCAGTGTCCTCCTTCACATGCCCTCAGGAGTGTGAGGTACACCTCTGGTTATTCTGGCTCCTCCTGATCTCCCTCCTTCAGGAACACAGGCCAGCCCAATCAGGTCCTGGCAGCACAGTCTGACTGCTGTGCTGAGCCCATGCTATGAATGCTCCATCCTCTACTGCCTCAGGAGATAAATGATCTGGAAATTACAATGTGTAAAAAGTCACATTGAACTGCAGGTGACTGGTTTAGCGCTTTGCCATCATCATTTGGAACTGTTAGTAATCTCAAGGAAACAGGGAATGAGTTGGGGATTCCTGCCTCTTCCTCTTTCCCTCCTCATTCCCCCTTTACACTCAGCACCCCAAATACCACTGCCCTCCTTCCTCTTTTCATGGCACCATTTATTTCTCTATGGTTTCATGTTTGGTTGTCACTGTCGAGACATTTCTAGTATGTGAAACTGATGATGTTTCTACTGACTCCTCTTAAAAATGATTCATTTATTTGTATTTTATATGTATGAGTGTTTGTCTATGTGTATGTCTGTGTACCACATGTGTCCCTTTTGCCTGTGGAGATCAGAAGACAACCTGACACTGAAGTTACAGATGGTTGTAAACTACTTTGTGGATCCAGCTCATGTCTCTCCTGCCTCTTGCCTGTGTAGGCCTCCATTGTCTATGACAGAGTTTGTGTTGGACATATAAGAGCTCCTGAAGGTGAGGGTCACACTGCTGCCTCCTAGAGTGCTGTATCCTGTGTCTGCCCCAAGACAGCCTCCTTGAGGACTGTGCCAAGTGAATGGAGCATCCCAGATGAGAGAGAGTGGGTGACAGCACCGTGACCAGACTCACCCAGGGCTGCTCTACTAGTAGCCATGGCTTTTACTAACTGCTCCCAATCCCCTGCCTATCTCCTCTTTCTCGAGGGCTCTGGCTTTATAAGAATAGTATATTAAAAAGCACACTTGTCTCTGTACTACCTTTTTATACATTTAAACTGTTTTAAAATTTGAAAGTTTACTTTTACAAAAAGGTATCTCTTGAACTTAGCCTAGTGCATTGTCAAACAAATGCTGTGCTGAGCTCATCCCCACCTGCCTTTCCACTCACTGTCTTTTCACTGTCTGTCTCTGGCTTCCAGGCCCTTCTCTATTCCTCAGCCTCTGGGCTTCCCTATCTGTGGCTTCTACTGTGTGTTGAAGTTTCCTGGTATTTGTCCAGTCTGCTATGATTTGAGAGCCTGTGTTTGTCTTGAGTGACACAAGGTGATACCTTGTTGAGGTTTATACTCTTAAGATTGACAGGATTTCTGAATGTTCACTATAGCATGGATCTTCCTCCCAGTCCCCAGGAAGAGCTGCCTTTGGTACCTTTCAGCCTCACACTGTGGGGGCAGATGACTTGTGATGGCAAGCGCTGTAAAAGGCTAGTGTGCAGGATGGTCGTATACTGCTTGTCGATGCCAGGCAAAGTGAACATTAAATGGCTATGGGGCTAAAGAGGTGGCTTGGCACTTAAGAGCAGTGGCTGCTCTTCTAGAGGACACAGGTTCAATACCCAGCATCCTCAAAGTAGATTACAATTGTCTGTAACTCCAGTTCCATGGTTACAGACAATCTGATGCCCTCTTCTGGCCTATGAGGGCATCAGTCACACATGTCACAGACTATAGGCAGGCAAAATGACCATATGCATAAATTAAAATTTTTAGTTAATTGGGTACACCTTATTGGTGGCTAGGGACCCTGGATTTCCTAGACCTGGTTTTTTATGGGTTCAGACCCCATCATAGGTTGTAGTAGTCATAGTCAGAAGTAACTATGTGTCATGACAGGTCATGGGTGGAGTCTAGCTGTCAAAGTTAACCAGTTGAGTTTTTCAGCATGTATCATACCAGGGAGGTGATAATGACCCTTCAATATCAGCCAAGGTGGATGGAGATGTGGGGTGTAGAGTCAGACAGGAAGTGCACAAATCCAATAGCCCTGATAGATTGTAAGCATATGTTCTTTGATTTCCCTGGGGAGAGTGGATTGTTTATGGCCATTGGTTCCAGCTGTTCCTGTTGACTCTCACCGGAGTATCTGTTGGACCCCACCTGATTTTTTTTTTTTAACTACATACCTCGGGGAGACCCAGATCTAATGATGAGCCAGGCTTTGCTTACTCTGGCTGCTTGCTCCTTAGAGACCCTGTTGAGCTGACACCTGAGTGCTATGGCAAAAAAGGGAGACAAAGCCTGGGATATGAGCTTATGCGGGAAGCTAAGCTTAAGGTCCAGCTACAGCCCAGGCCACAGGAGGGGAGGTTTTCTTGGCATACTTCAGACATAAAAGCAATGGCACTGGACCTACTGCTCATCACATGCCTTTTCCGAGCCACCTTGGTACTCTACTGTCCTGCCAGCTCTCAGACAGGGACCATGCTATGGCCAGGACCCTAGCCACCAGCTACGCTGGTGCCTCCGTACTCTACCTACCACCTACCAAGTCTATCTGCTGCCCTGGGACACCCGCCTCCTCTTCCAGCTTCCTTTTCCTGCTGGCCCCTGTCCTGGGCCATTCACCGCCTACTTGACCAATAGCAAGTGTCCAAATGAGCCTCAGCTGAGCTCCTCAGAGAACTGTTGACAGCTTTGTTCCCAGAGCCTTCCTGCCCAGCAGTTCTTAGTATGTTCTCCACCCCCAACACACACAAAACTTTTCCTATCCACCCCCTAAGCCATTCCCAGGGCCTGTGGTGGCCACTCTCCCCCTTTGGGTGTGGTTAGAGACACACACACTTTCTACCCTGCCTTCTCACAGCCTAAGTACCTCTCTGGGGTAGGGGTAACACTGGTGGGTACACTGAGCCTGAGCCGAACAGTGTCTGGTTCTGTCAAGCCCCTGCCCTACAGGGTGCCCTCACTGGAGATCAGCTGTTATCACAGGGCTGTTAATAAGACTTTGATGTCAGACATGCTGGGATTTGTTCTTTTCAAGTGAAAATGACGGCAACTTCCTCTTACTGGGAGTCACCAGCTGGGGCGGAGTTGGAGCCCCAAGGCTTGACTCACTGTCTGCTTCTCACAGTGCCTACCTGGGTAGCTGGGAGCTTCTCAGGACCTTTGAGTTGTATTCTCCATGGAGGAAGTGAAGTACTGTTCCCTCAATCTTGTCATGAGATGTAATTAACCCATGTCTCTCTCTTTTTTCTTTCAGTCTGCAACTGTGTCTGATGGTGGTAAGTCATATATATTCTATTATTTTTATTGCCATTTTCAAATTATAAAAATATATTTGCCATTTGATGTACTCGGGAAAGATGTTTTCTCTGCCTTTCCCTTGTGGAACTGTTTCAGTCAGAGTTGGGCTGAGGGATCTTCTTAGTGGCCTAGGCATGTGTTTGTCTACCATTGCAATAGAGACTCTGTGATAGCTAGCACAGGCAGCATGCTGGGCTGCAGTGCACGCTCCTGCACGCCTGTGATCAACAAGCAAAAACATGCTTGCCGATCCCTTGTACAACCAGCTTCCAAACAAGCAAGTTCAGATCTCAAAGTACTTACTGAATTTGGGCCATTCTTGAAGTTTCCTTTTTAAGAAGAGCATAGTAGATGAACTGTGTGCGGGATGAAGAAGAATCAAACCCTTCCCTTTGTCTTTAAGGAATTTTGTGTACAGGGTTCTTTTCGTGGGACTGACCAGGAAGGGAAATCATTAGCTAGGTCTCACTCTATTTCTCTGACATCATCCCAGATTTTCATTCAGTGATTAAAAAAAACAAAAACAAAAAACTGTCTAAAACTATTTGGAGAGTTTCATCTAGACACTCCTCATGCTTGTAGTATTCAGAGAACGTAGTGTAGTTTCTATAAACTTCTGTTGTCTCTCCTCATAGTTGCCTACCTTATGCTGGTGCTTGTCTCCCACAGGAAGGTACAGGGAGAGCCTGGCATTAGGAAGGAGTGGGGCCCAGTAGTTCAGTTGGGGTCACCCTGTGGGAATGGAGGGAAATCCTGCTTGAATTACAAACCTGCTCATGCCGGAATGCAGACCACAGGGAGCCTGGACACAAGTATTAGAAGCATATATTTTAGAATAAAAGGGGTTATATTTCCTGTGTTATGTACAATAATGATCGTGTCATTTAATCTGTCCTAAGCTAGAAGCAGGAAAAGCTTCTTTAATGCTAGAAAAGAAGCAGGCCTGCGGCCAAGCCTGGGTGAAAGGCCTGCTCACAGCCTTGGTTCCCGTTTCCCTCTCTGGCAGAGGGGGTTTATTCTTGTGGGAAATTCATATATTTGAGAGGCTTCCATAATCCATCAGTTTAATAATATATAATATTTTTACTGACATCCCACGTTTCTTATTTGTTGTTAGGAGTTGGGGAAACTACCCCCTTCCTATTCGCTAAGATCTTCCAAGTTGTCCCTATAGGTTTCAGAAGCTCCCTTCTGAGGGTGGGAAGCCCCTGGCTCCCAGCCCCCACTGTGACTTTCTGAGGAAGTAGTGTCCTGGCCAGGTGATTCCCCTGTCCCTGGGGGCTTTCCGCTCTCTGTCCCCTCCTCCTCCACATCAGATCTCAGGGCTGTGCCCTGTCCTTTCAAGGTGGGCCTGCTATGGCAGGAGACAAGGAATTTCAGCAACCAAGCTAGACAGCCAGGTATGTTTTATTTAGTCACTTTCATCCTTTTAGTATTTTTCTAATTTAAGTTTCTTTTCTGGTTATAAGATTAAAATGAAGACTCTATGGCTCAGTCTATGTGTTAGTTTCAGGAGGCCAGCATTATGTGCCGTTGCTACATTGATACTGAAGTGGTATGACTATCATTCTGGTTGAGGTCCCTGGGGCTCAGACCTGAAGGAGAACCTTTGGCCCTCATCCTACTGATTCAGCTAAAACCTCCCCTTTCCCACAGGCACCAGGAGCTCTTCCCTGCCCCTCCCCAAGCCCCATGCTGTGCTCAGGCGCCTGTGGAGAAGGGCTAGGCAGAAGCTCAAATGTTTTCTCTTAGAGATAGTTTATAGACTTTGTTGGTAGTAGACAGATTCCCACACGGAGCCTGGGAACCATAGCACTCCACTGCTTCTGTGGAAAACATGTGCTCCCAGTGCAGGCAGGGTGAAGGGCTAGCTTAACTCTGTGCCCAGTTGGGGTACAGCTGCCTCCTCATCAAGCCAGGGCTATGGTTATTAGAAAATCTAGTACTCTTTGGAAGTGTCCGGCATCCAGCTAACCATGCCCTTGACATGCATTGACTTCTTTGCTGTCATTCCAGGTCACGTATATCATTTGATAACATGTGTTCCTACCATGTAATGTGATGCTGTTTTAAGGAAGTTGGGTGGTGCCACTTATGACTTCTCTTGCTCAGTGGGAAAGGGCTTAAGGCCACTACTGCACCACAGTCTGTGTGTTGGCCTGTGGAGGGCAAACTGTAACTAGGATGGCAGATCCTGCCTAGAGAAGGGGTGTCCTTAGCATTCAGAGACTTCCTGTTGATCCACTTTGTTGAAAACCTGTCCAAACAGAAAATAAGGTTAACCTGGAAGATTGAAAATGTGCAAACCAGGTGTGGGCTTGGGATGTAGCTCATGGTTAGAGACCTTACCTAGCATGCTTGAGCCCAGGGGTTTTATCTCAACCTCAGGAAGTAAAAGGGAAGGTAGGGGTGAGAGAGAAGGAAAAAGAGGGGAGGGGACATAAATGAGAGAGTTCCACTGTTGATGCTAGTACTGGAAGGAGCCTTCCACCCAGATACAGGCATGGCTTTCACACCAGTGCGCTCCCACAGTGCTCCACCTCTGCATCACCTCTGTGCTCCCATAATTCCACCTCTGTGCTCCCCTGGATCTCGCCTCCTGCTTTACTCCTTTGTTCTCAGAAGGGCACACCACCTTCTGCTGCTTGGGAACATTAAGTGTGCTAAAAGTTTCAGTAGTTCTGGTGTGAGGCGCATACTGACTGCAGGCACACTGTTAGAGACATTACTGCCAGATTTATCCTGCAGACAGCTTGAAAGTCCCTGAGAGCAGGGCATTTACAGAGCTTAGGAGTCTGTGAAAAGTATGAAAAGGAACAGGGCCACCACCAGGGTGATCTTGTCACAAAGACAGTAGCTTCCTGTGGCCTCCTGCTGGGCCCAGGACAGAGCCCCATCCTTTCTATGGAAAGATTTGCCCCACCTCTGATTATTCGTGCTCCTCACTAAGTTAGACAGATATGAAGTTCTTTGAACCAACTCCTGGAATTGCCTTCTGATGTGTGTGTGTGTGTATGTGTGTGTGTGCGCGCGCGCAGGAAGGGAGGTAAGGGGACAGGGAGAGAAAGACAGAGAGAGAAAGAATTAAAGTATGCCATAGAAGTATATTGTAGTGGAGAAATTAGGACCATCATCATCCTGGCATAGTCAGAGTGTAGCAGTGTGACATCAATGTCTGAGTGTGGCTTTGGGAACTGTGTAACACCTAAGTTCTCTATGCTGTCCAACCCACCTCTGCTCTCCTGCAGGCTTGTTAGTCCTGGAATCTGCCATTCCCCATGTCCTCCTGTCAGACCCTTTAACTCTGTAACTCCCCTGCCCCAACACATTCATCGATCCTTTATGTAGATGGGTGGTTGATTCTGCCTCCTCTGGCCTTGCAGTGGCCTCCCTCCCCCTCCCTCATTGTGCCTGTCCTCTGCAGTCTCTCATGGAGTAGTAGTTGTGGTATGCCCGTGTCCAGCTTGGACCCCATTCATCTGAGCACAGTGCACTGTTGTCCCAGACTACCCTCCAGCACACCAGGTCTCTCAGCCTCCCACTGTACTCTGGAGGAAGGAACTTGAGGGAACAGAGTATCCGGCCAAGACTATCCTTAGCTTACTGGGCCCCATGGGTGCAGAGCTGTAGATGCTGGACACTGGGCTAGGCTGGGCCCTGTAGGTCTTTGACTGTACTCTAGGCTGATCTAACACTTGCCTGGGTACTGGTCTAGGTCCCTAGGCCAGTCCCTAGACTCTGTCCTGGAGACATGAACAAATTTGTTGGGGACTAGCATGCCTGCTGAGAATGATGGGGGCACCTTTGTTCCATGTTTCTGTCTCTTGTGACCTGTGCTAGGTGCCTGTGGGATTTGCTAGGTCTGTTTAGCCTTCCTCCTTCAGAAGCACCAGCATATCCTCCCTGGTTGGGGGACTGTGGGAACTGGCCCCGAGGAGACTGCTAGGCTCTCTCAGCCTTCTCTGATAGTTTCTGTTAGTTTATACTGTCTCCTGCTTTGGAGGGCTGCCTAACCTCTCAAACAACTGTGAAAAACTTGCCCTTACCTTTTGGTGTTCTGAGAGTGACCTCGCCCTTCTGCCCCTTACCCTCCTCATGTTCAGCCTCACCCTAAGCCATGGAATGAAAATTTGAGGTCCAGGGCTGCCATCTTCCCATCCTGTCTGACAGCTTTGGCTTTGGTCCAGCCTGCTAGCTTCTCCTGTCCTACAGAAGTGGCTGCAGCAATCCATGTCACAGGCATGACAGGCTGACATGGATGTGCTGCTCAGTGGTGAAGGACCGTTGTTGCCACTGGAACTTGGAGTTAGGTCACATTCACTTTCAGCATATGGAGCACTGCAATTGTGAAGATACTTAGCAGGTGAATCCATAGACTATACAATTACAGGAGATGAGGGAAGTGAAAAGGCCCAGTGGAACCTCGGCTACTGTGCAGCATGTCTGTGGCTCATGGGGCTACAGCCTGGTCTTGGACTTTTCCAAACTGCTCATGAACTATCGGGACAGGAATGCTAATTTGTAGCATGTGGAGTGAGAGCAGGTATTTTAACCAGAGCCTTTTATTTGGCTCAGTAGTTCACATTTTTTATGGCTTTTTTTGATTTAAAATTCAAATGCCAGTCAGACTGTAGCCTGTTGGGGAAGCAGGCAGACTTGGTTTCTGCCAAGATGCCTCCCAACACACTCATTTCTTTCTGGTTTTACAAGACATTTGGAAGGAGTTTTTATTAGTAACTATGTTGTGATTTTTTTTTTCAAGCAAAGTTCAAAAGTAATAAAGCCAGTGACTCCTTCTCCTCTCTCCCTCCCACCTTTCCTCCTCCCTCTCTTCTCCATGTGTGAACTGTGGGTGTATTGGCTTCAGAACTTGTCTCTAGAATGGAGGTCCCCTTGGTTCCCCTTCTGTCTTCAGAGGCTCACATGTGGTGGCTATGTACCCTCCCCTAACCAAGGGGATGTATTCGTTAGGTTTGTAAAGAACAAGAGTCAATGGAGCTGAGCCTGTATGGGTCAGCCTGAGGCAGAGAAGCAGTATGAGCCTGGCTCTAAGACCCAGGAGGGTAGAGTCAGAGAGGTGATGCCCAGGGCCTTCCTGTTTGTGACCTAAAACTCTGTCTTGAGGAGCTGACATAGTGTGCTCACTTGCCAAAGCCTTTGCTATACATGCCTGTGGCTTGTGCCCTGTTACACTTTGATAAAGTGCTGTGTTGGGGTGCTGTTCTCCCTGCCATCCCCCTTAGCTCTATAGATTCTTTGGCTGGAGAGCTGCTTAACAGGAAAAAGACATGAACAGCTTAAATCCTCACATGTGAGGATCTTTACAGGCTTAAGTAGGAAGGAACAACAAAGAGCAGCCATTCTGTGATGGCACAACAAGGGGACTGACTCTCCGGATCAATGTGGCACTTCCTGGGAACGATGCTAAGAGATGTGGTGAGGCAGGAATGCGGTTGTCCCAGAGTTATTTTCCTGGGTGCTCTGCAGTACCAGTTTCTGTGTCAGTTGACCGAGGTGGTTTCCAACCTTGGCATATGAAGGATACCCCTTCTGAAAGAGTCTTTATGTTTATGTTCATGGCTTGATGGAGTCCCTCCAGGGATTCCTGCAAGAACTGGTTGGATCTGGAACTTCCCCAGACTTATGCAAGGGCTGGCAGCCTTTGTGCTGTAGCTCCAAACCATCTCCTGCAACCTCCTGGGGCTTCATCTTGAGCATGTGCTGCTTAGAGTGAATAGTGAAGTATTTCCGGTGGTCCCCAGCTTCCTCCCCACCAACTGTGTCTGGACTGCACACTCTAGTCCCTTGGCTTTTTCTAGTTCTAATCTGTCTCTTCAACTCAATGAAGTGTCACTTGTGGGGACCCTTCTCTGCTGTAGTTTCCAATAAGTCTCCTAGCAAATAGGGTGATCTAAGCATGTATATTCTTGATGGCTTTCCTATCAGGAATGACAGTCTTAGGGTGACAGTGGTCAAGCTTCCAAGGGTCGTTGCTACACACATTTAGTGTAATTTTCTAGTGATAAGTGGTAGTAGGGATCCAGCCACAGCCAGCCCAGCACAACCAACATTGTGGTTACAGTGCTTTCACTTTCTAGTTGTGGACCATGATGTAAAAGTTCAAAATAAAATTTGAGCTCAATATAAAGAGCTCTCATGGCTTCCCATCCCACAGGATGAACACTGCCTTATAATCATGAAGTGCCAGGTCTCATCCCCAGTATTCCTGGAGTATCCTGTGTCCCACACATTCCAGGCATGGGAGGTAACCAGTTCCTCATTCATTCAGAGCTTGTACCTCATTCTGGAATCCAGCAAGTCCTGCCTTCCTGGCCATCCCGTTACTTTCTCTGCCTTTACAAAGCATTCAACCATGAAAAGTCAGAGCATCATGATAAAGTGGTAGTGTGGCCTGACCTCTGCAGAACCTGTCTTCTGAGATATCGCTGTCTTAGCTGCACTCTGGTGGATCTTAGTGTCCCAGCTCTCCAGGGAGCAGTGTGGGGCTCCTGAAAGTGTTCTGCACACTGTAGAATGTTTGGGCTTACTTCTTGGAGGGCTCTGAGTGTTAGCATTGTGTGGTGTGACACCCAAGGGTATCCTTAGATAAGATGTGCAGCAATGCTTAACCATACAGGTTTCAGTGTATCTATCCCTCACCTCAGCCTGACAGTGGTAATTTGGGTACTGTGTTGTCCCTCTGCATTTGGGATCCAGACATAGAGGGCAGGGACCTGCATGGTCTCAAGGCTGGCGAGGAAGACTATTCCCACCATGCTACAGGCTGGTGGAGAGTCAGCACCATTTGCTCAGAGATGTCTTTATTCCCAGGGCCCTGGGCAGGCATGTAGACAGGACATAAACACTCCCTGAGGTACCTCCCTAACTCTGAACATGATCAAATTAGCTAGGTAACACAGTATTATGCTTATTCTGGATCTAGTGACTTCTCTGCCGTGGTTTGAGACATAGGTGGAACATATGGTTTAGTAACGTGGGCTTTTTGGTGAGCCATACACAAAAGGGATTGGGGGCAGCCTGCAAGGGCCACTCAGAGGCAGCATATTTCTGGGACAGTTTACCACATCCTGTGAGAGGGAAGGCTTTTATGTAAATGTTTTAAAACAAAATCTAAGCCTCATGACCTAATGATGGCTTTCCTGCCTTTAAAAAGGCATCCTTTCAAGTTAGTTGACATTAATGGGACTATAGTGATTGATGCCAGTGATCTTTATAACATACTGGAGGCATGGGGGGGCGTGCCCATTGTTGGAGGAATCATCTTTAGAGCCTCTGCCTGGCTCCCAAGACACATTGTTCCTGCCACCTTCATTTTGGACTGATGTCTCATCCCTGTTATGTCATCTGTTGAAAATGAAAGCATACACAGGCCCTGGTTCACTGTCTCCACTCTACCTGGTCACACGCAGGCCATGTGTGCCCAGCAGAGCAGCCTCTTTTCATATGGATACAGCTCCCCATTTGAATTGGCACACTTGAACATGTAAACATGTGAGCAGCATCTAAGAAGGACTGCCAACAGCAGAGGCCCAGAGTACTCACCTTCCTGGAAACTGTGTTGTGTTGTGGCAGCATTTCTAGACAGTGCTTCTCACAGCTCACACACAGCTTGCTTCAGGCTACTGAGGTGAGTTTTGGTTACAACTTTTCAAGTAATGAAAACTTTTTATTGAAAAGTAACTCAGACATTACAAAGCACACATGTGAGAGGGAGGGAGGGAGGGAAGGAGGGAGAGAGAGAGAGAGAGAGAGAGAGAGAGAGAGAGAGAGAGAGAGAACGAACATCACCAGGGGCCTGAGTAGAACCAGTTCTGTTGAGGGTTGGTCTGATGCTGCTATATATTTAAATGGTTAAACGGTAAATTCTGTACCTAAGATCTAGTTACCCCAAGAGAAGTGAGGGGTCTCACATATATCAGCTTTTGTTGTGCAAACCGTGCTCCCTAATTTAAAACTATTAAAGAGCGGCTGCAGCCAGTTACTAGAGGGAATAGAAGTATGCAAGTTTTCAGTTACCTGGCTGGGTGTCACAGGTAGTGACCATGAGAGGAAGGAGAAAGAAGGGAAAGAGAAGGAGCTTGGAGGAGGAGGAGAGGATGGGGAGAATAGGGGGTCTCCATTAGTCATGATGGACCAGCAACAGGTGCCCGAGGGAAATGACCTTCCAGGACACCAGACTGCTGGGGCAGAAATAACCCAGAAAGATTTGAACAGTAAGTACTTGGGGTCCACAACTAGGGAAGTAGCCAGTTCAGCTGAGAGAAAAGTGGATTAGGGATGACTCCCAGTATAACTACCAAATCCAAATAAAATCGCCATAGTCTAGGCCTCATTCATTTGTAAGCTAGACAGGAGTAAGCATAAAACAATTATTTTACACAGTTCCCACTGATGCTGGGTTGCCTGCTTCCCTACTTGAACTGATGCTGTCACATGTGCTATCCGGTACCTGGCCCCTTTCTGTGAACATGAGCTTTCATACCTTGCAGGCCAGTTACCATTCACTCTGGCCACTGTGTCCTGTTCCACTGTTAAATGACTACTGTCTACTCGTGCCCCTATTGATAGCTTCTAAGATGGCTTAGACTTCAACTGTCATGAAGGCACTGTAAGACATGCTTGTACAGGTCTCCACATGGGCATCTGTGTGTAACTTGCTCTGATGAGCGGCCAGGGGTGTATGGTAGATACTCTCTATTTTCCAGAGTGCACACCACCAAGCAGTGTGTAAGGAACCTCCTTTTCAGAGCTTCCTGTTACATTCATCATGGCTACTAGGGTTTGTATGTGGCCTTTTGATTTTTTTTTAATACTCAGTCCAGGCTTCTGCTTAAACAGGAATGTCAGTGTAGAGCACATGATAAAGAAACTTAAGGCTCTGAATTTCTTCCCAGACACTGCAAAAAATAAACAGGCATATGCTTGTTGCTTGCCTTTTGTGTTTTCTCATTTGGTTGGCTTATGTTGCTGTTGTTAGTTGATTAGTAGAAAACTGAAAAAAAAATTCTGGGAATTATTCTTGGGTTGAAATAATAAATTGTGATAATCTTATGTATTGGCCACTTTTTCACTGCTGTAATAAAATGCCATGACTAAGAAGCTTATAAAAGAAGCTTATTTTAGTTTGCAAAAGGACGAATTTCAAAAGGATGAGTCCATTATGGTGGGTCAGCATGGCTGCAGTGACAGGCATGGCAGCAGGGACAAGAAGCTGAAAGCTCACACAAGTGAACGGTGAGGCAAGACTCTGAACACTCACAGCCTGCCCTAGTGGTGTTCTTCCTCCAGCAAGGCTCTACCTCCCAAATGTTCTACAGCCCCCCAAACAGTGGCACCATCTGGGACTAAATGTTCAAATACTGGAGCTCTGGGGACAGTTGTCCTTCACAGTACCAGACCTTATATTTTGAATTACATTCATGTTGTAATACATGCAGTGCAGGCACACCTTCCGCAGTTGGTTCTCAGTGCTATCTTCTAAAGACAGAGGTTACCATAGTCCCAGTGGCCATCTCCCCTACTCTGCTTGACCCTTCCTAAGACCATGCAGATACAACTATTACTACTGTATTGTTCACATTTACAGCTTGGATGCCCCTGGAGTGGGCTTCTCTGCATGGTGCAGGGCAGGGTTGTGAAAAAGCTTCTGCTTTCTTCAAAACACTTACAGGCACTGAGGTACATTTGGGATCAGATCAAGTACACGTTTTCAGAGCTTGACACTGCCAGAACACCCTTGGTGGCGTTGTTTATGTAGAAGGTGGAGCCTTGCCTCTCTAGAAGGAGCATCAGCTCCCTTGTCGGTGTGTGGCTCCAGAGCTTATGCTCGGTCTGCCTCCTGGTAAGGGCAAGTGGCCTGAAAGAGGAGCA
>JANHMN010000007.1:50313228-50353729 GCA_030674055.1 Rhabdomys pumilio | reverse complement strand
TGCTCGGTCTGCCTCCTGGTAAGGGCAAGTGGCCTGAAAGAGGAGCAGCTCGAGTAGAGAGGCCTGTAAATGCTTCATGAGCACCCACTCCCTCACACCCACACCACCCACTCCCCTCACACCCCACACCACCACTGTTCTCTCTTTTCACTCTTGTATCCAGTTTTAGGGAAAAGCTGGAGGGAAATGGTAGCATTCCAACAATGAGGTCTCATCCCACCTGGTGCCTCCTGTGTGTGTGTGTGTGTGTGTATGTGTGTGTGTGTGTGTGTGTGTTTGTGTCAAGGGGTATGTGTCCTACTAGGGAACCATCAGAGCCCAACCAAGCTCTATTTTGTCCCTAGAACTGTCATTGATAGTCAAATAAAAGGTGTATTACATCATGTTTTGTTTTGCATTTAACATTACTTTTATTATTAAAATTATGTGAAGTATAACCAGTGCAGAAAATCAGGCTGTTTAGTTGCCAGCTGAAGATATCACCATATGCATAAATGTGGGAAGTGGGTCTGTTCCTTGGCTTCATGTTACATTTTCATTTTATGGGGCTGGCCACTAAAAGTGGACCCTGCTACTGGAGTCTGCCCTATATATCCTTTGTGACTTCATGTCCTGTCTAGTAAGCACCCTGTCCTTATCCATGTCCTGCACAACAGCCAAAGCAAGCACAGACTCAGCTTTGTTGGCAGTAGCTGCTATTGACTTTGGGAAAGATCAGCCCACTTTTCAGCCTTCCCCCTGAGCCCAGCCTTTGGATCCTTGGGCTTATGCACTGGGCAGTGTGTTTGTCTTCTCCAGCCAGGTCCTGTTGCCAGATGGCTGTTTCATGGGTGGCCATTGATATGAACATAAAAGGAGAATATTTTCATGATATTGTTGGATTTGTCAAAATAAAATAATTTTATTTTGAGAAGGAATTATCTAATTAAAGAATCACATGGTGCTTTTTGTTTCCAGCCAGTGTGTGAATTTGATCAAGGCTTGAAAGAGGTAGTGTCCCTTTCCTGCCATGCCCTGGGCCTCTTGTAGTCCAGTGCCCCTCATGGTGGCAGCTGATGGCTCCTCAGCTGAATCCTGTAAATGTGGTGTGACAAGTGAAGGAACTGTCGCTCCCACCACTTCCCACACTGACCCTTGGCAGCTCCTGCTCTACCCACTCCTGCGGCCCTGAAGGCTCTTGGCATTTGCCCATCTGCTTGGCATTTCTTCTGAAGCACAGCGTCATTTCACACGCTGAGTTTGTTCTGCTGCGCTCAGATGGGTCTTGTCTCAGCCTCAGGACAGGATTTGGGTTGCCCCCATTAGGTCTCCTCAGGGCCCTTGAAGTATACATAATCATATATATATACATTATATCCAGTGGCAGTCCACTGCCGGAGTCCCAAAGGACTGTTTGGCCTTGTTACTCCCTGTGAGCCTGTGAGGCTTGGCCGGCTGCTGTGTAGGAGGACGAAGGGGAGGAAAGGTAGTGGGACGCCACCTCAGAATTTGTGGTGCCTGCCCAGCTGTACCCACCACTGTCCTAACACCTCAGCAACTTCATCCCTCGAGTTAGAACAAGAATGTGGGGAATCTGTTCCGAGGCATGCTGTGGGGCTCATAGCATTCTTTCTGATTACCATCAGAATCTGTCACTGCTGACTGTGGTTTTCCTCAGGTGTAGAGCCAGATGGTTGCCCTCCGGTTTACACTGTGCAGTCTGTAGCAGCTAGTCCTGTCCTAAGCCCTCCTCACTGCTTAATATGAAGTGTTGCCTGGCTGACAATGAGAATGAAGTGCTCTTAGCCTGCAGCTCTTGGAGTAAGGTGGCAGATACACAGATTGTGACAGAGGAAATGAGGTGAGACTAGTGCTGTTTTCCTCATGCCAGCATTTCATGCAGGACTTCCATATAAACCTGGCTCTCCAGGTAGTCTGAAGGCCTTTCTTGATGGTGTCTTAGCTTCTGGTACAATTCTAGTGTGTGGCTATGTAACTTGGGCTCTGTACTTTGTTCTTGGGGCCCCAGCCCTGCAGGTGTTAGCTTCTCCCCATGAGAAAGCCAAGACATAGATATAAGGGGTCATCATATTATGTCACCTAGATCCAAAAAGGTCATGTTGGGCTGTCTCTGCCTGGCTTCTCCCGGGGCCAGAATAGGCCACACTGCTGACCTTGTGCCTGGTGTTTACAGGCCCATTGTGGGGAAAAGGGAGCATGCTCACTGAGCAGGTGAAAGGACTTGACAGCTCAGCAAGGTCCATGGGTGGGACTCTGCTGTCAATGTCATCTACAGAGGAACTCTGGAGAGCTCAGATGTTTTTTGTTGAGGGAATATGTGGAGGTATCAGAAGTGAAAGGGAGATTGTCTACTGCTGTACAGGAAGTGACAGATCCCAAAGGGGACCAGAGTACACTTGGAGTGTCAATTATAGTTGAGGGTATCAGACTCATGACTATCAGTAGACAGTAGGTGTGGAGATATGTATACGTACTCCCAAGCTGCTCTGTGGGAACCTAGAGCAGAGAACTCCTGTGAGTTTTTGGTGTCTAGGACAGTTCTCAGTACATGGAGGCAGGAGCCCGAAGCAAAGACCAACTCCTAGGGTGAGCAGGGAGAGCGGGTATGTGTCTGCTTCCTATCAGTGCTCAATGCATGGGAGGACTTAGAGGGACATGAAGACCACCTGAGGGAGAACTGAGTGGAGAAGAAAGGTACTAGACTTTCTAGAGAGCTGGGAGCAAGCCACTGAGTAATGAAAAACCAATATAGCCATGAGAGACAATCTCAGGGAAATGAAACAGTTTCTGCCTGAGTATGGCAGGCACTTTGTTTTTTGTTTTTTGCCTGAAACAAAATCTTTGGGACCAGTATTTCAATTTTCTGACTTTTCCCTTAGGTTTTGGGAATATTTGCATGTCTACAGTGAGCTCTCTCAGGCATAGGACACTGGTCTTACCATGGACTTCATTTGCGTTAAGGGTAATTTTACTCAGTACTTTCATGTGTTTGCTGGTAACTAATACGTTGTAGAAGTATCTTTGTTCATCAAACCTTTTTGGATTTGGGAACAGTTTGTATTTCAGATTTCTGAACTAAGGATAGTTAGCCTATATATATTCTAAGGGGAAAGAATAACAGTGCAGAAAACTGGTGCCTTGACCACAGGATCAGGTCTCAAGCTGGCCTAGTGCACACAGAAAAAGGTGTCTACATGACCAGCTGCTCTCCCTGATGTTCTGAGAAGCCAAGATAAGTGGCTGACTTCAAACCCTCCAGCCCACCAAGGTGCTGAGGTTAGTTCCTGTCCCTGGAAGGGGCTTCAAACACTGTGGCAGGGGGCTAGAGGGCCCAGAAGAGACTAGGGGTCCTGTTGTTGCTCACTCTCATACCCAACAAGACTCCTGTGAGCTTCAAGTGGCAGCCTCATGGGTGGTGTGGTTGTCTCCTCCGCTTCAGACACCGACAGTAAAGAAGTGTGCTGGAGGAAGGGAGGCACAGCAGAGGCTGGAATTGGAACCTTCATAGGTTTGTACTAGAGGAAAGTATTGCTTTGATGACTTTTAAAGAAGGAGGAGGAGGAAGAAGAAGGGAAGGAGGAGGAGAGGGGGAGGAGGAGAAGGAGAAGAAGAAGAACAAGAAGAAAAACAAGAAGAAGAACAAGAAGAGGAAGAAGAAGAACAAGAACAAGAGGAGGAAGAAGAGGAGGGAGAGGAGGAAGAGGAGGAGGGAGAGGAGGAAGAGGAAGAAGAGGAAGAGGAGACAGAGAATCCTAAGTGTTTGTGGAGGAGTGTTCACCCCAAGTCACCAGTCATTGGACGGTGGTCATTCAGCTTCAAATCCCTTTCCTTACATGACTTGGAGAGCAAACTTGGAATTGCTGGGACCTGTGGGCAGAAAGAACCTGTGGTGCCTGGGTGACATCCCAGCTTCAGAAACCATGAGGGACTCACCAGCTCTGCCTCTTCCCCACCTCTGCTTGCCCTCTAGTTTATGTGAGAGGCGGCAGCTTGATTTTCTTTCCAAAGCTGGTGGGCTCCCAGCCCCTTCAGGCTTTTCAGAGGTGTGCTGCCACAGATTTTGCTTTGGAATTGGATGAGTGCAGGCTGATTGTTTCTTAAGTGCATGCCCTCAACACTCGTAGCTTTAGGTCACTCCTCACTGAGAATGTAGATCTCATGTTTATGGGACTTACAGTTTTCAAGATGATGTGGAAATAAGACAGCATCCTGTAACTATTACAAGGAGCCATGCATTCCCATCCTATGTGTCTCTCCACCCCCCCATCCCCTGTTTAATGAACTGCAGAGTGGCTCCTCCCCAGTACTGGGAGAATAGTGTCTCTGCCCATGTGAATAATTCAGGCCTCCGCAGCAGGCACTCCGGCTGTGCATTATGCATGACTCTCTAAGGCTTTGTGAGGCTGTAGGACCTTTCCAGTAGCCACTGCTGGAAGACTGAGGACTGCCTTGGTGAGGGTCCCTGAGGATCTGCAGTAATTCACCTATTCCCGAGGCTAAGCTAAGGAGCCATGTCCTCACCACCCGATGCCCAAGCCTCTACCCCAAGCCACCCAGGCTGAGCCTGGTATGGACTCAGAAGGGTGGTTTACGGTGAATGGTTGGAAGTATTTGGTTAGATGGCACCACAGTGGCTCTTATCAGCTCTACCCAGGTAAAGTCCCACATGTGTCTGTTAGCTTGTCTTGACTGCCAGAGCAGGCTGACTTGTGCAGTCCTCAGGTGTGTTTGCTGTGTGTGTGGGTGGAGGGGCGGGGGCAGTGTGTCTTATACTGGGCTGCCATGTAGCTTAGAGTTGAGACTTGAGCATTTGGAATACTTAGGGTTATGGTTTGGATGAGAATATGGTGAGCTGAGAGTGGACTGAGGTTGTGCCCCAGAGAAGTAACTGCATACTGTCAGGCTTAAGGCACTACTGAAATGTGTAACCTATAGCCCACATCTCTAAGCAGTCTCAGCAGCTGTGCAGGCAGCTGTTCCAGTTCTCTGTAAATCTGCCATACACTTGAGACACATTCTCACCAGGACAGCATTTGACTGAAAGAAGAAGAGCCACAGTAAAATAAACACCTAGAATACATCTACTAAAGCCACCGTGTAGGTGAGCAGGTGCTACCATGCCATGTCTTCTTCAGCTAAGCCTGCATTTCACTCAAATGATGAAGTTGAGAACCAAATGAACAGCTCCCAGCAGGCCAGCAAGTCTCAGACTTGACATGTGCCAACCTCCTGACCTGGCCTTGAACTTGGGGTAGCAATAGAGGTGTTTGCAAAGAATTTTATGGCAGCCTGAAGTTCTGCCTGCTGTCCCAGGTCAGGCTTACCCAGAGGTGCATTGTTACCTGTGTGACCAGCAATACTGGAATGTAGTGTCAGTTCTGAACTCAGAAATGGATGATGACAAAGAGGAGGGAACTTCTTGTGTGTGTATCCTGTCAGAAGCACGACGATTTAACTTACAGGAGCAACTTGTGCCAAGCCTCTAAGGGGACTCTACCTTTACCTCTGCTTTGCAAGCCTTTTAAACTCCAGACGGATCAAAGCCTCCACTAGGAGCTCTATTTAAAAGATTCTGTGTAGCATTCTTGTGGATTCAGAAATTGCCTCTCTCTCTCTCTGTGTGTGTGTGTGTGTGTGTGTGTGTGTGTGTGTGTGTAGGTGACACCTAGCCATAGCACACTGTGGCTAGGTGTCAGCTCAACATTTGTATTGTCTTTGTCTAAGTCCCTGTGCTGTGCTGGACTCCAGGCCAAGTCCATGGTCCCACAGCCCCAGGGAGGCATTTTCAGAGCATCCGACACTTCCTTTTGTCCTAGGTGAAGTGATTTGTTGCAGCCGTGGAAACAGTCCTCTCGCTGACCATGCCTGAATGGGTCTCTGGCCCAGCTGCCAGAAGATGGGCCCTGGTTCCCCACCTTTCCTATGGTGTCACCTCTCCACTGTTGTCATTGTCACTTGAACTGTTTCTGCTTAGGTGCTAAATCACCTTCCTCTGTGCCCAGTGTCCATGCCTGAGACACCCCCCCCCCCCCCCGCCCAGCCAGGAACAATGTGGGACACTCAGTGCTGAAGCATAGCAGTCATTTGCTCCAACTCAGTGTCAGTGTTGACTTGTGAGCCTTCTGGTCATCTTTCACTTCCTGACTCAGTCTGCGCAGGTTCACACCCATCACAAACACAGCACTTACTGCTGCAGCACTAGAGACCAGTGACCCCACCACTGGGCTTGTCTTTAACGGTGGGCGCACAGGAACCTAGGTGTTTGAGAGAGTGGGAAGATCCTGCTGAGAGGACAGGCAGGGACAACCTACAGATGAGTAGGTTGAGAGGTCTGCAAGTCTGCATGGAAAGCTAGGCCACCTTTCCTCCAGCACTTGGGTATGGTGGCCACAGAGGAAGTGGGTATTTCTCATTCTGCGCTTGTCTGAAATTACAAACACCTTGTAACTCAAAGCACAAGCTTCATCACCCTTGTAGGGTCACATGGTCTGTGGGTAGTAGGTGACTTAGTCCTCCCTTACTGACTCTGCCCTCCTGCCCTCCAGGCTACCTCCATTGTGAGGAGCACAAGTGACCTTATGAGTCCCTTGTCTAAGGTGAAGGCCACATTGCCACGGTGTCCATGTCACCTGCCAGCATTTCTACTGCTCATTTGAGTCACAGTGTGTGCTGCGTTCCTTCCATCACGGCCTTTGCACATGTCCTGAGTTAACTTCTGTTCTTCAGTTCTTACTCTAGACTTCATTGTTCAGGGGGAGAAGTAGGAGGTGGAAAGTTGCCCTGTTCACTCTGCTGGGCTTAGTGGTTCATTTGATGAGGGTGACCTCATCATCAGAAGATGTAGTCCACAACATCAGCACCCTCACTTTCCATGGGGAGCCTGGTCGCCAGAAGCCTGCACTGGACAGAGTGAGTTCTAGCCTTATACCTGGCCTTCCTGGGACAGTGCCCAGGGTCACAGCAGAGCCTGGCCCCCACTGACCTTCATACAGTCTTATTTAAAAACAAGAAACAAAACGATAGTGTGCATCCTTGGACCAGAGTTCAGAGAAGAGCATGGATTGTAGATGACCCTGCGTGAGGCACAGTGCCCTACATGCAGTGTGCCAACGTTGCTTCTGCCTTTGTGGTGGCATAGGTCACTTCATCTCTGACATCCTATGTACCTGGAGATGCTAATCACCTTCTTTGATGTACAAGTCTTCATATGTGCCTGGGCTGTCACCTGGCCTGTACAGATCCCGTGACTATAGCCACCTAAGGTGAGGCAGAGTAGTCTGGAGCTTGAACTAGCTAGCCATACTGACAGTGGGGTGCCGAGGAGGAGCCATGCCCGTGTGCTTAGAAGCCTGTGCCTGCCATGCTTCCTTCTGCCTTCTTCTGACTCATCCGTCCACATGGGTGTCTTGGTGTGGAAGGAGTGTTCCACACCAAGTGTCTCTGTGTGTGTTGTATGTTACCCGTAGCCTCTTTGTTTTGTTTTGTTTTTTGTTTTTTTTCAAGACAGGGTTTCTCTGTGTAGCCCTGGCTATCCTGGAACTCACTCTATAGACCAGGCTGGCCTTGAACTCAGAAATCCACCTGCCTCTGCCTCCCAGGTGCTGGGATTAAAGGCGTGCGCCACCACTGCCTGGCACCCGTAGCCTCTTGCCTAGGCATTTTACATGAGGTTCAGATACTGCTGTGCTCCATGTTGCAGGAGCTTCCTTCCAGGCCTCTCCTTACTCAGATTTCCCAGTTTTTCTCCAATTTCATTTCACATACAAATCCCTAGGCCCTATAATATCAGCTTTAATGTGCTCTGGAAAGCAAGAGCCCAGCCTGATTTTTTTCAGATGTGGTTCAGTTCCCACCTCTAGTGCATCTGTCCCCATCTGCTCCTGGGCTTTCCCTTCTGCTCCTCTGACCAGTTTTGTTCCACATCTTCCTGCCTGTGTGGTGCTGTGGCAGGTGATGTACAGTGGGACTGGGGTGGCATACAGTGGGATGAGGAAGAAGTACAGTGGGGATTGACATGGTATACAGTGAGGATGGACAAGGTGTGCAGCAGGAGTAGGTGGACCATTCTTACTTTTCCTGTGCTTTCTGTTCAGTTTCTGCTGAGACAGTCTCCCTCTGCTTGTGTAGTAGCTCTTGGGAAACCTGTCAGAACCTGTTTTGGACTTAAATATGCATCCTGAGAAAATCAGTGTCCGCTCTGGTCACTGGACACAGATGAGCTTCAGAGATCAGCCATGTGGTGTCCCAGCCCCACACAGTATGTGAGGTGCATATCATGAGCTTGTGGTGGCTGAATTAACTAGTGAGGTGGTGGCCCTGCACAGTCTCAGTTCCCAGTAGTGTCAGCTGCTCTGACCGTGACACCCTGCTAAACAGTGTTCTAAAAGAACAAGCCAGAGCTCCTATGATGTATCCTGGCCCAAACCCCTCCCTCTAGTTCTCAGAACAGTGGTTGATGTATAGACAATGTGTGTGGGTATAGGTGGGGGTCAAAGAAAAATTAAAATTGTCAAAGTTCTGGTCTCACAATATCATTTCTTCTGACACAGATATCTGTAGTTTGTCAGCATGTGGCTTTCCCTTGTCTCTTTAAACCTAAATACTGGCTGCCTTTGGACACTCCTGCCCAATACTCAGTCTGGACACCATGCTGATCTGAGCGAGGTGTACTAGGAGCCTATAGTCACACCCCTGGCCTGGCTCCTAGCCCTCCCTCAGCATTACTTTCCTCTAGTGCTGGGCCTCCTCTGAGGCCCTCTGTATTCTGGCTTACATGCCATCTGCATGCCGTTCCAGGTGTGATCTGAAAGTTTAAGTGCCCATGCTGCTTCTAGTCCCCTGCCTTCCTCTCCTCCCTTCCCTGTTAGGAAGGGCACTTCAGTGGCTGGCCTTGAGCTAGAGCCTGCTAACTTGTCCCCAGGAATCTGTCCTGTGGCCTGACTACAGGGCAGACCGTCCTGAGTAGCCTGTCCTGAATGCGCAGAGCAGATGGTGTATGTGATGTAGCATCCTTAGTGATGCCTTGTGGGAAATCACCTTAGTCAGCTCTGCTGCCTGAGCTCCCTGATGGCATAGCCCAGTAAAACTTCTGTTCTGCCACTCCATGGTGGGCTGGCCTCGTCTCTAACCAGCGTCATCCTCATCTAGGGAAGCACCATGTGCCCTGCTCACCAGAGCAACGTGCGTAACAACTCTAGAGTTCCTCTTACACTGGCCTGTGGCCCTTCTTTCATCCCTTGTTCATCAAGTGGACAAGGGCGATGATAGATAGGATCTTCCTAGACACACCCCCTTCTCTTTATTGTAATATTTTCCCATATCGGGGTCACCAGTGAATGAGCCGCCAGATCACACGTGGTTAAATACTCAATTTGGATGATATGGCTTAATGTTCTCACTGAGAAGTGACATGCACACAGAAAAGTGCGCAAGCGATGAGCCATGGATTCCAAATTGCAGCAGACAGCACCAGGAGGGCGATGGGGCCAACTGCAGCCCTTCCTCAGACTTCACTCAGGGTTTTGTGGTGCACTTATAAATGCCTCCCTGCCTGCCATGTGCTCAACATTGCTCTTTCTGCTCTGGATTGTATGCACACTGTAGGTAATAGCTTCTCTTGTTCATGCTCATGCAGCCCTGTGAAGCTGAGATGTGTTCTTTTCACTGCTCTGAAGTCTAGAAAGCCTTGGCTAGATTTCAGGTTCAGTGCATGTTGCTGACTGAACAGGCGTGGAAAGCAGAGCTGGGTGTAGGTACCCGTGGCCTCCTTATCAGGAAGGCAAGAGGTGCAGGTATGTCTGTGATGATCCTGCAGAGTTGACGGGAGCTGACCTGAAGGACTGCATCAGCAACAACAGCCTGAGCAGCAATGCCAGCCTCCCGAGTGTGCAGAGCTGCCGGCGCCTACGAGAGAGGAGAGTTGCAAGCTGGGCAGTGTCATTTGAGCGTCTACTGCAGGATCCCATTGGCGTTCGCTACTTCTCTGTAAGTATGGGGGACTGCTGTGGGGTGCTGGCAGTTTGTGCCTAGGGTGCTTGAGCTCACTGGGTCATCGCAGAACTCAGAGACTGTGCATCACCTTGTGAGAAGTGTGGTCATCCCAGCACCTGCTCCAAGCTCAAGGCTCAGGGTAGAGTGCATTTGAAGGGGCCATGAGTTCAGTTTTCTCTTCCAGGCCTGCCTCCTGTCCTGGAGTTTCCTGCTGGCCCTCTTTTCTCTCACTCTCTCGATGTCTGTACAGCAAGGAACATCAGAGTCTCTTGGCTTTGTGTGTTTGGTTTTTTGTTTGTTTTGAGACTGGAGTTCACTATGTTACTCAGGCTGGTTTGGAACGCATAATCCCCCTGCCTCATCCTTCTGAGTACTAGGATTACAGTTGTATGACATCATCCTAGCTGGAGCTTCTTCAAAATTCTTGGAAATGCATGCTGATAAATACAGCTTTAAAGGATCCAGGATTGGGGTTGGATGAGTGATGGGATGAGTACGAGCAGCAATGAGAACAATGTCAGCTTGTCATGATGACATAGTTTGTATGCAAACCAGAAACTAAAATGTATTTCTAAAAAAAAAAAAAAAAAAAAGATGAGCCAGGCAGTGGTGGCGCACACCTTTAATCTCAGCACTTGGGGGGCAGAGCCAGGCGGATTTCTGAGTTCGAGGCCAGCCTGGTCCAGGCTACACAGAGAAACCCTGTCTTGAGGCGGGGGAAAAAAAGATGACCAGCACTCAAGAAAAGAACCGTGAGGCAGACGGCATGCTCACGTGTGCTGCACAGCCCCATGCCTGCTCTCAAGGTCCTCTTGAGAGGTACCTGTCTTGCCATGTTGTAGACAAAGAGGGCCAGGGAGAGGACGTGGGGGCTCAGCTGCATGGTGGGGTTGTGGAATGCCAACTGCTCTTCTTCCTATGTTCCCTCAGGATTTTCTACGGAAGGAATTCAGTGAAGAGAACATTTTATTCTGGCAGGCCTGTGAATGCTTCAGTCATGTTCCTGCACATGACAAAAAAGAGGTAAATTGCTCTTCAGAGCAGGGGCTGTGTGAGGGTCAGGCGGCACACGGTCACATCACGTGTTGCTTGAGCAGTCGATGAGGGATGCCTCTTACATGACTTAAAAACAAGTGACATTTCTGCTTCAGAATAAAAACGTAAGTGTGTGACATTTAATTCTGCCTAAACATAGTCTGCATAAATGCCTTGCCACAGAGCCTGGCAGAGGTGGAACTTGATGTTGGGATGGGGAAGAAGGAACAGTGTTTGAGGGGACTTGGAGAAGCATTCTAGCAAACTGTACCCTCTACCTGTGGCTTGACAGCTCCTCTCTAGCCTCCCCAGGACTACCCTGGCCATGTCCTGTGGCATTTCCCTCAAGGTAACAACTGTCTTCACAGGGTGGCTTTGTGCCTGTTTCTTGTGCTCAGAACACTGTGCTCCCATCCTCCCTGTAGTGCACACTTCGCCAGCAGATCTTATTCTGAGGCCTCTCCCAGGTAGCACCCCTCAGTCTCTGAGGCCCTTACAAAGCAACCAGTTAGAAACTTGCAGAGGAGCCAATTCAAGAGTGTGTTCCTGGCTCTTTCTTTTATACTTGCCTTCATACGCCAGAATATAGACAGGGCCTGTGACTCAGCTCTCCAGCCCTAAAGCAGAGTCAGCCTTAGAAATGTTGTAGACACAGGTGGGAAATGTGTGCCCAGTGGGTGTGTGCACAGATCTGCTCAGACCTTTCTGCCTGTCAGCTCTCTTATAGGGCCCGGGAGATTTTCAGTAAATTCCTGTGCAGCAAAGCCACCACTCCTGTCAACATTGACAGCCAGGCCCAGCTGGCAGACGATATTCTCAATGCACCCCACCCTGACATGTTCAAGGAACAACAGCTCCAGGTGACTTTGCAGACAGTCTCCCATGGGGCTTCCACCCGGGGCTTCCGGTGCAGAACTTACTCAGAGTAGCATGTGCTCTTCTGGGGAGGGGCTGCTGGTAATGTGGGCGTGGTGATGAAGCCATCTGACCAGTCTCAAAAAGATTCAGTAGGGCTGAGGAACAAAAAGGCCTGTACCACAGATAGCCCCATGGACTCCACTGGCAACCAAAGTAAGTGACACTATTACTTTTCAAAAGTCATTGGGGCTGGTGAGATGGCTCAACAGATAAAGACTCTTTCCAACAAACCTGACAACCTGAGTTTGATCATTGGGACCCACAGAGTGGAAGGGGACAATTAACTTCTATAAGTTGTACTCTGACCTCCATACATTGACCATGGCAGGTGTGCAACACACACACATACATACACACACACATACATACACACATACATATATACACATACATGTACATATACACATACATACATATATACACATAAATATAAAAAAGAAAAAGGCTTTAAAAGTGCATTGGACACAGTTGACCTACAGAACGTGACAGCTACAGCCTGGTCACATGGCACATTATGGAAAGTCGGTGGTCTTTCATGATTGCAAGACTGCCCCTGAGCAAGTTCAGTGTCACTTCCAGCATCCGAGAGTGGGTGATGCTGCATTGTCCCAGTCCAGAGAAAGCTTTCTATGAGCACACATCGCCACCACACCAGTGTACATCCAGAACGCTGTGGACAATCAGTGTATACTATATACTTGTATGCTTGTATGCCTAATAGATGTAGCAGTTGTCATTTGAGGCAGGTCTCACTGTGGAGCTTCACCACCACTGACGTGAAGCTTACATGCTCCTGCCTCAGCCTCTGAGTGCTGGATCACAGGATGCACATGGAACCTTGTTCACATGTTTGTGTCTTAATTCTGGAAGAGCATGTGATCTGACCTATCCAGAACACACTCCCCAGCCCTGTCAGCTGATATGCCACTGGGTTGCAGGAATTAGCTTAAAACTAAGCAGATCTCTCCAGGCCTCACTTACCTTTGAGACAGTTGCCTTCCAAGTCCTTAGGAAATGAAGACCTGCTAAGGATACAGCCACAGTCTGAGTCTGCCTGCTTTTCTGGCTGTGCATGACTCCTGTGAGTCTGCTCCTACTAAGAGTGTCAGAGGAGAGGTTGTTGAGAGGAAGGATCCGTGGAGAGTTAATTAGCATCAGAATGCCCTGGGGCCCAAGGGAGGGTTGGCAGGAATGACATCCTTTTGTACTCATTCGTGGGTACAGATCTTCTGTATCACCGAGGCCTTAAGAGATAGTTACCATCTCTTCTGTAACTATACTACATGGCATCTGTTCCACAGATTTTCAACCTGATGAAGTTTGATAGCTATACTCGCTTTCTGAAGTCTCAGCTGTACCAAGAATGCGTCCTGGCAGAAGTGGAGGGACGTACCCTCCCGGACTCCCAGCAGGTCCCCAGCAGCCCAGCTTCTAAGCACAGCATCGGCTCTGACCACTCCAATGTGTCCACACCAAAAAAGGTGCTGGGCTAGCCCTTGTGGGGGTGAGAGTAAGGCTGTGCCCACACGTCCCTTCACCCGCTGGGGTGGGGCATGTAGACACAGATACTCCCAAACCCTTTCCTGGCCTCCTAACCCCTGGCTACCTCAGTGGCAAAGAGTGGACAGCCCTTGACCCACTGAAGGCTCTCCATTATTCCTCAGAATCCTTACTAGAGCTCTGTGTCAAGTTCCTTTAATGTCTTAACTGATGTTTCTATTTGGTGACAGTTAAGTGGAAAATCAAAATCAGGACGATCCCTGAATGAAGATGTCGGGGACGAGGATAGTGAAAAAAAACGCAAAGGGGCCTTTTTCTCTTGGTCAAGGAGCAGGAGCACAGGCCGGTCCCAGAAGAAGAAGGACCATGGCGACCATTCCCATGGTATGTGGAGACAGACCATGTGGTTGTGGGTGGGAGCTGGACTGCCATGGTGACATGAGAGGCCATGGTGGGCAGGCAGAGATACAGCAGAATTGTCTGGAGGGATGAGGAAATGTCACAGATCCTGGGAATACAGCAGAGTTGGGGGTGAGCCAGCCTGTGAAGCAGGCCTGCTCCAAGCCTTCTGGGAACTCCTTGATCAGGGTGTCTGGCTGACTGGGCTTCTTTTCTTCTTGCTGTGAGAGTAACCCGTGCATCAGTAGAAAACTGGGAAAACAGAACCAAACAAAGAGAAGCAAACACACTATCCCTGTGGCCAGGCACAGCTTGTTGTCTGTGCCAATGAATGTGCACCAGCCATTGTGTTGGTGGGTGGGCACTGGGAGATGGGGAGTGTGTCCTGTGCAGGCCTCCTGTACCTGGCAGACTTGCAGAGTCATCTGTAGAGGGCTTCAGTAGAGCTCAGACACTCTGTCTGTCTGGTACAGGGTCTGTAGATGCCTGAGAAGCTACCTGTTCAGAGTAGGTCACTGGATCCAGGAGCCGGAGTGTCAGTCTGACTTGGGATAAAATAGTGTCTAGGCCCTTTCATGGATGTAGGCCAGCCTAGATCATGGTTAGAACTTTTGACTCAGATGGGATTTGTGAGGAAGAAGATGGGAAATGGGTCACCGGTAAAATGAGCAGCCAGCTAGTCACGGGGACAGGCTTCTTCAGACCCAAAACAGCACTTTGAGCTAGAAATCATGACTGAAATGAAGAGAAATTCACCCAGGGACATGAGCCTGGGCTGCACAGCACTGCCCCCTGCTCTAGTACCTGGCAATGCCTCAGGTCCTACAGAGCCCTGACAATGGTGACCTCCTTGGTGGCTCTGACCTTAACCTCTTCTGTGAGGGAGCTGTTTGACTAAACCCCAGTGGAGCAGGTGATGCCTGGAAGGGCCTCTCATGGTTTGCTGTCGTCTCTATTCTTACTGTATTATGTCTTCCCATCTGAGAGATGAGATAGGGGTTCTGTGAGGGAAGGCATGTGAAGCTGTGGCTTCTGATTCACCCCAGTCATTCCCTTCTTTCAAGATGCCCCTCATGCCAATGGAGGCCTCTGCCGTCGGGAGTCCCAAGGCTCTGTATCCTCTGCGGGGAGCCTAGACCTGGTGAGTGGCCTCCTCCCCTCCTTCCAAGGGTCACAGGCTGCACCTACCAACTGGTAGATGAAGCTTGGCTCATTAAAAACCCAGCATTTGTTTCATAAACAGGGTGCCAGGGTTGGATACTAGCCCTGGGTCCCCAGTCCAGGATTCCTAGGGCAGCGAGAGAAACTGTTTAGTGATAGGGAAGGTACTGTGTAAGGACTAAGACTAGCCTTGAGATTTTCTCTTGAATGCCTTTGTTCTGATTCAACAAGCACATTTTTGAACTTCCACTGAAGTACACAGTATGCTTTGAAATAGGGCTTTGTCTTCAGCTTGATGCTCAGACCTCCTGTTGACTCTGACATTCCATTGTTTGTGTCTGCCCTGGGCTCCTAGGAGCTGGCCTACTACTACTTAAGAGCTGCAGTCTCTTCAAAGCACCCTGCCTGCCCTGCTCTTTGCTAATCTGCTGTGAAGGGAACTGGGTAGAACTGAAGACTTGCTACTCTGTTAACCATTGCCTGATAAGAATTCTAGGAAATGTTGTTGGTTGTCAGTACTGTGACATCTGAAACTATCTGTCAACAGTTAACATTAACGTAGATGGTTATTTCTTCTGTCTCCACATACCCTGTCAAGGCCACCGTTGGTCACTTACCTATTGCCACCCAGTACCCCAGCTTGGTGTTGGCACACATGAAGTACCTGTACTTGTGCATCAGCAGGGTGGTGGTCCTGTGCCTTGGGTGGGGGTGGGGTGCCTCACAGCTCAGAGAATTGTGGGTATATGGCACTGGGGAGAGCAGTACCATGTTTTTGTCGCCATCCAGTGGCCAGCCCAGGTTCCTCTCCATGGTGACCAAGAGGCCAGGTTGAGAACTGGCTCTGCCACTTCTACAGCCACTTCATGAGAGGAGCCACAGTGGTTCAGGAGTCCTTGGGCCATTTCTGCATCTCATCACCGCCTCCCAGCCAGTTTTCTAAGTAACAAGCAAGGAGGATTTTCAGACAATGGGGGAAGCAATAGCAGTTCTGAGATGGCTGTAAAGGCAGGTCTCACGGGTCTGTGCCCTTGGGACGAGCATCTAATACTGTAGCCAGAGGGTCAGGACAGCTTGCAGGCTCATCAGCACAGCCTCAGGTTCCAGAGGTGAGGTATGTCCCAGCACAGTAGTATGCAGGGCAATCTCATGGCAGGACAGCAGCCATGCTTCTGTTGTGAGCCATATAGTTAGCATAGTTGAGTGAGATCATTCTCCTCCCTAGCCCTGGCCTCCAAACTCTACCATACCATCAGGTCTGGGGTCAGGGGATGCCCTGTGGTGGATTCTGAACTTCTGCGTGTGTGGAACTGCATGGGGGACAGGCAGATTATTGGGCACATAAGATTAGGCTGTCTGAATCTTCCTCAGGAGACTCCCTTACCTCCAGACACCGACACTTGTCTCCCTACCCTACAGTCAGAGGCCTGTAGGACCTCAGCACTCGAGAAAGATAAGGCTGCCAAACACTGCTGTGTCCACCTCCCAGACGGGACATCCTGTGTGGTTGCTGTCAAGTCCGGGTTTTCCATCAAAGAGATCCTGTCTGGATTGTGTGAACGACATGGCATCAATGGGGCTGCTGTGGACCTCTTCCTGGTGGGCGGAGACAAGGTACTGTGCCAGGCAGGAGTGAGTGAGCCATCAGTATTCTACCTCTGTCTGCTCCCTTCCCCCGTCCTTGTTAGTGCTCCACTCCTGACACCAGCACTACCACCTCCTGCCTGGGAAGCAGAGCAGCTGCAAGTGGAGGCTCCCAGGGGGTCGGTGGGTGCGTGGTAGCGCACCCCAGTGTCTAGAGGGTGTCGGGCTAATTTTGAACTACTCTTTTGTTCTTGCAGCTGTGTGCTGTTACATGTCAAGCCCACATGCTCCCACGTTAACTCTGGTGTCTTTGTTCCTCAGCCTCTGGTGCTGCATCAGGACAGCAGCATCCTGGCCACCAGAGACCTGCGCTTGGAAAAGCGCACTTTGTTTCGGTAAGAAAACAACATACAGGTTTCCGGAGATTTCCAAAGCCTCCACAGTTTGAGCCTTAGGACTTCTTTTCCCTGCTAATCTTTTTTTTTACCCAATGAGCATGTGTCCCATGTCAGGCCATAAAAGAATGTCAGACTCTTGGCAATGGGGCAGGCACTACGTAATGGGCTGTGTAACCCTAACATCACAGTGGGGAAAGAGGCAGGAGTCTCTACCCAGAGGATTGTAGGCAGAGGTCTGACTGCTCGGTCCTCCGTCATGAAGATTGAGGACCACAGGCAGCCCTTGGCCCGGTTGTAAATCACAGAAGAGTGTCAGAGACTTCCTCCCGCATGCCGGGGACTGCTCCTTCCAAGGTGGAGCTGCATCACTGAGTCCTGTTCTGTTGAGGAAACTGTTAAGACGTGGTGAAGCCAGAACTGGCCCTTTTGTGAATATTTCCCTGCCCTACCTCTAGGCTGGATCTCGTTCCAATTAACCGATCAGTGGGACTCAAGGCCAAGCCCACCAAGCCAGTCACAGAAGTGTTGCGGCCCGTGGTGGCCAAGTATGGCCTGGACCTGGGTAGCCTGCTGGTGAGGCTGGTAAGTGTCATTTGGAGTCTGAGCACCGCCACCAGGGTTATACCCCACCTTACCCTTTCATACCTCAATACCAGGTTTCATATCTCAGTTCGTGCCACTGTCCTCCCTAGGTTAGGGGACAGCATCTGCCTCTACAGACTGCTTTCTCTGTCTCATTTATTTGCACATTTTCATTATGGGAAAGGTTGATGTTTGCTTCAGGTGAATCAAACCGAAGCAATAAACACCCTGAAGCATCTCCATGATTCACAGGTGTGACAAGAAAACAGCACAGCCAGCACTTGTGTGTAATGTGCCAGGGCACAGGCACACAGTCACTGTCACGTACACTGACAGACCGGCAGTTTCATGTGCACTTGCACACTGGACTTGGGGGTAAGGTTGAGGAATAGGACACAGGCTCTCCCTATTCATTCCTGTCTCCATGGACCAGTAGCTAGGATGGGGCTCTGGCCTTGAGGCAGTGTGGACTCAGATAGCATCTCCCAGGACTTCCTCATCAACTATATCCAAGTTGTTTTGCTATTTTATTTGTTTATTTTTTTTTTGAGACAAGGTTTTTCTAGGTAGAAACAGAGAAACTGTAGGCTGCCCTAGTACTTGCTCTGTAGATCAGGCTGGCCTAAAACTCAAGAGACTCACCTGCCTCTGCCTCCTGAGTACTGAGCTTAAAGGTGTGTGCTACTACTGCCTACCTTGTTTTGGTATTTTTGAGACAGGGATTCAGATAGCCTAGGCTACCCTTGGATTACAGACATACATCACTATACTGGGCTGTGATTTCTAGTATTCTTAAATTTTTAATTTTCCCTGAAGTTGTGTCAGAACTGTTTGAGAGCTTTGAAGTAAACAAGAGGAACCTACTTAATCATTCACAGGCTCCA
Source organism: Rhabdomys pumilio (assembly GCA_030674055.1). Taxonomy (NCBI): domain Eukaryota; kingdom Metazoa; phylum Chordata; class Mammalia; order Rodentia; family Muridae; genus Rhabdomys; species Rhabdomys pumilio. The sequence goes on along the minus strand of JANHMN010000007.1, from coordinate 50,335,278 downwards.
GCTTCCGATGTAACTTGATACCACTTCCCTGTTGTGGGCTTCAGTTTGGAGCTCAGAAATCTGCCTACAGAGACCAACCCAGCCTGGCATCCAGAGTGTATGCTCTCCTCTCCTCCTCCTTAAAGCTGGGATAGTCACAGGCAGGGCAGAGTGTCTGAGCACTCTAGAGCAAAGGCCACTCACATCGTAGTGCTAAGATTGCTTCCTGCACCCCACCTTCAGGGTTTCCCTCAGAGCAGTTTAGGGATCAGCATGGTGGCTTTAGGTTGGCCATCATGGAGTCTATGAGCAGTGTTCAAGCAGAAGCCAGGTAAAGAAGTTATTGAGTGTTGACACATGCATACCGACCTTTTCTCTGGGGCCCAGGAGTTCCCAGTTTGCCCTTGGATGTTCTGCCTCCCCCTTGAGTGACCTTTGAAAGACCTGCCCCATCAGCTTCTAAGGGTTCCATATTCCCACAGGTCAGCCAGGCTGGGTGACCTGACCCCAGGGCCAGCTGGATTGAGTCTCCATTAAGCCTGGGTTAGTCTTACTGTCAATGGCTGGATTAAAAGCAACTATTCCAGAAAGTTCCAATCTGGGTAAATGATTGAGTGCATCATCTCTGCCTCTAGAGCGGGGAGAAGGAGCCCCTGGACCTTGGTGCTCCTATATCAAGTCTGGATGGACAGCGGGTCATCCTAGAAGAGAGGGATCCTTCTAGAGGGAAAGGTAAGGCTACACCTCCAGATGCCAGCACCTCAGCCTGCCACTCAGTTGTCCAGTAGTCGTCTTATAACCGCAGCATGGACATGGAGCTGGCAGCTTTGTGGGGGCTGGTAACCCCTCACATGGCAGTCTACTCCTTATTTGCCCAGCCCAGCCTCCTACAGGGGAAGGGGCAGAAGGGTTGGGGCAGGAGAAAGCCCTGGCTCCTCTCAGCTGTAGAAAGAGTAGCAGTGCCTGTCTGCCACTCCAGGATGTTTATGTGGCAGAAAGTGCCAGAAGGTGCTCTTGTCTTTAGAGGCTTTTGATGAAACAAAACAGGGACCAAAGACCTGTTCTGAGTCTCCTGTCTTTAATCCTGTGCCCTGTTCTGAGATTTGTCTCTCCAGATGAAACAGGAAGTGAAGACAATGGCGGGCATGGTCCTATCCAGCAGTTACTGGTGGTTCAGCATCAGGTTCGGCATCAGGCCGCTGTGTTAATCCACATATGTGGTGCTGTGTGGACCACAGCTCTTTCCCACCCAATACCTCAACAGCCACAGTCCTGACCTGGGTCAGTCCTGGTCAAAGCTTCACATACCTCCATATGGAGGCCTCCATACCTCCAAACCCTCAGTGGCCCAGACTGTTCAGGACACTAGCACAGGAAACCCACGAGATAGACACTTCCGTCTTATAGCCCATAGTACTTGACCAGGTGGGGAGAGAAATTTCTAGAAGCTGCTGAGGAGGGGGTGATCTGGGTGGAGGTTCTTTATATAAAGTTACTCCAGGTAACTTTAGGTTTCCCCCAGGGCTTGTGCCCAAATGACTCTTGAGGGCTTTATGTGAGTGGAACCACTAGGGCCTAGGATGGAGCACACACAGGTCTCCATCCTACTGCAGCTTAGCAGATGAGCATCTGTGGCCAGGCTACAGCTACTCCAGTCCCTGTCTGTTTTCCTTCCTTGGTCATCTTCACTCTAGAAAATGCTGCACCTTGGCCCTGGTACTGGGCAGGCTGAGCACCATCTGCACAGCTTCCACAGGGCAAGCACCCAGCTCTGCCCTATGGGCTCTCAGCAGCTTCCTCCAGGGCTGGCAAGTAGGATCTGTTTGCAAGTGAGCTTTGTTACTGCAGACTTACATGGTGCTGTGGACTAGGAGTCTACCTCAACAGCCACAGTCCTGACCTGGGTCAGTCCTGGTCAAAGCTGTAGTCAAAGACAGTAGTCTTCAGGCTCAGTGCCACAGGAGTCACTACACCCTGATGGGGACAAATCTGACTTAATGTCAGATTCTAAAGGAATATGTGTAGAATATGGTATATGGCATGAGTTTTCCATATCAGCTTCCCAAATGTTCCAGAAAATGGATAGGCCTTCTCTCATACCTCTGCTGCCCTTGCCCAGATGCATCAGGTGGGCAGCAGGAAGCTTAGGCTTTGGCCTGTGTGTGCATGTTAGATAAGGGATGGGAGAGAGGGCCTTTGCTCTCACAGAACACACCAAATTGTGTTGATTGTCCAGAGGGCACTGTGAGCTTCTGGTCATAAGCTTGTCTCATGTGTTTAGTGTCCACAGACAAACAGAAAGGTGCTCCTATCAAACAAAGCTCAACTGTGAACTCCAGCCCCAGAAACCACTCGGCTATGGTAATTCCCCTTATGCCTGCCCCATGATGTCACTGCTCCATTCCCATGGTGTCCTCATCTTGGGGATCTTTGTGCCTGTTGTCGCCCATTTGGCTGACCAAGGCTCTGCTCAGGATTGCACACCTTCCCTGTGGGTATTCCTCCTCATGTCCCTTTGGGGTTCAGTCTCCACCATGCTATGAGCTGCCAGCCTTTGGCTTTCTTTTGTCCTGGGTGGGTGGATGAGCCATAAATGTTGTTATGTTAATCCATTATTGGGATTGATTTTCGAAGTGCGTCTAGACTCACTGTTGCTGTCTGGGCCCCCAGGGCCTTTGCCGTACTGATGAGTGATGTGTTACCATGTGCTGACATGCAGTAGAACTTGACTTTCCTTCTGATGCAGGGAGAGGAGAGAACACTAGGCAAGTCTAACTCTATTAAAATAAGAGGAGAAAATGGAAAAAGTGCTAGGGATCCCCGGCTTTCAAAGAGAGAAGAATCTATTGCAAAGATTGGGAAAAAAAAATATCAGAAAATTAATTTGGACGAAGCAGAGGGTATGTGTACTTTTTAAAACTTCTGTGTTTTCCAGTAAATGCACAGTATGGTCCTTAAGCCTGCTCTGCCCTGTCATGGCCCGGTCCTTCTTGCACCGTTGATGTTGGTATAACTTCACCAAAATCCCCATTGTGAGCTGAGAGCCAGCCACAGGGCCCACTGGACACCAGCAGCCTGGCTATGGTTTCAGCCAGCTCCCTTCTCCCAACCCCAGACCCTGACATGAGCTGGGGCCCAGCTTGGGTGGGGGCGGGAGCCAGGTGTGAGGGAGGAGGGCAAAGTCCTAGACCTGAGAAGGCTGTGGATCTGCTGACCTGTGTTGACCATGGAGGCTAGAGGAAGGCCTGATCTGTCCTGACTCAGGATTTCTATAGGAAGTCTTTGGGACTTGGAGGCTGTAAGAGTGGTATGTGTCCCTTACTCTGGAACCTTTTCAGAGCAGAGCCATATAAGGTCTCCCTTGGGCTTTCTGATCACTAAGCAGATATGACACATTTGCTTTGAGTGTGTGCATCTCTGAGAACCACTAAGGTTTGAAGATGCTGGACTCCTTATGGACTACAGACAGACATTAGAAGAATTGAGACATTTCAGATCCCTGAAGTGTGAGTGGTGAACTTGAGTCACATTGACTACAGCCTGGTGGCAAGAAAAAGCTCTGGAGCAGGCATGAAGAAGCCAGGCAGGTGCCAAGCCCACAGTGCCCATTCTGGCTCACGGGCTCAGGTGGTTCAGGTAGGTCAGGGAAGCACTTCATGCCTCCTTCCCCATAGCCCCAAAGCACCATTATCTGTGCAGGGGCAATGAACCTGGCAGCCATGTGGATCTCAGGCCCCTCTGTTTCACCCAGCTCAGACTTTGTCTCAGCCTTCCACAGCTAGCCGTCTGCTGGAGGGTCTAAAGTGCAGCTGGGCCCTAGCTCTGTCATCCCTGTTCAACCATCACTTACACCTCAGATTCATCTGTGCTCAGGTACATAGAGCTCCATGTATGATTAAAATACATGCCAGAGTTCTAGCAGTGTCTTCCTGAGTACTAACTAGCAAGCTTGTCACCTACTAAGTAGAGGGGTGTTGTCAGACCCAGGCCTTACTGATTTTCAGAGGGACTGGTGGCCAGACATGGGCCTCAGCTCTGTAGGTAAAGTCGTGCAGTTGACTTCTACCCTTGTTGGCTGCTGGTGGCAGCTCAAGACAGCAGAAACCCCTGGTAAGAGCGAGTGGTCAGTGGAGGCATGCATGCAACTGCAAGTCTCTCAAGTATGGTCATTGTGGGTTTTCTTCCAATAGAGTTTTTTGAGCTCATTTCCAAAGCTCAGAGCAACAGAGCCGATGACCAGCGTGGGCTGCTAAGGAAAGAAGACCTGGTGCTGCCTGAGTTTCTTCGCTTACCTTCTGGTTCCTCAGAACTTGCCCTGTCCAGCCCACCTCCAGTCAAGGGCTTTAGCAAGAGAGCTGTTACAGACCATGGCCAGGAGGGAGCAGCTCAGGCTGAGGAGAGCTACAGTGACAGCCCAGCTACCAGCCCTGCCTCAGCCCAGAGCCCCTGCTCAGCCTACAGTCCAGGCTCCACCCACAGCCCCGGCTCCACCCACAGCACCCCTGGGCCTCCTGGGACCACCCAATCTGGAGAGAAGCCTACGAAGCCCTCCTGCATCTCCACAGTGCAAGAGGGCACTACACAGGCCTGGAGGAGGCTGTCACCAGAAATGGAGGCTGGGGCCATCCAGACTGTGGAGGATGAGCAGGTGGCTGACCTGACCCTGATGGGGGAGGGGGACATCAGCAGCCCCAACAGCACGCTGCTACCACCACCCCCCATACCCCAAGACACACCAGGACCTACAAGACCAGGTACCTCCAGGTTCTGACTCTACACCCTTGATCTGTCCTGCTTACTGCCATGACCTACTCCACTCCATGTGTAATAAAGGGAACACTGAGGCAGGCAGCCCCTGCTTTACTTCGGAGTATTGAACTGTTCGGAGGGATGGCCTCCTTCTCTTATATTTATAGAGCCTCCTTTATCTTTTCTGAAAGGAAAGCAGGTGGCAGCCAAAGCTCAGTCTCCCAGGGAGGGTCACTGAGGCTCCAACAGATAGACCACTTTGAGCTAGTCCTGTGAAGGTGCCATGGGAATGGTGACCCACCTCCAGTGACACCTTGTGAAGGCTCAGGTCTCTGAGTGTGAATCTTACCTTTAAAGCCTGCTTGATGCCACTTTAGTGTTTTAGCCTCAAGATGGAAAAAAAAAATAGTATTTGTTTTGAGCAAATCAGCAAGGGTCCCATGCTGACAAGGATCAGGTTCCCAGTGTCAGCCTCTCTATCCAGCCAGGACTTACAGACTGCCCTCCACAGGCAAGCCTATGCACTTGCACAAGGCAGTGTTCACTGGCTGGCCTCAAGTATGTCCAGGCATTTCTCTTAGTGGAAGCATGAATTCCAGTGTGTGTGTGGATGGGAACAGTGTGACCGAGTGTTGGGATGCTACTTTAGTCCCACCCAAAAGACTCCTGATCCCACACGAGTGACAGGGCTCCCACTGTGCTCAGTGACCTCACGATGACAGAGATGAGCCTTTCGGTGCATGTTGCCAATTGTTCCTGTCTAACACCTTGCCTATGATCTGCAGCAGGCAGTGTGGGTGCCCATCTGGGTTCTCTTCCTGGGCCTGCTCTTTTCAGGCCTTATGCATGTTTCATGTACTCACACACATGGGCACTTGGGAGGTCACATGCCATGGGCTGGACTCCACAGCCCCACCCAGTGGGAACACACCCAATGAGGAAGCACACGGTGCCGTGAAGTGGCCCTGCGTGCATGCTTGGGCACCTCTGTCAGGCCACACCTTCTGTCAGGCCACACCCTCTCTCTGCCTTTGTAGCTGCCTGGTTACAGTTCTACCTGTGTTCTGACTCTGTTCCTCCAAGAGAAATAAACTCTAGAGCTCATCACTGGACTGGCTGAAAACTCCTTTCTTCTTCATTTGAGGGTGGGTTTTCTCTTTAGGATTAAAGTACAGATGTATTTCTTTCCACATCTTAACCATTTTGAAGAAATTAAGTAGATTTACCAAAAACAACCTTTTTAAAAAATGATTATTTAAAATTTGTGTGTGTGTGTGTTTTGTGTATATATCTGTATGTGTTCTCCATGTGTGTCTGGTGCTCCCAGAGCCCAGAAGAGGGTATCAGATCCCCTGGAGCTGGAGTTAGGAAGCTGGGAGCTGCCATATGTAAGGGTGGGTACTGGAACCAAACTCAAGTCCTCTGAAAGAGCAGCAACTTAACCACTGGGCCACCTCTCCAGCCCCAGATACCCTAGCTTTCAAGAGACCTCACTTTACAAAGTCCTCTCACATGCCTGCCTGCCACACAGCTTTGTGACAGGAACAGCAAGGGAGCAGGTTTAAAAGTGGAACTAGAATTGTCCCTGACAACTCTGCCTTGTGGCAGGATCTTCCTGCCCTCAGGCCTGTGGTCTCCACAGCTGCCTCCTCCTACCCTTACCTGAGCACTTCTGCCACAGAAGAGGTGAGTAGAACAGAGGTCCTAGGGTTGGCTCCTTAAGCCCCGCTCCCCTCTCAGGGAGGGCCGTGGAGCCTCTTTCTCACTGGCTGGCAGCTCAGATGTTGGTGCCATATCTGGAGTGTTAGTCACTGCTGTGGAAACCCAGGCTATATAGTTTTACCCACTGGGCACATGGACAGTGGCACCCAGTATGGTGCCTGGCCATGTGGTCTTTGCTGGTAAGTGCTGGATGTGTTAATGGGAGAGCAGGGATGGTACTAGACTTTAAGAAAGTGAGTCTCTGGTGCCCAAGGAGACAGGGATATAAGGTCTGTGGGCTTTGTCCTAGAAAAGATGACAGTAGGAGAGGGACTGGACATGGGGGTGGGGGTGCTTTGGCTGTAGCACATAGGCTGTGGCTCTCAGGAGCCCATCCCTAGCCTCGATAGAGGGCTATAGGTGCTAATAACTTTTCCTGGTCTCTAGGGGCAGTAGTCCCAGCATGGCTCTGCTGTTGAGCTTGCTTTCCAAATACCTCAGTTTGTCCTGCAGACAAATCTGGAAATTGTCTCTCTCAGCTGTGAGTTGTTTGGACATTCATTCCTGTCCACAGTTCTAGTATTGTCTAGTTGCTGGCCTGCAGACTTGTTGGGGACTTGAAGAGGGCCTCTGGATGGGGTGGCAGTGTGGGTCAGCAGCTTGGGTCCTGTGCTCTACGTCTTTCCACATCCTGAGAGGGTGTGGAGTTCTGCCTTAAAGACACTTTGTGAAGCTTTGGAGAAGTGAGCTTGTGGTGATGGAGTCTGAGGTGCAAACCACAGAGCAGACTCCTGCTCTGACCATGGCAAGAGCCCCACCCCCAACTCAGCACTCTTGGAGTGCACATAGCCAGCAGTAGTGTGGAGCCTAGGAAGGGTGGTCTGGTTCTCCCCAGGGACTGAGGTCTACAGCTGCCCTTCTCTCCACCATGGCTGGATTTAGTGCCACTGCCCCACCTGCTCTCCTGTGGCCCCTACCTCTGCCTTGTCTCATCTTCACCCTCTGGCCATTTGACAACAGAGCCACTGGAAGCCAGGCTCAGGATTTGGCTAAGGACAGATCAGTAAACAGTCTCAGCCCTGGAAGGCCTGGTTCCTGAAGGGGGCTCCCAAGAATTACCAGCTTCAGAGCTACTGAAGGACTGAGCCATAATCCCTTATGGAAGGGGCCTTCACACAAGCCATCCAGGGTCTTGTGTCATGATGGGTGTCTAGGGGCTGCCAGCTCAGTTCTCCCCTGCAGCTCTTCACCTTCCTGCTTATCCATCCAGAGGAGGCTGAGGCTTGGGACAGAGTCTTGTGACAATTTGTCGCCCTGGAGGTAAAGATATCGTGACTGCTGTCCTGTGGTCAGAGTCAGTCTGTGTCAGGCTTATCTGCACACCCCAGCCTGGTGCCTGCTTCCCCAGCCCTGCATGGTGTCACACTTCCTGAGCTTGGAGTGAGGGTGCAGAGCCTTGCCAGACTCAAGTTATATCCAGGCTGTTTGTATTCCTAGTAGGCATTTCCAACTTGGCAAGTTCCTTCCAATTCTATCCCCAAGGTCCCTGGAGCACCACTCATGTCCTTAAGGAACTTGTACCTTGGAAGCCCAGCCCTCATGAGGCATAGACACCCTGGGGCCCGACACTCTCAAGTTTGCTAAGTTACCAAGGAAGCCATCTGCCAGGGGTCATTCCATAGTACATCTGGTTCCTGGCCTTGTCCAATGGTTAATATCAAGTAGATCTCAGGTTCCTGTTGCTGCCCCAAAATCCTGTACCTGCTGCTGTGCTATTCCAGACTCAGGGTCTGAGTTACAGTGGCCTCACCTTCCGGCTGTGCTCACTTCTGCCCCCTTATCCTGATCTGCCCCTCCCCCATCCCATCTAGCATGGGCTCTCTCTAGCCTTGCTGACTTCTTGGATATTGCTACTTCAGCATGCCAGCCTTGCTAGGCGCCATTCTCTGGACTTTACCACTTCCTGTCCACTACCTTGTACCAGTGTCTATCCTAGCCACCAGCAAGCACGAGCCCAAAGCCCAGGAAGTGTTTGTAAAGAAAGGCACTATAATCTAGCCCAGCTAGACCATGAGCTGGGGTCTTTGTGAAGGTATGTGATGACCAGAGGTCATGAGCCAGAAGCAAGACTAAATAATCCTTTCCTATGAGGAGCCAGGGATTAGCAGGCCCCTTTGGGAAGGAACCTGTGGAATGGCTAGGATGGGGCCCTGGCCTCTGGTCCTCTTTGCTATCTCCTTCCAGGTTTCCCTGTGTTCATGGTTCACCTGTGCTTGGGTCTTGTGTCTAGGAGCATCTGCGGGCCTTGGGAGAAGGCGTTAGGACCTGATGGTGCAGTCCTGCGAGTATAGGAACATGGCTCAGGGCAGTATCCCTGTCCTGTGGAGATAGAAAGGGAAGAGGGACAGGTGGCTAGGGCTCAATCCTGAGAGTGTCCTTATCTTAGGGGTTGAGCCCTCAACCTTACTTAGCTGTATGCTATGAACCCTTAAGGATGGGGGTGCCCAGAGCAACAGCTGGGCAGAGAATGTCCACAAGTAAAGAGGCTTGGGAGTAACAAATGCCACCAGTGCCAACTGGAAATCTTCAGACTCCCAGAGAGGAGCCTAGATAGTTCCCAGTCTCTGGGGCTCTGTCAAAGACCTTGTCAGGGGGACTGAGTGGGCCAATAGGACCAGTTAGCCAAGGGCCAATGTGAAGAAGTGGCCCAGAGGGCTGGAAATAAGATGTTGACATGGCCTTGCCTGGGTGCTTGAGGTAATCAGAGCCTGAGGGAATTGGTGCCCAGAAGGTGTGGTGTGGCCTTTGCTGACCCAGACTGGTCCTGCCCAGTAGCTCCTGAAAACTAGTGGGGTCATGCATTGCTTCCAGCCTCAGGGGCTTTGTGGAGCCTTGGAGGGTAGGCTAGTCCTGACATGGTTGATGTCTGAGTCACTGGCCGGGACTTGCCACATTCTCAGAGCAAGTTTAGGCTGGGCAGGCAGGAAGTATAAGGGTGCCCCTCCTTGTGAGGTGCATTTCCACCTCCAGAAGTCTGTCCTGTCCCCTTCTGGGCACACAGGGTTGCTAGAGGTTGGAGTCTTTTCTTGAGTGTGCATCCAGGGCTGGAGGGGACTGCAGGGCTCCTGTACCTATATGGAGTCACTGGTTCTTTGAGGACCTGATGGTATTCTACATAAATATCCCAGTGGTGTCCAGTGTTGGGGACTGATCCCTGTCTCCTAACATTTAACCATCTTGCTGCCATGGCATTTGGAGCCATGACTAGCAGGATAGGTTGTAGTAAGACTGGATCCCAGCAAGCCCTAGCCAAATGTTTGTTGATTGACCATAGAGCAGACTGGGAGAGAGTTCCAGTCTTAACCACACTGGGCACCCTGCTACTGATAGCAGCTGAGGTGGATGATCCTTTTCATGTGCCCCAGGACTTGTCAATTGATGGGCTGGGGACTCTCGGCACAGACATTGAACTTCTGTGTTCAATCCTGAACTCACTACATAAGGTAGAAGCCACTTCTGGAAGCTTGGGCAAAAGATAAGGTGAGATACAAAAAATAAGGGGGTCTCGGGGTCCACAGAGAAGCTGGGCCATCATAGACCCTAATCCTTGTATCTGTTAGAACACTTGACACTACAAAGGAAACAAAATCTTCACCTTAAGTGGCAGGCCCTCTCTTGTTATAGTTGGAAAACTGAGTCCAGGATAGTTGGTAGAATATTACTCCCATGTTCTGAGTGTTTGAAATGGAATGTTGGAAAGAGACTGTCACTCCAGTCTGTCCACTGTGGGCCTTGACAGGAAAGGCCCCGCTCTACCTGTGAGCTCCCAGGAGTGGAAGCAGATAGGGATTCATCTCTGCAGAACATGTATCTCAGTCCCCTGATCTCAGCCTGTAGAAGGAAAGGGGGCTGTTCATGGGCTCCCCCAAGAGTCTTAACCCTAGTGACACTGCCCCTGGCTAGGAACTAAGGATAGAGCCATGCAGGAAACTGAGACCTGTCCCAAATGGAGCAACTCACAGACTATTACTGGGCTGTAGGGGTACCCACACACAACCCGAAGTGACTAGATAGGTCTCCTTCAAAGCACAGCCAGCCGCATTCATCAAGGCAGTCCTGAAGTGAAGGTTTCTAAACCCATGTTGAGATCTAGAAACTCTTAAGGCAGTTTTGGGCATCTGGGGCAGTGAGAGAGATGTTCCGACCAGAGAGATGACGAGGAGAGCACAGAAGGGCCCCAGCAAGGGAGAGATGATGATACAGGAATAGGCTGGTGACAGAGGAACAGGTGGCTGTAAGTTTGGTGACATGGAGTCAAGGGGCACACAGACCCAGAGGAGTTTATGTGGCTGAAAATGACCCTAACAATGGGGAAAGAAAGGAGAGGGGGTAGGGGAGCTGGGCTGGGAGACCAGATATGGGAGGATCCTAGTGTTTCCAAGGATTGAAAGGTGCAGACAGCACCCAGGAGAAAAGGGTGGATATTGCCTGGAAGTGAAGGTAGACGATCAGGAGAAGGTGACTGGGAGTCTAAGCAGGTGACCTGGTTCTTTGCTTTGGGGCTTTGCTTGGAGGAAGAAAGAGCCCACGAGTGGAGTCTCAGTGCGAAATTCTCATATAGCTCCCTGTTCCTGCTCTCTGGGAGGCCTACCGTACCCCAGTGTGTGTCTACCCCTTTGGGTTATCCTGAGCCCTCCTGGCCACACCAGCTCCACACTGGATGAACCTATCTCTCCCTGCTTATAGCCCTAGCCTGGAGTCTGGAAGCCTGCCAGAGAGAAGTCTAGCTATCATCCAGGAAGATGAGGAAGGCTAGCCAAACAGGGCTGGGGAAGGATGCCCAACACAGAGGGAACAGCATGGACCAGTGGTGTCCATGTGGTAGGTGGGCAGAGGAGGCTGCAAGGCCCAACATCTGGTGAGATGCCCCTATTGTGTGAGACCCCTGAGCAGTCTGACAGATGTGCAGGTACAGGAGAGTTCGTCCTGATGTCCCTACAGTATCCGAGGGCTGCCCAGGGCTCTCCCATCCTCAGAGCCCTCGGTTCCTTACTCATCATGAGCCTCCCAGCTGAGATTGTGGCTTTGCCTGCTGTCAGGGCCACCCACCATGGGGTAGCCAGTTAGGAGAATTGTCTGGAGGCCCCTGCTAGGCATGATGACTGGCCTGAAGGTTGAGTGCCCTCTGACCTCCTCAGCCCTCTTACCCAGGCCCATGGCCTATGACTGGAGATCACCATGTCTGGATCTCCGTTTCCTGCATGGAAACTATCCTGAGTACCTAGCCAGGGGCAGTGTCACCAGGGTTAAGACTCTTGGGGGAGCCCTTGGTGTCTGTGCAGGGATGCTGGGGTGGGTTTCGGAAACTCAGGACTGAGCTAAGCAGGTGACAGCTTCTCTTCTCCCCACGACAGGGGTCAGGGCCCGAGGCAGTGGAGGCCTCCCAGTCAACAGGATCGTCGACGTGGACCTCGTTGCGGGTGTATCTCCTGGGTGGGGAAGCAGCAGTCTGGGGGTGCAGCTGGGCCCCAGGAGGGCGAAAGCCAATGGACCCTTTTTACCAAATGGTCCTGGCCTGAGCACCAACCCAGGCGAGCCCACTAAGCCCAAGGGCAGCACACACCATGCCACCTTTGTTTGACACTATCCTGACACTGCAATTCCTGCTGCTCCGTGTACTGTCTTCCGTGTTCATACGGATGCTTGAGGAGCTTGTGACTCTGAGACAGCAGGGCCTTGTTTTTCAGCAATGAGTCCACAGTGGCCTGGGAAGAGCCAAAGAGCCACCTCGGCCACAATATCCTTAGGAGCCAAACTAGGAATTGAGGGACAAGCTCATCATGGGCTGGATTTAGATACCTCCACAGCAAGCCCACCTTGGTATTCAGACTTTGCCCAATAAAATGCTTCTGAAGACCTGCCATGTATTGTGCTGAGTGCTGATGTCGCATGCTACCCCCTTGGAGCCTCAACCCCGGAAATAACCCTAGGAAGAAAGACTTCCAGGGGTAAATGGTACCTGGGCATGACGTCAAGGGCATGACGTCAAGGGTGGCTGCAAGAAGATCACTTGGTACTTGGGAGCTAAAGGTCAGAATCGCCTCCCATCCTCAGATGTTTGGGCTTCCATGACCATCTCTGGGATACTGAGGCCAGCCACACCCCCATGTTGTCCATTCACATTGTCCCTTGCAGATGATCTGGGGTTCTTGGACATCTGTGTTCTTCTGTCTTGTCTGAGGTTGGCCATCTGTGAGGGCAGAGCTGGTTGAGAGTTATGGTGGGGTCACTGTGGTCTCATTCCTACCTACTGTTCCCTCTGCACAGTGGAGCCTTCCTGCCACTGGCCCTGCTCCCCTCCCTAGTCTCATTCAGGTGACTCAGGGGGTTTCTAGAGAGAGGGCATCTGACCTAAAATCTGACTGTAGATAAGGTCTACAGATAGGCACAAGCCAAGTGTGTCTGCAGCTGAGACTGGAGTGGATCTTGCTATAGAATGGGAAGTCCTGATGTGGCAGGACGTCAGTGAGAAGCAGAAGGGGAAAGGGGCTAAGGGTGGTGCTGGGCTGAGCCTGAAAGACACATTGTCACGAGGCCAGGATGCCTCAGTAGAGGCCCCAACAACTGCTGAGCGGCTAATCACACATCTCTCCCTGGAACTGGAGTTGGATTGGCTGGAAGGGTTCTCAGTATCCTCTTTGAGGCACCTCATCAGGCACATCCCAGCAGCAGCATTTCCCAAAACCCACAGCATCCTAGCACTCAGCATCTGCCTGGTACCCACTGTGTGCCAGCACCACTATGCTCAGGCACCACAGTGTCCCAACACCTCTGCCCAGAACCACCACGCCCTCAGTGCCCATCATCCCCCACCATGCTTCTAGCACCTACTTTGGCAAGCTTGGGTGCTGCTTAGTGTCTACTCAGGAATTGGAGAGGAGATTCCCAAGACTGCTAGAGCCATGGGTACAAGATGGCCACTCCAGTTTGCCTAGGACCCCCGGCACCTGGCTGGAGCCACAAGGATGCTTTCTCTGTATACCTGGCCCAACTCACGGCATGCAGGCTATGCCCACAGGTAACCAGACTGGGAAAGCTTACTGGGAGGAGATACCCAGGCTATCTGGTAAGGATACAATTCTGGGGATCCTTTTAGGACAAGTAGACAAACCAGCAAAAAGTGTTACTGTTCTAACCATTGAGTCAGTAACTGGCTGGAAAGAACTGGAACCCCCAGGTCCCTGCCTGCAGCAGGTATGGTAAATGGCTCACGTACAGGAGTGGTCAGCAGTATGGCCAGGTAACCGTGCCTGGGAGGCCTGGCTCTGACCTGCCCAAGTCACACTAGAAGACTTCCTGGAAGGGGCTGAGACTTGAGGGTGGTGTTGGGCCCAGGAGCAGTATAGCCTTTGCCAGAGAACAACGGCTGCCCCAGCAGAGCAGGCAGAGCTGGGACAGCAGGGTGGAGCCAGACCGTAAAGGATCCTGACAGGATGCACCATGGGAGGCAGGGTTAATCATTATCATGTAGCCTTGACCCCACCTGCCCTGGCCACATTCCCTGGCTACTCTACTCCTGCTACACCTCACGCCAGCTCAGGAGGAGCCATGGGGCAACGGGCCTGGCTCCCTAGCCTCTGTTCCTTACCCAGGCCATGGCCCTTCCTGCTGCTCCTGCTGCTGCTGGTGGTGCCTCGGGGGGCCCAGCCCCAGGCTGGCAGGGTGAGCACTGCCCCTCTCCCTCGAATGTGGTCAAGGGTTCGCTGTGTTCCTGAGAAGGAACTCAGGGTTCCTGGGAAGAGGCCAGAGGGAGGGTCCCAGAGAAAGGGTGAGGAGTGAGCTAGGGGCCCAGTGTGATGGCCTAGTAGAGTAAAAGTCGTCATTCACACAAAGAGATGGGGTGCTGGGCTAGGCTGGTCTGTAGTGCTTGGGTCTGAACTTGTTGGGACCCTCTTATCGCCCCCTATGTAGCCCAGGCCCCATGAGTGTGGGGACCCTGGGGCTTCCGTTGCATTCTAATGTTTGAGATGGGGTGTAGGAGACCTCTGAGTGCTTCAGCTGTTCCTGTCCACCCCAGAACAGATCCCAGGGTTGAATCTTAAGACCAGGGTGACTTTGGGGGTGTGTGGGGGGGCAACTGTGACTCTTAGCTAGCACGTTGAATCACTCAGATTTGGAAGGAAAGGCCCAAGGTCTCGGAAACATCCATTGTCTCTTGGACCTGCCCTAAGGAGGTTCAGGTCTGTGGTATATCTGACTAGTGGAGTCCAAGTGTGAAGAACTATCTCACGCTGACACCATTGTGGTCCTTTGGGCTTCTAGAACCACACAGAGCCCCCAGGACCTAATGTCACAGCCACCTCCATGACCCCCACGATCTCTGTGACCTCTGGGAACTTCAACACCTCAATAGAAACGTCTACAGAGGCAGAGGCAGAGGCAGAGACTGAGAGACCCCAGAGTGAGAGGTACCTTCCTCCCTCCAGCAGCAGCCCCCCTGGGAGCCAAGGTAGGTCAGACACTGCAACAGGAAGACTACTAATGAGGTGCGGGACCTGGATGATGGAGTACCCAGTGGGACACCAGATCCCTGACACTTTCACCCCTCCACAGTACTCACCGAGTCTGGGCAGCCATGCAGGTTCCCCTTCCGGTATGGTGGCCGCATGCTGTATTCCTGTACCTCCGAGGGAAGTGCCTACAGGAAGTGGTGAGTCCCAGAGTCAGGTAGGGACTGAGGAACCCACACAGGTTCCCACTGTGGACTCCGATGAGCCCTGAGGCTAGTAGGTCTCAGTACCCAGCAGGTGCATCTAGTCAACAGGCGCTGCAGGGTGCCCAGGCAGAGGTGGGTGGGGCTCTGGGCAAGGACTCAATTTTATCCTCTGACTGCCCCTCCAGGTGCGCTACAACACACAACTATGACCGGGACCGGGCCTGGGGCTACTGTGCAGAGGCTACCCTGCCTGTGGAAGGCCCAGGTGGGTATGTGGCAGGGCCAGCCTGAGCTCCCAGGAATGGCTTTGACAGGACAGGGTGCTTGGGTTGGAAGAATAGGAGTCCATGTACAGGGTAAGGATACTAGTGACCTGGGCAGGGGAATCTGCATGGAATTGGAGTGGTCTGTGAGTTTGATTCTCCTGAACTCAGCAATATCTAGGGACAAAATTGCTGTCAGCCCAGAGGGCAGCATAGGGTGCTTCACCCAAACAGGACCTAGCCTCCCTAGACCCTGGATGGCTTTGGTGGTCATTGGTGATACCAGAGCGCCCTCTTGTGGTAGGATCTATCCATGTAGCCATATATGGTCCCTTGAACAGGCCCTGAGTCCAAAAGAAGCAAGCCGGGAAACCTGTGGGTGTGCTGTCCCAGGGTACCTGAGAGGGAAGCCTGTTGCCTAACAGAGCATGTATAGATGTGGAGGGTGTGGAGTGCAGAGCTATGGGATACCTTCTCTGATCCTGGGTGAGGGTCACTGGGAGGTGAGAACTTGCTCACTCAGCAACCCAGAGAGGGTAGTGTGGGCATTCCTACCAAGGGGTTATGGAGGGATTCCAAAGACTCTTGCCACTAGCTATCATATCCCCTTCTGTGTATACCCAGCTGTCCTAGATCCTTGTGCCTCTGGCCCCTGCCTCAATGGGGGCACATGTTCTCGTACCCACGACCATGTATCCTACCACTGCGCTTGCTCGCTGGCCTTCACAGGCAAGGACTGTGGCACAGGTGAGAGGACCTCGGGGACTCAGGAGTAGAGCCGTTCTGGGAGGCTGGGAGAGCAGCTGCTGAGTCCAGCCTGGGGTGGGCGGTGCCTGCCTGGGGGAGGGGACCTCCCTGGATGCTGTGGCAGCACTGTGTGACTCGCAGAGAAATGCTTTGATGAAACACGCTACGAGTATTTTGAGGTGGGCGACCACTGGGCCCGTGTGAGCGAGGGACATGTGGAGCAGTGCAGCTGCATCGAGGGCCAGGCCCGGTGTGAAGACACCCACCACACAGGTACGTACGTCATGGCCAACTTCAGGGAGGTCTAGCTTCCATGGTGCATGGGGATAGTGAGCCATGTCATTTAGGCAGGTGTTCCTTCCTCACTCAAGCATAAGATTACCCAACAACAGCGGCATGGAGAAAGATAGCTCTGTCCCCTCCATGAATCCCTGGAGACCAGATTTAGCTTCTGGGATCTCCCCTAGCTTGTCTGAGCAGCCCATGTCTGAATGGAGGCACCTGCCACCTGATTGTGGGCACAGGGACCAGTGTCTGCGCCTGCCCGTTGGGCTATGCTGGCCGGTTCTGCAACATTGGTGAGCCATTTTCCTTCCAGTTTTATGGGGCAACCCTGGGTAATGGTGTCAAGGGACCTTGCTGTGGCCTGGCCTCATGGCAACCACTGTGCCTACAGTTCCCACCGAGCGCTGTTTCCTGGGAAATGGTACAGAGTACCGTGGCGTGGCCAGCACCGCTGCCTCAGGCCTGAGCTGCCTGGCCTGGAATTCTGACCTGCTCTATCAGGAACTACATGTGGACTCAGTGGGTGCTGCTGCCCTGCTTGGCCTGGGCCCTCATGCTTACTGCCGGTCAGCGTCTAATGACTACTATATTTCTTTCTGCATAGGCAAAGGATTGGACAGGGTGGCTTCCCAGACTCAGCAGGGGCCAAACTGCCAAGATGGCTGTTAACTTCCGCCCCTTGGGATGATGGGTGCAAGTGTGCCCACCACTGTCTGCAGAGAAAGAACATAGCTCAGGTGTTGGTGTAGATATCCTTCTGGGTGTTAGGATGGTCCTCTGGGGAGAGTGATGGTGTGCCTCCCCTGTCTGCCTCCAGGAACCCAGACAAGGATGAGAGGCCTTGGTGCTATGTGGTGAAGGACAACGCACTGTCGTGGGAGTATTGCCGCCTGGCAGCCTGTGGTGCGGGCACCCTGATAGGTTGGGGGCAGAGGAGGGGTGGTGCTCCCTGAGGACCCTCAGACAGTGGAAGGAGACCCGTGGTGCCCTGTAGTTAAACTCTGGGGTGGTCAGCTCTGAGGGCTGTGCCCCAAGGCTCTAATGCTGGGAATATCTAGCCATTTTGGATGTGAAGTGGAGTCTCAAATTGTAGGAGAGATAGGGCTTACTCTGTACCAGGTGATCTGGCCTTGCCAAGGCCTGCAGTCTGCATTATACTGTCCCTATCTCTAGAGTAGGGGACAGAGGCTCCCAGGGTAACTGCTCAGAGCCTCAGGCCTGAGGAAGTGGGCTATGGGACCAGGTAGCACCCCTCTGGCTCTTCCCTGTCTCCAGGGAAATCCAGGGGTATGAACTGATGGCCTCCACTCCCAGAATCCCTGGCCAGAGTCCATTCCCTAACCCTGGAGGTCCTAGCGACCCTGCCTGAGTCAACCCCGGCTGCACGTCCAACCTGTGGCAAGAGGCACAAGAAGAGGACATTCTTGAGGCCACGCATCATTGGTGGCTCATCATCTTTGCCTGGCTCACACCCTTGGCTGGCCGCCATCTACATTGGGAACAGCTTCTGTGCTGGGAGCCTTGTCCATACCTGCTGGGTAGTGTCTGCAGCCCACTGCTTCTCCAACAGGTGAGCACACTGGCCGAATCCCCAGGGCAATTACCACCCAGCCAGCCCTCCATCCCTTCCCACGTGCTCACACTTCCATTCTGCCTGCATCCATCCCTCCTCAGGAGCCACTTGTCATGTCCCTACCTTATTCTATCCCATGGGCCCCTGGTTGTAACACACACTCCTCTCCAGCATCACCACACTTCCATCCTTCTATCTGTTGACCATTTTTCCTGTTCCCCTAACACAACTTTTGGTCCTACTGTGACCTAATGCTTGTGCTGGGCACTGAGATAGTCATGGAGCATCAGAGCAGGGCATCTCCTGCAACTACCTTATATCCCTGTGCAAGGGGTGAAAGGGCACACTCCTGTCATCTGCATAGACCCTGCCTCTCCTAGAGCTGAGCATGGGATGGAGATAAGGTGCCAGAGTTGGAGACATGCCCTGTATACCGCCCTGTGCCTGTGCCTAGGTGTTTAAGGGCCACTTACCTGGGCAAGGAATCAGGGGGCTCAGTTGCAACATGTAGAAGAACCTCTAGGGTTACTGCACAGCCAGGGAAGCGGAGTCCCAGCTCCTCACTGAATGGGCTCCTAGGAGTGAGGGCCTGAGGTTCACTCCTGTCTCCACCCGGCAAGGCTGCAGTCTGAGACACCAAGACTTCCTGGACTGAATAGAAAACCCCCAGCAATCTCTCCTAGCCCCATGTCTGGTGGGTAAAGGAATTTCACCTAAGGACCCTACAGGACAGCACAGGCTGGGACAGGGCCTATAGGCAGATCAAATCTTCACCCCTGGGGCGCATTCTCAGAGCAGACCTCACCTGAAGGCTCCACTGGCTTATGAATGAAACCCATGAAGCTAGGTCTCCTGGGCCAGGGTTGCTCCAGCACCCTTGTCTTGATTCTGCTGTTGCATGGGTTTAAGTCCGCCCAGGGACAGCATCACAGTGGTACTGGGTCAGCACTTCTTCAACCGCACAACGGATGTGACACAGACATTTGGCATTGAGAAGTATGTTCCCTACACCCTGTACTCGGTGTTCAACCCCAGCGACCATGACCTTGGTAAGCTCAGGGCCTCGGCAAGGTGGGAGGGGTGTTGTGTATCTCAAGCCAGAGCCAAGACAATGGTAGAAGCTGGGCAGACACAAGGGGGAAGGGAGGTCAGAGGAGCTAGAGGAGTCTCGCTGCTCTTCCTCTTTGGTCTCTAAGTCACCTCCCCTCTACCCATTTCATGGGACTGCCTGCTATGGATTTCTGTCTGTGTGGGCTTCACTGCCCAGGCTGACCCTTGGCCTCTCTCTTGCCCAGTCTTGATCCGGCTGAAGAAGAAAGGGGAGCGCTGTGCTGTCCGTTCCCAGTTTGTTCAGCCCATCTGCCTGCCTGAGGCAGGCAGCTCCTTCCCTACTGGACACAAGTGTCAGATTGCAGGCTGGGGTCACATGGATGAGAGTGAGTGGTGGCAGTCCCCACCAGTGGGCAGGGGGAGGGTGCAAGTGACAAACCTGCCCGTCCTGAAAGTGCAGTGCTCCACAGATGTGAGCGGCTATTCCAGCTCCCTGCGGGAGGCACTGGTCCCCCTTGTTGCTGACCACAAGTGTAGCAGCCCCGAGGTGTATGGTGCCGACATCAGCCCCAACATGCTCTGTGCTGGCTACTTCGACTGCAAGTCTGATGCCTGCCAGGTAGGCTGCTGCCAGGTCCCCACTGGGATGACACAGATTGGGTATTACTGGAATTTTCTGGCCTCCAAGGAGTCCAGGGCTAGCAGGGAGTCTAAGGCAGAAAGTCCACCCGCTGTGGAGCACTTGGCACTTCCTGGAGGGCATCCTTGCAGTAGGAAGAGAACTGTCTAAATAGATGAGAAATTCAGAGACAGCCCAGCATCACAGAGTTCAGATAAAGCCCCACTGTCAGGCAACAGTTAGGGCCATCTACATGACATCAGACCTCAGAGACTACAGTGCTCTGTTCAGACTCCTCAGCAATCCATCGATAATGAATGTTTGTCAAGGGCTTTATAGGCCAGGCCTTGGTCTTATGTGTCATCCTACTTCACCATGGAGGGGCTGTTGTTTGCCCTTTAAACAGGCAAGGAAACAGTCTTAGAGAGGACAGATCCCTTTTCTGAGGTGGTACAGGTGAGACAGGGTAAAGTGGACAGGACTTGATTCTGGGACAATCAGGACTTCCTAGGGGAAGAGGGCACTTGTTCAAGAGATGTAGAGAAAGTATGCCAGGAATGAGGAGGTGCTTCAGGCGGTGCCTAGCATGCCGGGACTTAGCATGTCCATGCACTCCTCATGGAGTAGACAAGAGCTGTGGTTGTGGGGGTTAGGAAGAGAGGCCACACTTCTCAGAAATGCCTGTCATCTGCCCCCAGGCAGTCAGCCTTGAAAATCTTGTGTTTTCAGGGAGCACCAGAGACTCTTGCTAGCTTACTACTTCAGGACATGTGCAGGGTTGGAAGCTTAGGTGCTCCTGATTCAGGACCCTGATTGTTGGTGCACAGGCGGCTGAGCCTAGTCTCTGTTCCAGGGGGACTCTGGTGGGCCCTTGGTCTGTGAGAAGAATGGTGTGGCTTACCTGTATGGCATCATCAGCTGGGGTGATGGTTGTGGGCGGCTCAACAAGCCAGGAGTCTACACCCGTGTGTCCAATTATGTGGACTGGATCAATGACCGCATTCGACCACCCAAGCGACCTGCAGCTGCCTCCTGAACCCCTCGTCCCCAAGGAGGGAGTGCCCATAATTCCCTTTCTACATGTTTCAATAAAAGTGTTTCCAGGGACCTGGCTTCACAGTGTCAGTGCCTCTAGTCAGGCAGCTCTTTGTGTCCAAGCTCTGACCTGGCCCTTCAGTGTAAATGGTGTGGCTTCAGGGGTGGGGCCTGAAGCTAGTGTAGCTCCTGGGTGTGGTTAGGAGCCTCTCACTTCACAAAATGGCTCCAGGTGGCCAGGTGGGATGTCAGAGTCAGATTCCTCTAGGCCCTACCCCAGACAGATATGTGCCCAGGGTCCAGGCACCCTAAGCTACTAGGCTGAGAAATTGAAGTCAAGTCCAGTTCCTCAGATCATGGACAAGTATAGCTGCCTGTGGCCACGAAACAACTGGGTTCACCTGAAAGAGGGGCTGGGAATGAAAGGAAGGGATGGAAGGGTGAGAAAAGATATAGCCAAGACAAGTATCCTGATCAAGGCTCAAAGTTTAATGTTCAGTTTTCAAATAAAAAGGGAAAACCCCACCTCTACCACTGGACCCCCTTCTTGCTTCAGCCAGCATGGGTGGGTGAGGGGAATCCATCCTTAATCACAGCTGGAGGTATCTCAAGGCAAGCTCAGCAGGCAGTCTATTCTTCTCAGCTCCTGGAGCAGACTGTAGTGTAGCCAAGGTGGGTAACACCCCCTGGGTCCTATTGTTTGGTCTACTGTGGTAAACAAGATCCTTCAGGCCTGCTCAAGACTGGGGGGAGGGCACAATTCCCCCCCCCCCCTTTAGTTTAAAAGATGGCAGTGCCAGCAGCTGAACGGGGCACAAGATTTCATCTCGTCTAGGGTATCGAGTGGCTGGGCAACCATGCCTGGCTTAGGTCGGTGTCTATATTGCTCCTATATTACCCATCTTCGAGGAAAATATACATAGCATATTGATGTATGTCTCTGCCTTAGGTTTATAGGAGCTCAAGAACACTCTTACCCATCTTTGACTAACCAGCTATCATTGGCACACTCTTTCCCATATAGACCAAAGCCACATTCAGACCAAAGGACTTGTGGGCATGCACTCAATGCAGTTCTTCATAGTGATGGATAACTGTCATGATGAATAGCTGAGCTTACTGAGAGTGATCCTGTGTGAGGGCAATCAATCTGCTTAAAATACAAGGTTCAAAGGTTAAAATCAACATGATTATCTAAGCAATGTAGAAAATAAGGTTGAGTCTTCTGCCTCTCTCCCGGATCTGAGGCCTGAAGCAGACACCCGCCCGGTCTGCTTCTGGGGGCACAGGATCCCTCCTGACCCACCCTAGAGGGTGCAAGGAACCCAGAGCA
>JANHMN010000007.1:50301100-50313218 GCA_030674055.1 Rhabdomys pumilio | reverse complement strand
CAGGATCCCTCCTGACCCACCCTAGAGGGTGCAAGGAACCCAGAGCAATAGGTAAGAAGACCTGCTCACTGCCCTAGGCCCAGAGCTGAGTGCAGGGAGTGCTCAGATTCCAGCAGAACCCCAAACTCTGCCCCTGCAGAATAGTACACCCCTTCCGCCTCTTTCCCGGATCTGCCCGGTCTGCTTCTGGGGATACTGGATCCCTCCTGACCCACCCTAGAGGGTGCAAGGAACCCAGAGCAGTAGAGGATCCACTGAACCCAGAGTGGCAGAGGACCAAAGGAACTCAGAGCAACAGACAACATATCACTAGACATAATAGAGGAGCCACGGCACTCAGAGCAGTGGACACATTAGCCTGAGACATCCAAGAAGAGACATTACAACCAGAACAGTGGACACCTAGCTGGACTGCTACCTAGGAGACACCATATTCTGAGTCATCCAAGAGCTACCATTGTACTCAGAGCAGCTAGAGAAGATCACAGAAACATTGGGACCCTGAGGAAACCAGAAACAAGCAAGATAACTGGAAAGGGAGGCCTCAGTCAGAGACAGAAAGTACAGGGAGCACTAGAGTTAACCAGATGGCAAAAGGCAAGCGCAAGAACGTAAGCAACAGAATCCAAAGTTACATGGAAACATCAGAACCCAGTTCCCCCATCATAGCAAGCCCCGAACACCCCATCACACCAGAAAAGCAGGATTCAGAATTAAAATCTCTTCTCATGATGATGTTAGAGGACTTTAAGAAGGACATAAATAACACTCTCAAAGAAATTAAGGAGAACACAGGCAGACAGATAGAAGCCCTTAAAGAGGAAACACAAAAATCCCTTAGGGAATTGGAAGAAAAAATAACCAAGCAGGAGAAGGAATCAAACAAAACCTTCCAAGATTTAAAAACGGAAGTAGAAACAATAAAGAAATCACAAAGGGAGACTACCCTGGAGATAGAAAACCTAAAAAAAGGATCAGGAGTCATAGACACAAGTATCACCAACAGAATACAAGAGATAGAAGAGAGAATCTCATGTGCAGAAGATACCATGGAAAACATTGACACAACTGTCAAAGAAAATGCAAAATGCAAAAAGCTACTAACCCAAAACAAACAGGAGATCCAGGACACAATGAGAAGGCCAAACCTAAGGATAATAGGTATAGATAAGGGGGAAGACTCCCAACTTAAAGGACCAGTAAATATCTTCAACAAAATTATAGAGGAAAACTTTCCTAACCTACAGAAAGAAAGGTCCATAAATATACAAGCCTACAGAACTCCAAATACTATAGACCAGAAGAGAAATACCTCCCGTCACATAATAATCAAAACATCAAATGTACAAAACAAAGAAAAAATACTAAAAGCAGTAAGGGAAAAAGGTAAAGTACCATATAAAGGTCGACCTATAAGAATTACACCAGACTTCTCACCAGAGACTATAAAAGCTAGAAGATCCTGGACGGATATCATACAGACCCTAAGAGAACACAAATGCCAGCCCAGACTACTATACCCAGCAAAACTTTCAATCAATATTGATGGAGAAACCAAAATATTCCATGACAAAATCAAATTTGCACAATATCTTAACACAAATCCAGCACTTCAAAGGATAATTGGGGAAAAACTCCAACACAAGGAGGGAAACTACAACCTAGAAAAAGCAAGAAAGTAATCTTCCAACAACCCTAAAAGAAGACCCCTACACAAACATAACTCCAATGCCAATAATAACAAAAATAACAGGAAACAACATTCATTATTCCTTAATATCTCTTAATATCAATGGACTCAATTCTCCAATAAAAAGACATAGACTATCAGACTGGATACATAAACACAACCCAGAATTTTGCTGCATACAGGAAATGCACCTCTGTGAAAAAGACAAACACTAACTACCTCAGAGTAAAAGGATGGAATACAATCTTACAAGCAAATGGTCCCAAGAAACAAGCTGGAGTAGCCATTCTAATAGCAAATAAAATCAATTTTCAACCAATAGTAATCAAAAAAGATAAAGAAGGACACTTCATATTCATCAAAGGAAAAATGTACCAAGAGGAACTTGCAATTCTGAACATCTATGCTCCAAACACAAGGGCACCCACATACATAAAAGAAACTTTACTAAAACTTAAAGCATATATTACACCCCACACAATAATAGTGGGAGATTTCAACACCCCACTCTCAGCTATGGACAGATCATGGAAACAGAAACTAAATTGAGACACAATGAAACTAACAGAAGTTATGAACCAATTGGATTTAACTGACATCTATAGAACATTTCATCCTAAAACAAAAGTATATACCTTTTTCTCAGCACCTCATGGTACCTTCTCCAAAATAGACCATATAATTGGTCACAAAACAGGCCTCAACAGATACAAAAAGATTGAAATAATCCCTTGTACCCTATCAGACCACCATGGACTAAGACTTGTCTTTGACATGGACAAAAACAACGGAAAGTCCACATACACGTGGAAACTGAACAATGCTCTACTCAATGATAACTTGGTCAAGGAAGAAATAAAGAAAGAAATTAAAGACTTTTTTAGATGCAAATGAAAATGAAGACACTTCATATCAAAATTTGTGGGACTCCATGAAAGCAGTACTGAGAGGAAAAAACATAGCTCTAAGTGCCCACAAAAAGAAACTGGAAAGAGCGTACATTAACAACTTGACAGCACACCTGAAAGCGTTAGAAAAAAAAGAAGCTAATATACCCAAGAGGAGTAGACGACAGGAAATAATCACACTCAGGGCCGAAATCAACCAAGTTGAAACAAAAAGAACTATACAAAATATCAACAAAACCAGGAGCTGGTTCTTTGAGAAAATCAACAAGATAGACAAACCCTTAGCCAGACTAACCAAAGGGCGCAGAGACAGCACTCAAATCAATAAAATTAGAACTGAAAAGGGAGACATAACGACAGAAACAGAGGAAATTAAAAAAATCATTAGATCCTACTACAAAGTTGAAAACTCTGGATGAAATGGACAGCTTTCTAGATAGATACCAGGTACCAAAGTTAAACGAGGAGCAGATAAACCATCTAAACAGTCCTATAACCCCTAAAGAAATAGAAGCAGTCATCAAAAATCTCCCCACCAAAAAAAGTCCGGGGCCAGATGGTTTTAGTGCAGAATTCTACCAGACCTTCCAGGAAGACCTAATACCAATTCTCTTCAAACTATTCCACAGAATAGAAACAGAAGGAACAATACCCAATTCGTTCTATGAAGCTACAATTACACTCATACCAAAGCCTCACAAAGACCCAACAAAGAAAGAGAACTACAGACCAATCCCTCTTATGAATATTGATGCAAAAATACTCAATAAAATTCTCACAAACCAAATCCAAGAACACATCAAAGCAATCATCCATCATGATCAGGAATGCAGGAATGCAGGGTTGGTTCAATATTCGAAAATCCATCAATGTAATCAACTACATAATAACTCAAAGAAAAAAATCACATGATCATCTCGCTGGATGCTGAGAAAGCATTTGACAAAATTCAACATCCCTTCAATGTTAAAAGTCCTGGAAAGAGCAGGAATTCAAGGTCCATACCTAAACATAGTAAAAGCAATATACAGCAAGCCAGTAGCCAACGTCAAACTAAATGGACAGAAACCTGAAGCAATCTCACTAAGATCAGGGACTAGACAAGGCTGTCCACTCTCACCCTACCTATTCAATATAGTACTGAAAGTCCTAGCTAGAGCAATTAGACAACAAAAGGAAGTCAAAGGGATACAAATAGGAAAAGAAGAAGTCAAAATTTCTCTATTTGCAGATGATATGATAGTATACTTAAGTGACCCTAAAATTTCCATCAGAGAACTCCTAAACCTGATAAACAACTTCAGTAAAGTGGCTGGATATAAAATCAACTCAAACAAATCAGTAGCCTTCCTATACTCAAATGATAAACAGGCTGAGAAAGAAATTAGGGAAATGACACCCTTCACAATAGTCACAAACAATATAAAATATCTTGGAGTGAACCTAACCAAGCAAGTGAAAGATCTGTATGACAAGAACTTCAAATCTCTGAAGAAAGAAATTGAAGAAGACCTCAGAAGATGGAAAGATCTCCCATGCTCCTGGATTGGCAGGATTAATTTAGTAAAAATGGCCATCTTGCCAAAAGCAATCTATAGATTCAATGCAATCCCCATCAAAATTCCAAATCAATTCTTCATAGAGATAGAAAGAGCAATTTGCAAATTTATTTGGAACAACAAAAAACCCAGGATAGTGAGAACTATTCTCAACAACAAAAGAACTTCGGAGGGAATCACCATCCCTGAACTCAAACTGTACTACAGGGCAATAGTAATAAAAACTGCATGGTATTGGTACAGATACAGGCAGGAAGATCAATGGAATAGAATTGAAGACCCAGAAATGAGCCCACATACCTATGGTCACCTGATCTTTGACAAAGGAGCTAAAACCATACAGTGGAAAAAGGACAGCATTTTCAGCAAATGGTGCTGGTTCACCTGGAGGTCAACATGTAGAAAAATGCAAATCGATCTATGCTTGTCTCCTTGTACAAAGCTCAAATCCAAGTGGATAAAAGACCTTCACTTAAAATCAGATACACTGAAACTAATAGAAGAGAAGGTGGGGAAGACCCTTGAATACCTAGGCACAGGGGAAAAGTTTCTGAACAGAACACCAATGGCTTATGCTCTAAGATCAAGAATTGACAAATGGGACTTCATAAAATTGCAAAGCTTCTGTAAGGCAAAGGACATTGTCAATAAGACAAAACGGCAACCAACAGATTGGGAAAAGATCTTAACCAATCCCACATCCAATAGAGGGCTAATATCCAAGATTTATAAAGAACTCAAGAAATTATACTTCAGAAAACCATATAACCCTATTAAAAAATGGGGAACAGAGCTAAACAAAGAATTCTCAACAGAGGAAACTCGAATGGCTGAGAAGCACCTTAAGAAATGCTCAACATCCTTAGTCATCAGGGAAATGCAAATCAAAACAACCCTGAGATACCATCTCACACCAGTCAGAATGGCTAAGATCAAAAACTCAGGTGATAGTAGATGCTGGCGAGGATGTGGAGAAAGAGGAACACTTCTCCACTGTTGGTGGGATTGCAAGCTGGTACAACCACTCTGGAAATCAGTCTGGCGGTTCCTCAGAAAACTGGACATAGCATTACCTGAGGATCCAGCTATACCACTCCTGGGCATATACCCAGAAGACGCTCCAACATATAACAAGGACATATGCTCCACTATGTTCATAGCAACCTTATTTATAATAGCCAGAAGCTGGAAAGAACCAAGATGTCCCTCAACGGAGGAATGGATACAAAAAATGTGGTACATCTACACAATGGAGTATTACTCAGCTATTAAAAATAATGAATTCGAGAAATTTATAGTCAAATGGATGGATCTAGAAGTTACCATCCTGAATGAGTTAACCCAGTCATAGAACACACATGGTATTTACTCACTGTTAAGCAGATGTTAGCCCAAAAACTTAGAATAGCGAAGACTCAACCCACAGACCACGTGAAGCTCATGAAGAAGAAGACCAAGAGGGGATGCCTCAGTTCTACTTAGAACCAGTAACAAAAATACTCAAGGGAGCAATTATGGAAACAAAACATGGGACAGAAACTGAAGGAGGAGCCATCAGGAGACCATTCCACCTGGACATTCATCCCATGTACTGTCACCTAAGCTAGACGTTGATGTAGAAGACTGGAAATGCATGCTGTCAAGAACATATTATAGCTGTCTCCTTAGAGATCTGCCAGAGACTGACACATTCAGAGGACGATGCTCACAGCTAACCACTGATATGATCAAGGGTTTCCCAATGGAGAACTTAGAAGACTGAAGGAGCAGAAAGGGTTTGTGACCCCAAGAGGAAAGTAACAATACCAAACAATCCAGAGCCCCCCAGGGTCTAAACCACCAGCCTGGGAGCACATAGGGAGGGACCTACGACTCTAGTGGTATATGTATGGGAGGATGGCCTTGTTGGGCATAGGTGGGAGAGGAGATTCTTGGTCCCATGAAAAACGAACACAGAAGGGGGGGAATGTGAGGGTGAAGAGGGGGTAGTGGGGGTGGGGGGTAGGTGCGGGCACAGCCTCATAGAAGGGATATAAGGAGGGAGGAGGGGATAAGGGGTTCCTGGGTGGTGGGGGAAATGGGATAAGAGGATAAAACTTGAAATGTAAATATTATAACCAACTACATAAAAGGGGGGAAAAAAGGTTGTTAGAACCAACATCTTTAAAAAAAATGTCAGCCCTCTAGGAAAAAAAATTTTTTTTCCTTGATACTAAAACTTGTCCAGAGAATTGTATATTGCAGAATACACAGCCTTGGTGTATCTACTCATCAAGCAAAACGAGCAGACCTATTCAAACCTCCGGTGTCTGGGAATTCCATCTGGATGCAGTGAAAACACAGCGTCAGAAGTTTATCAATTTACTCTTCCCCCCACCCCTCTTCTAATATCTCAACGCCTGTAATCAGCTTGAAGAAGTTAAAGAAGAGTCAGCGCCACTATTCCCTGGGCTTGGGGACTAAGGTGGTTAATATGGGGCTGTCTCTCTGGAGAACAGCAGTGATTTTATTGGAACAGGGAGGATTAGCTAGGATTTATGGCATAGCCATAACCTATTGGTAGAAATCTGTATAATTTAGTATCAAGATGAAGTTATAACTTCTTAAATGGTACAAAATTCACTTGGATTTCAAATTTAAGGTTTTCATTGGTATAAGCTTCTTACTGATATGAAAGTGAAATGAATATAGATACTCTCATGGGCATTGTGCCTGTATAATACATTTAGAAATACAAGGCTTAGACCCAGTCCTTCTTTAACTTTTTTAACTGATTTGGGATGATTAGCCTGTGAGTTAAGAGACTATAGCAAATTCATGACTTTGAGTTTATTGTTAGGGTGTTTTCTATATTTTATTTAGAAATAGCTGAGAGGAGATAACAGACAACAGTCCAGGTTACCTTACATGGATAGTTGGATTTCAAAACGTCAGAAATCCATAGAACTGACGTCACAAACATTTCTATATTAATGTTCATTTTGATTAGAGACCTGTCTGCTCCTGACAGCTTTCCGTCTTGGATTCTAAGAAGAAATTGAGCATCCTTGGAGTTACTCCAGTTGTGGTGAGATAGCTACCGGGCAAGAACTGCCTTTCTCCATCTACAGACAAATTACTGTCCAGAAAAGGACACACTTGCAGAATAGTCGACTGATTATATCTGCCTAGACAGAGTAACCAGCCCTTAATAATTCTGCAGCACTAAAGTCTGTCAGATGAGTTTGGGCCAGAAGGCTGAAGATTTGATGCTCCAACGTTCGGTAGTATAGGGGTTGTCCAGGTGTTCAGCTGTCTCTATAAATTGGCTAAGTTTTAGAAGCTATGCTTAGTGCTTCCCATAAATTCAGATAATTTAGTCATTCTGGATTTCTGACAGCATTGAAGACCTATAGACTCATAGCCAATCCAGGCTATTTACCTTGAGAGAAAAGATCTGAGTGGAGGGTTCTCAGCTGACATTCATTCTAAAGCCAAAAAAAAGCCAGGTTCAAAACTAAGTGTTCTAGTCAAGAGAGACAACAGAGGTTCTGGCTAGTCAACAAAAGGATGGACTGGGTATTAAGACTATCTTGTACCTCACTGGTACAAATAGGAATAATTATGCTCTAATTGTATTCTGAGAGAAAAGCTTTATTTTAACAGGAAGGGTAATATGTAGGAGGAGCTAAGGGGAAAGGAGCACCGAGAGGAAAAGATGGAGTAAGGAAAGGAGAAGATGAAGTAGATGAGAAGCTCGATAATGAGAGAGAAAAAGAGAGAGAAAGAGAGAGGGGGCATGGAGGCAGAAGTTCACGTGTCTCCACTAGTCAAAGATAGTTTACATAGCTAGGTTGGGTATTAGGTTACACTTCTGATTGAGCATTACCATACTTATAAAGCCCTTGGTTAACATTTAAAAAAAATTGTGTAAAAGCCAAATGGAAAAGGGGGGGGGCACAGTGTAGGGGTTTTCTGGGGAGGGGAAATGGGGAAAGGGATTGGCATCTGAAATGTAAATAAAATATCCAATAAAAAAAGATAAAAAAGAAAAGAAAAGAAAAGAAGGTTGAAAGTGGAAATGTCCAGTGTCTAATCCAACTGCTGGTTAACAGGGATTAGACGCAAGGTCTGGCCACCAGGTATATAGTGGGTGGCTTTAAGTATTGATGAAGACTGCAAGTCAGGTTAAATCAGCTGGCTGATAAGGATTTCAAGCCACCTTCATCATTAGAATCATAATTATTAGGCTCAAGATCTGTGTCCACTTGACGGACCAGACTTTCAGGTAGCCATCGGGCTCCATTTTCTTTCTTTCTTTTTTCTTTTTTTTTTTTTTTTTTTTTTTGAGAAAATGTAGACTGAGCCACGACCCCAAATTAAAACTGGGTAGGGACCACTCCAAATTTTAGTTAGGGGGTCTCTCCATAAGACCCTGGCAAATAAGCTGGAAGTGACTGGATGCCAGTGGCAATCCGCTGCAGACTGACCTTTAGCATCAGTTTGCAGAAAATTTAAAACAAATAAGACAAGGTGTAATTCCCCCTTCTTAGTTTTAAAGAGCCAATTTTTTAGAGTGCAATGTGCACGTTCAACAATTTCTTGTCCCATTGGGTTAGAAGGAATCTTAGTAATATTAAATTGTCAACAAAACATCTCAGATGTTTTGACTGTAGTCAAATAACTGCAATAGCCAGTTCCATTACCTATCTTCATCTGAGAAGCAATAACTAATTACATTTTTAGTTGTTTCTCTTGTTAAAGCAGTTGCAACTTGAAGGCCTAAAAGGTGTCAAGCCACATGTACATATTTTAATTTTCTAAAATAAAAAATGAGTAACATATACTTGCCATAATTGATTACGTATAAGTCCTCAAGGCTCAACACCATTATGAAAAATTTGAGGACACCAAGAACAAGTTTTTGCAACTTAACTTGCACACTTTCTAGAAATGCCAAATTATCGTCTCAAGTCATTACTATTTTGATGATGTAAAGAACAAGATTGTATGACCAATTGTTTCTGCAAGGTCTACAATCTTCCTGGCATACAAATCTGCTCTGGCATTGCCATGGGGTCCAGGCAATCCAATATGAGCTCTTAAATGTCATAAAGTTAAGGAACAGTACACGTTTCTTAAATTAAGCTGTATTTTTATAAATAAAATTTGAGAATTAGCAATATCTTAAAAAGGAACAATTTTAAGCAACTGTAAATCATGAGCCATGACGGGCGGTGGTGTCCCATACCTTTAATCCCAGCACTTGGGAGGCAGAGGCAGGCGGATTTCTGAGTTCGAGGCCATCTTGGTCTACAGAGTGAGTGCCAGGACAGCCAAGGCTATACAGAGAAACCCTGTCTCAAATAAATAAATAAATAAATAAATAAATCATGAGCCATATACTGGCTATGAGAATACAAATTGAAAGCTTGAATTTTCAGTATTTCAACCAGTGGCTACAACACATAATTTAATTATTTGTACTGAAGCAGGGGAAACTCAAGAAAATGAACATGTGATCTAATTACATTTATTGCCTTCTCAATAGATGAGGCATCTGTAAATAAAGTAAACATCTTTTCTATGGGCTGCATGAAATTTATAAGAAATGTAAAAGCATGCACAGAGGAAAAACTGTAACAACTTGTCTTTTGGATAATGATTATCAAATTTGCCTAAAAAGTTTGCCATGTAGTAGGCCAAATATCATTATTTTTCAATAACCAATCTAATTGCTATTTGGAATAAGGAATAAACATTTTATCCAAAATGTTTTTAGGATTCTATCTTGCAATTTTGTATTAACACAGTAACAATTTTATAATAGGATGTTCAAACTTTACTTGCAGATGAAGGAAGATGAATCTACATTAATGGTTTCTTTTGTCAAAAGGCTGTTGTGAGCACATGAGTAGCAATAACTCAAACAGCCAACAATTTATCAAAGTCTATATAATTTATCTGTTGATAAATAACAGCTTACTTTACTTTCAGTAAGCTGTTACTTTACTTTTTGTTTACTGATGATGATGTCCTCCTCATCAGTTAATTGTCAAGGGGAATTAGAACTTGCATCTCCCTTGAGAATATCAAACAGAGGTTCAAGTTCTCTTATGGTAAGCTTAAGATGAGGTTTTAGCCAATTAATATATCTTAACAACTTTTGAAAATCAGTAAAAGTAACCCCCCCTTTTTTTGCATGTATACCTGCAAGCCAGAAGAGGGCACTAGATCCCATCACAGATGGTTGTGAGCCACAATGTAGTTGCTGGAATTGAACTCTAATATTTTTTTGTTCTGAGTCTAGCCTTTAACAGCTGAGCCATCTCTCTAGCCCCAACTAGCCAGTTTTATCAGAATTTATGTGCCACAACCTGTTTAAGATATAACTGAGGTCTCAAATATTGAAAAGATATTGCCTTTGAATCTTTTCTGGAGTAACAAGCACTCCAAAATTTTAAAGCTCATTATATTAGAGCAAAGGCTTGCAGAAAAACTCCTTTAGAGATATCAGCTAATAAAATACCATACAATGAATAATATACACTGAAAGATTCAAACTCTTCTTGTATTAAAGCAACAACAAAGTTTTTTATATAATGTAAGGCTATTAACCATTCCTTGAGGCAAACCTTTCTAATAATATTGCTTCATGGGCTCTCAAAAATTGCAAGCAAATTCACTAAATGCAAACCTCCCACCTTTACCAGCAATGTAAAGGAATGGTATAAAAACAGTCTTTTGGATCTATAATAATTCTATATGCATTTACTAGAATGGCAGCTGGAGTAGGCAAGTCAGGCTGTAATGCCCCATTAGTTTCATAAATCTTAAGTTTGAACTTTGTTTTGGATTAATTGAATAACCAATTTCTTGTAGCCGAGTGAGAGTATCAGATTAAAGGCCAATTTTGTCCTCTAATAATTGTTACATCAGTCCCAGTATCTATTAATCCTTCAAAACCTTTTCCTTCAGTTATTAGCTTAAGATTAGGTCTCTTGCTAGTAACTGATTGAACCCAATACACCTCAGAGGAACCAAAGCCGTCTCGTCCTCTCTCATTCTTAACAAATTTGGAAGGAAGGAGATGCAAAGGAACCAAAACAAGTTGAGCAATTCTTTTGCCAGCAGGTACAGTTATAATGTCATGGAGGGAAGCAGCCATAATTTTAATTTCTCTAGCATAATCATTATCTATATAACTCTAGGCCCATAAACTGTTTGTTGTGAATGTCTTTGGGTCTGAGATTAACACACATCCCCTACAAGAAACAAGCAAGGCAATAAACAAATTTTGGAAAACACCTTTCTAGGGGCTTGTCATGAAGACCAAGACAAAAGGAATGTCTGTTACCCAAGCTTCTGCTGAGCCCAGTCTGCATTGTCTTAATTCAAATGTAAATGTTCTTAATATTGGCCTGTTTTATGAGGCCTGGCCCAAAGATTATCCTTTTTGTAGGCCTATACTATAGTGCCACAGTTGTTTTTAAAACTTTAATTTAACTCTACTAGCTGTATCTTTTTCTCTATAAACATGGGTGAATCAGAAAATTCAAAGCTCATGATTGAACTGTCTGTCAGCTGCAGCCAATGGAATGTTGGCAGTTTAACTATGTTTTTCAGTTTCCTTTGTAATATTAGAGTATAACTATAATTCTGAGAAACAAAACCAATTTTTAACAATGTAAACAATCCGTTTTCTCTAAAATCAACACCAAGTAGATTACCTTTATGTTACAAAGTTTTGCTGCCAGTTCTTATATGTGATTGTGTAGAGTGAAAAATTATAAAGATCATTTTATAAAATATATACAGGCTCTGTAGATTCCTTCTCCCTAACCTGAGTAGCTGAAGCCGCAGCCTACAGTTAATCAGTTAACAAAGAATTCGGAGTTACAGGACAAAGAGCTGCTGAGTCATCTGAGGAATAGGCCGGATACGAGAGACAAACATCCGCCTGCAGGAACTACACCCTCCCC
>JANHMN010000007.1:50240051-50301090 GCA_030674055.1 Rhabdomys pumilio | reverse complement strand
TCCTGAGACCCTAGTGGGGTCCCCTTTGGGGAACTCCAGACCTTTCAATTGCATGATAGTGCAGCCTTTAATATCTCATTAAAGAGACATTGCTTTTAAATCTTATCTTTATACATTTGGTTTCTGAATGACTCTAACCCTGAGTTACCAGTCTTAAGCCAACTTTTGTTACCAAAGTTTTAAATTTTAATCATACCCAATAACTTATATGTCAATAATTATAACCAAGACATGTAGAACATATTTATACTTTTAAAACCAATCAGAAACAAAAATGAAGTGACAACATATTTTATATTTAGACTAAACAAAATTTTCTTGTTTTTTTCTAGCTGTAATTTCAAGAGAAAGGCACCTCATCACAGAGATTTTTCTAGGAAAAACAACTCTTAGCTTCCTTATAGAATCCAAAAAGCTGTTGGTCCCTTTTAAAAGCAGCTTATACCGACAATCAATTTCTGAAAAGGCTTTTCTAGTTCAGCTCGCCTCTTAGCCACAGGTGTAAGGTAACTTCTGAGCCTCTGCTGTGCATATTAAGATTGCCTTTAAAACCAAGTTAAATTAGACCAAGGGGTGGATCAAGAAATTTTGATGATCTTTCCTTTTGAACATAAAACATAGAACACCATAAAACAGAACACCAATCACTCAAACAACGAAACAAAAAACAAACAATTGACACATGTGGACATTGGTGCACCAAGGACAGACAACGGCCTCTAGGAGCCAAAGAGAAACTCTGTACATCTCTGAATTTTCTCGTGCTTTTAGGAGAGCTCTGAAACAGCCTTTTCATTCTTTTTTGCTGACACAGCCCAGAGAGGACAACTGCTTTTCTGAAGCCCTTTCTCTCTCTCATATTCAAGATCTAACTCTTCATCTCTTTCTTTAGGAGATGTAGTGGCAGCTATTGATATTTACTCCTCAGTGCCCTGCTTTTTTCAGTTTTCCAATTCCTTCTAACCCTGCTCCTCTCTGCCTGGAGCAGCTCTTAGGCTACAAGAAAATGCCTATTTAGAATTCTCTATCCCAAAATTGGTTGTCACCTCCTAGATGAGGTCCTGTCGGGTCAACACTTACTCAACCTAGACTGTATCCCCTTAAACACAGCCTTCAAAAAATAACCATAACTAGCGCTAGTATCAATGGTGTTTGCTGCTTAACGAGTGTGCGGGATACTCTCCTTCCTGTTCCGTTTTCTGTGGAGCTCCACCCAAGACAGCATTCCTCAGCTGGTCCTTCGTTTTCAGGTTCCTCATTGTGGCGCCATTCTGTAGCTGCCTGTGGCCACAAAACAACTGG
Source organism: Rhabdomys pumilio (assembly GCA_030674055.1). Classification (NCBI taxonomy): domain Eukaryota; kingdom Metazoa; phylum Chordata; class Mammalia; order Rodentia; family Muridae; genus Rhabdomys; species Rhabdomys pumilio. Next base: position 50,299,788 of record JANHMN010000007.1, on the reverse strand, counting down.
GTTCACCTGAAAGGGGGGCTAGGAATGAAAGGAAGGGATGGAAGGGTGAGAAAAAGATATAGCCAAGACAAGTATCCTGATCAAGGCTCAAAGTTTAATGTTCAGTTTTCAAATAAAAAGGGGAAACCCCACCTCTACCACCGGACCCCCTTCTTGCTTTAGCCAGAGTGGGTGAGGGGAATCCATCCTTAATCACAGCTGGAGGTGTCTCAAAGCAAGCTCAGCAGGCAGTCTATTCTTCTCAGCTCCTAGAGCAGACCATAGTGTAGCCAAGGTGGGTAACACCCCCTGGGTCCTATTGTTTGGTCTACTGTGGTAAACAGGATCCTTCAGGCCTGCTCAAGACTGGGGGGAAGGGCACAGACAAGGACAGGTCCTGCACCAAACAGAGCTAAAGAAGATAGCTTCAAGATGGCAGCCTTCCAAAAGTTCCCATCAGCTGTGACAGCTCTGAAGGAAACCTGAGGAGCAGGGACCATATCTGGGGTGTAGTAACTTACTACTGCTGGTCCTAAGCACATAGGAGCCAGGCTTGCCTCGGTCCAGACAGGGTATGAAGCTAGCTTGTTCTGAAAGGACAAGATGGTGTGGTGGGGGAGCAGGGAACAGACTCTTTAAGCCTGTGGGCTGTGGGAGGGGCTGGGTGTGCCTCTAGGATCTCCGAAGTCTCTGGCATGAAAATTCATCACCAGTTGAGGAGGCACATGGAGGTGCTGTAAAGCAAGATGGCAGGTAAGGGGAACAGGACAGGGCAGAAGACAGCCATCCCTGTGGGTGAGCAAAGCTAACACACTCAGACTGGAAGACAGATACCAAGGAAAGCCCACAGCTCCTGACCCTGTGGCCTGAGTGGAGCCAGCTGATGGCACCTTGTTCAGTGTCTCTAGCTGGGACCCTGTTTCCCCATGCCTGTCCTCCTCAGTTGACCTGAGGTGCTCCTTGCTCTGCCCTCTGCAGCTTCACCTACTGTGGTCTCTTCTTCACATGGCAGCAGGATCTTGCCATGCCTCGTCTAGAGTCTGTTCATCTCTGGGTGATGCTTTTGCCCCAGCCCACTCAGAAGTCATCAAGTGCTCAGCCTGTGGCCTCACTACCCCCACCCGTGAACTCTCCCACTACTACCTGAAGTACCAGGAGGTTCTCTGTGGATGACCCTCATGCCCTCATCCTACTCTTATACCATCCATCTGAGGGGACTGATCCAGCAGGGTCTGCTCCCAATGCATTCTTCCTGGTCAGAAGGACACTGACTCTGCCAGGCCCACGGCTCTCAGTCCTGAAGAGTTTAGAACTGCAGCCAGTTCAGGTGGCCAGCTGCTTGCTGACATTGATCTACTGGTCCAGTTTTTTCCATGGAAGTAAGTCTCTGGTTGTGTGACACCCCACCCCCCAAATAGGGACCTTTAAGTCAACTAAGAGCCAGTGGAGCTGGTGGGCTGATTTGTTTTTTTCTGGGTGACAATTAGGATGGGCCATAGCCCAGTGTGACTGGAGTCAGCATAGAAAGAGAAGGTTAGCATACAGGTATGCACAGATGGGTGAGTTTGTTTGGATCCAGGGAGAAAATGAGGCAATAAATCAAGGAGAGTGGCCCCAGGTGAACACACTCCCTTCCATAACCACCTGGGACTACTGAGCCATCCTTGATTCCCCTCATCTTGACTACATGTTGGTCCTACCAAGGGACCAGCCCACTGGGATGTGACAGCCAGACGCTGCTTTCATTGCTCTGCTGCTTTGGATTTGTTTGTGCAGTGTGTGATCTACGTCACCTTTCCTATGTCTATGACTGTACTGTTCTATAGACTCAGATAATAAGCTCTAGAGGATTCCTCTTTTCTTCAAGATTATTTGAGATTCTGGACATGATTGCGATGCTCTGCCCTCGAGAAGCTGGTAGAATCTATGTATAATCTTACTTGGCCTGGACTTTTCTTTAGGGCTGTGTTTCCTGAGCCATGGTTTTTTTTATTTTTTTTTTTTCTGTTTTGGTTTTTCAAGACAGGGTTTCTCTGTGTAGTCCTGGCTGTCCTGGAACTCACTCTGTAGACCAGGCTGGCCTTGAACTCAGAAATCCGCCTCCCTCTGCCTCCCAAGTGCTGGGATCAAAGGCGTGCGCCCCCACTGCCCGGCTGAGCCATGGTTTTAAATAGTTCTAGTTGTGGATGTTATTTCTTCTGAAGCCTGTGTGCTCCAAAATGTAGACTTTAAGTTGACTGTCTCATCTTCTGGTGACTCACGGTTCATTCCTACACAGGCCATCATGGCGGGTAAGTGTGGTAGTGGGTGCTGAGGCAGCTGGTTGCCCTGTGCCCACAATCAGGAAGCAGAGAGGGTGATGGTATTCAGCCCATTTTCTTCTTTTTGGTAATTATTTTATTATCATTTTTTAAGTGTGTGTTTTTTTCTGCATATATGTCTTCGCACCATGTACATGCCTGGTGCCCAGAGAGGCCAGAAGGTGGCATTGGATCCCCTGGAATTGAGGTTACAGATGGTTGCTGGCCACCATGTGGATGCCCGAGTTTAATCTGGATCTGCTGGGAGAGCGGCCTACACTCTTAACTGCTGGGCCATCTTTTCAGCCCCTCCTTTCCACTGTTTATTCAGTCTAAAACCTCAGCCCACAGACTGGTCTGCCCACACTCGGGGTGGTTGTACTGGTTCTCTAGAGTTCTCTAGAGTAACAGAACTTATAGAATGAATCTCATCTATAGAAAGAGAATTTATGGGTTGGTGAGATGGCTTAGCGGTTAAGAGCACTGGCTGCTCTTCCCGAGGTCCTGAGTTCAATTCCCAGCAACCACGTGGTGGCTCACAATCTTCTATAGGGGGAACCGATGCACTCTTCAGACCAGCAGGTATATATGAAGCAGAGCATTTATACATTAAATAAATAAAAATTAAAAAAGAAAAGAAATGAGATTTATTAGAATGACTTAGAAGCTGTGGTCCAGCTTATCCAACAATGGTCAGCTGTGAATGAAAAGTCCAAGCATCTAGTAGTTGCTCAGTCCACAAGGCTGGATGTCTCAGCTGATCCTCAGTAGATGCTGGGAGAAATAGGAAAGCCAGTGAAGGAGTAGATGGGCCAGCAAGGTGAGGGCAAGTGGACAAAGAGCAAAAGCTTCCATCTTCCATGCCTTTATGTAGGTGTCCAGCAAAAGGTGTGGCCCAGATGAAAGGTGTCTCTTCCCGCCTCAAGATCCAGATCAAAGGCCTGTGTCTTCCTACCTCAAGATCGAGACTAGAAGTGGATCCAACACTTCAAACCAAGCAAAAAGCCTTCACAGATGTACCCACCATTTTTTGATTCCAGTTAATTCCAGATGCAATCAAGGTAACAACCAAGAATAGACATCACAGTGGTCTTCCTTCCTAAGTTAAATTTCTCTGGAAATGGACTCACAGACATGGCCAGAGGCACAGCTCTTAGATGATTTCAAATTCGTGTAACAGTGAAGATGAACCCTGCATCAACTAAGAGCTGAAGAGATCTCACTTTTATTACCAAAGTTGTGCATGGCTGTTTCTGTTCATTTTCTGCTGCTGTAACTGAGCATTGCTTTCTGGTGCTGTGATAAAACACTGACCAAAGTCAACTTGGGTGAGAATGGATCTATTTCATTTTACAAGTTGCTATCCATTATTGAGATAACTCAGTGTAGGATGTCAAGGCAGGAGATGGTAGCAGAAACTGTGGAGGAACCCTGTTTACTGGCTCACCTCCCTTGCTTGCTCAGCTGACCTTTCTTATGCAGCTCAGGCTCAGCTTCCTAGGGTTGTCGCCACCCACTGTGGGCTGGGCCCTCCTACGTACGTCAGTTAGTAATTATGAAAACGCCTCACAGACATGGTCACCAGCCACCCAGATCTGGGAAATTCTTCAGTTGAGATTCCTTGAGGTTTCCTCTTCCCAAGCTGACTCTAGTTTTTTGTCAAGGTGACACTAGCTAACAAACAGAGGTTGGAAGTTCAAGACTGTGGTGAGGGCATCTGCCAAGGCTTTGTGCAGCATTGTAACATGGGACAGGACATTATGTGGTGAGACAGAGCTAGCCACTGGCTCAGGTCTCTCCTCTTCTTTTAGGCTACTAATACCATTAAAGTGCCCTAAAAATTACCTTCTACCTCTAGATGCCAGAAACCTGGGAATTTGAGGATCAGGTTCTAATGCATGGACTTTGAGGGACCCATTTGGCTGTGGCAATGGGATTCTTTTACTGCTGAATTACTTGGAATCTATACCGCTAGCTCTGGCCTTTCATTGGTCCCATTGAGAAACCTGCTATGACCGTTACTATTTTGTGGGATATCCCCTACCCCAATGGTGTCTGTGCTGCCTGATGTTGGTATGAAGCTGAAGGCATAGGATGCAGGAGAGATCATTACATTCTGTTTCTGTGTGCTAGGTTCACACTCCCCTATGGTTCCCATGGTGATTCAGGAGTTTGGGTTTCATCTCTCCAGTAATCCCAGAGATCCACATGTTTTGATGCTCACCTACCTCTATAGTGGTTATTTCAGGAAGTCTTTTCTGTATCACAGGTGAACCTAGAGTTCAGAGACATGAAACAACTGCTGTTTCAAAAAGCTCACACTTTTTGGGGATGGGATAAACTCTGCAGGGTGGTTTTTCTGTGTTGAACTAGAATCTCCATAGTGTAGGTTTTGGAGTTATCAGCGGGTTGTAGGCTTTTATACCTCAGGAATGGATGGCTGTTGACTCCAGGGTGGGAGGACCATATGCACCTCATCACCTAGCAGGCTCACCTGAGTGTGCTCCCATGACAATACTACAAAAAGAAAAGTGGGGGTGAGCTTTCCTTGGCCTTTCTTTAATCAAAGTAAGCCAGGTTTAGAGGGTAGAGACTTTCACCTCTTAATGTGAGGGGTACATGACCACATTTTGAGGGCAGGTAGATGCAGGGGAGGAATTTTTTTTTTTTTTTTTTTTTTTGCAGGTGTCTTAGGCCATTTTGTGTTGTTGTAACTGAACTCCTGAGACTGGATAATTTATGAAGACATTCATTTGGCTCGCAGCCCTGGGGGTTGGAGTTCCAAGAGTGTGGCTCTGGCATCTGCTGGGCGTCTGCGGAGGCCTTGTGCTGTGGCATAATGTGGCATAGGATGTGACAGCTCGAGGCAGAGCTCCTCCTCCTCTTGTAAAGCCACCAATTCCATCAGGGGCCCCACTCTCATGATCACACTAATACCTCACCTCCAAATACTATTAACTTAGGAATTTGAGTATTATGTTTCCAAAGATCACATTGAATGTGATCACAGGGGGCACATTCAAAAGTCATTAGCCATCTGAACTAATTAGCTTATAGAGAGAGGTTCTCAGGCTCATGGCTTCAGAGTTTTTAGCCATGGTTGTCCTCATTTGAGCCAGCAGCAGACCTATGCAGCAAAGCAGTGCTCTCACTTGAAGGCTAAGAGAAAGAGGAAGAGGAAGATCCTGATGTGCCCTGAAGACCCTTCTCAGGCCCCTCCTCTTAAAGGTCCCACTACCTCCAATAGCAATAGGAGCTGAGACCTAGCTTTGGCATGTGGGATTTGGGAGCCACTCCGGGTCTAAAGGACAGCAGTTGCCTGGACAGAACAGCCCAGAAAAGAGCAGGCATTTAAGCAGGCAGCTCTTCTGTTACTGCCATGTCTGGTTTCTTTGCAGTACACTAAATGAACCTATTTCCTTAAAATAAAAATTATTATTTGGCAGTTTAAGAGGCCAGAGGTTCATAATCAAGAGGCTGTCAAATTCAGCCCTCAAGTCCTCCCAGCATGACGACAGCTGCCTTTTTGATGGACCCTTCTGTTGCTTTTCCTGTGTGCAGAAGAGAGAGCACTCTTTGAGATCTCTTTGTCATCTTATAAGGACACCTGTCTTATCAGATTAGGGCCTTCATGTATGACCTCATTTACCGTAAATACTCTCTTAGAGACTCCATGTCTTCATGGTCACATGGGGGTGAGAACATCAGCAAATGCCTGGGGAGCTGGGAGTGGGAGATCCAGTCCATAATAACCTTTCTCTCATGTGACTAGTGACAAATGTTTGTGTAATGGCTGGGCTCAGAAGTGGCAGTCAGCTCTCCTCACTCAACGCTTCCTAGAGTCATCTGTACTGTTTCCCTCATTGGAGGGGAATAATAGGGATGTGAATTGGTGGACATGGGGCTTGGTGCCTGCCACAGCCCTCTAGAGTGTGTCTGTCCAGCATTTCCATTTACCTTGAGATGCCAAGGCATGCAGGCCCCCTAGTTCCACCCTCCCCTGTGCCTACAAATTGATCATTTGAAAGCCTCTTGCATCAAAGCCAGTCTGCAGCAGGGAGCAGAGGCCACGTAATGGTGTGCATGCTCTTGCCTGGTAGGTGGCAAGTACAGCATCTCACAGAGGTCTGTGGCTGCAGAGCCACTGATGGGACAGCAGCATCCTGAGGTCATGGCTGTGGTGGCAGCAGTCTGGCTGGCCTCAGTGTGGAGCAACAACACTGTGGCAGTGAGCTCAGACGGTGGTGCAGCTGTGCCCACAGCTGGAAGCTTCCCGTGGTGTCCAGTGTCCAGCGGTGCCAGGTAGGGATGTGGGGTTAAGTGTCATCCTGTCTCACATGTGACTGGGTCTTCCTGCCATCCCACTCCTTCCAGCTGTCACCTTGATTCTTCAAAAGGCTTAACATCCTTCTGGTGAGCAGCTTCAGTGGTCAGAGAGAGTTTCATCATGTAGAGCCCCAGCAACTTTGGTTGTAACATATGGGGAAACTGAGGCACAAAGAGGGCCAAGGTCACAAGAATTCTTGTGACAAGACTAGACTGTGTCCTCCATTGGCAGACTTTTGGCAGACTTGGTGACCACAGTGCTGTCTTCTAGGTCATGTGGAATGGGAGAATAAAGCTGTCTATCCCCATGGCGCCCGCATTTCCGGGGCCAGTGCGGGAGCAGGTGCAGCTGCCAGGCGTGGCTGGAGTTTGGGCCAAGGCCAGCGCTTGGAATGCAGCAGGACGTGGCCCCTCCCTGAAGGGAAGAGCAAGTGCCAGGCGCCTGGGCTGGCGGATGTGGTCATGGCTACAACCCCCAACTGACTCCACACCGGCTGTCCTGAGCCAGTCCCCAGGGGCCTTCAACATGTAGTATGAATGGGGCTCTGTGGCCAGCAACTGTTCAGTGGAAGGCACTGGTGTGCCGCACTGGTGATGCAGGGTAGAGGGTGAGGAGCATACAGAGTTTCTTCCTAGACCTGGTACCCTCTCCCCAGCAAGATACCAGGAAAACATTAAAATCAGCCCTATGGTCCACCTAAGGTTTGCCCTCTGGATTCCCTAGAGGGGCTGTGGCAAGAGCTCTCAGGTTGAGTACTGCTCTGCGGTCAGTCTGTGTGGGTCAGTCCTGGCCATGAGTCCTGACACCTCATTTTCTCTGTATGGGGTAGACAGAAAGCAGCCTGAAGACTAGTAGGCACGGCATGAACAGAAAATACAGTTTGACGACGGGTAGCCCCTTTCTACCTGGATCAGAGCTCCTTGGGATTCGGGATCGTGATGGGCAAGTGCATAGGACTTCATTGCTTGTCTGAGTTCATTTTGCTAGGTGCAGTTAGTTGCCAATTGTGGGTGTTCTCTGTTTCCTGGGGTGCTAAGTCATGTGTCTGGGGAGTCTGTGACACAGGCCTAACACAGCACTTATGCTCTACAGTAACCTGGGATGGCTGTAGAAAACTCAGCACAGGCCTTAAGCAACCTTAACCTGAGTAATAGGCTGAGGTAGAAAAATCCAGAGGCTCGGGGGTTTGACTGGGCAGGGGGATACTGGGCGAGGCTGTTACCAGGCAGTATAACCCCCAGGCCCTCTATGCTATAAGGCCAGTGCAAGCTAGTCTTCAGAAGTAGGGAGACCTGAGGCAATTAGGTGGCATAGTAGGCCCTGGTCCTGGCGGCCACAGAGATCTGCTCTGCCAGATACTCCGTTGAATGGGAGGGACCATGACCTGAAGAGTGGATATGGCCACCTCCCCTTCTGCCTGGAGAGTGGCCACTTCTGGCGATGGGGAAGGCCTAGGGACTGGGGAATGTACTGGGCTTGGCTGTTCTACATTGGTCTGTTGTCAGGGGTGCCTCGTGGCTCCATGAGATGGGGGAAGGGCAGGTACAAAGGATGAAGCCATTGATGCCAAACTAAAACTGGGACTGAGCAGGCGCACGGCCAGAAAGCATTCTGTGGGGTTGTCTTGGGACAATTTCCTTCCCTTTGGGAAACTGTCCCTGTACCAGTTTCTCCCCGCAACCCCCGCATCCCGCGCTGAGTTTCGTTCCCCAGGCTGCTTCAAGTGGTTTTTAGCAGTGGTCCTGAGACCTGGCAGGGACAGTGCAGGTTGGCAGCTAGCTGAGTGCGGAGGCTGCCCAAGGCCACTGCCACCTACTGGCTTGCACTTTGCAAGGATTGCTAGGGTCTTAAAGACCGAGGCTGGGGTGCCCCGCCCAGTCTCCCCAGCATCCAGGTCCCCGTGTAGCTGCGCCCCGCCCGCCGCGCCGGGCCCGCCCTCCTGGCGCAGCCCAAGGCCCTCCCGGAGCTATTTTGAAAGTGACCCTGGGCTCAGGCGCCCGGGACGCGTGGAGAGGGCGCAGCGGGCGGCGGGAACCATGACAGAAGATGACCGAGGCAGCGCTGGTGGAGGGCCAGGTCAAGCTGCGGGACGGCAAGAAGGTTGGGGTGCCGCGGGGGCGCGGGGCGGGGGCGCGCTCGGGTGGGGGCGGGGGCGCAGGGCGGGCGCGCGCGGCCGGCTTCTCACGCTGTCCTGTCTCCGCAGTGGAAGAGTAGGTGGCTGGTGCTGCGCAAGCCATCGCCGGTAGCAGGTGAGCTGCCGGGCCGCAGGCGGGGCGGCGGGTGGCGGGTGGCGGGTCTCGGTGAGCCATCGGGACCATGCCGGTCCTGCAACTCGTGGCTGAGGTGCCAGCTCGCCCGAAATAGCTGCGGGGGAGCCGCTGAAACCCGGCCCCGCGGCGGTAACCGGAGAGTCGCAGCCGCTCGGCGCCCGGACCCTGGGACCTAGCCACCCGCAACACAGCCCTAACCTGTCCCTGACTTTGTTGTTTGGGGGTACCAGCTCCTGTGTGGGCCAACCCCTTTCCTGGACTAGCAGAAGCCCAAAGGGTCTGCAGCTTTCCCATGGAGGAGCAGGCAGAATGTGACACGGTGACATAGGTGTCCTGGTGAAAATGTACCAGGAATTCCCAATCCACATCCCAGGCAGTGCCACTCCTCCCCAATCCCACACTCTCGGGTAGGGAAAAGGTGGACTGCCAGGTAGGATGAGTCCTACTTCTGTGTCCCAGGACCTTTACTTTGGGGGAGACACACTTCTGGGAAGAGAAAGTGGTTCCAGGGTCTGCTCCCCTCATTATTAGGAGAGCCAGCCAGGAGCCAGGGTAGCTCTGCAGCTCCAGCCTAGGACTGCAGCTGTTTCAGGAGACAGGTGCCTTGGAGCTGGCCCAGGCACCCAGGGGTCTGCAGAGGAAGTTGGGTGGGGGCGTGTGTGTGTGTGTGTGTGTGTGTGTGTGTGTGTGTGTGTGTCAGCCTCACACGTGTGCAGGCAGCCAGCGTGGCTTCCAGGATGCTGGTGCCTGTCAGCTCCCAGGAGGGGTGACACAATTTGCTAGCTGCTTTTGTGGACAGTCTCCTTTTGCCTGGTTCTCAGTTTCCTCCTCGAAGGGCCTTGGTTCCACCAAGTCTTCACTCAATCCTTCAAGCCCAGACTTTCTGTGACTTAAAGCCTGGGGGTCCTTGTCCTTGGCATTCCAGGATATCCATGAGAGGACAATTGGAGACTGGGGAGGGGAAGGGACCCTGGGGGCCAGATGGAGCAGTAGAGAAGTAAAGTCTACAATGAAGTTAAGTGACTTTGATCAGCTGTGGTCCATGTGCACCAGTCTGGCTGGCGAAGGGTCATAGAGAAGACTATGGGTGAGGTCTATCCCAGAGAGAATCCTGAAGTGTGCTCACCGACTCTTTTGGGATCTGAGAGCTTCCTGTATGCTAGGCAGTGAGCAGGCCAGAGGTCCTCTGGGGTGGGATGGGGCTCTAAAGTTAAGCTGGAATAAATTAGGGGTAGGAGGTGACTGAGTCAAGAGTGGAGGGTGTGGCCTTGCCTCTCTGCAGGTGGGAGGAGAAAGCCACAGTCGGGTGGGGCTATGAGCTCTGTAGCTCAGGATGAGGTCTTGGGACAGCAAGCAGGCTCAGGATGGACATCAGGAAGTACATGGGGACTTCAGGAGAGGGGTGCTCTGGTTCTGTCCTGGCCAGTGACTCACTGAGACCAGAACTTAGGGTCTCACCCTGTGTTTTTTGTGGTATGGTCTCTTGATGAGTGCTCCAGACAGCCCATGGAGGGTCCTCGGCAGTGGTTATAGACGGCTGGGCAGTATTCTCAGAAGGTGCTAATCTGCTGCTTCCTGTTCGGGCTATCTCAAGGGCTCCATCTAGCTTGGGAAATCTGCTAGGAGGGGCCCATGTCCTGAATCAGACAGAGAAGCCAAAGTCCAAACATAGGGGTGAGGGAAGTTTTAGATCCTGTCTCTCCCCAGGGTCTTGCCTTTTTTCCCAGAAGGCAAGGGGTCCCTAGCTCAGCACCATCCTTAGGCAGCCATGGCATGACTGTCTCAGAGAAGTGCAATGAATACCCCACCCACTGCTCATGAGGACAGCCGAAATCTCAAGCCCGTATGGGGACAGGAGCCTTGAAGCTGGAGCCCCATGCCAGCCAGGGCTCAGGAAACCTTAACCTCAAAGTTGGTAGCTCTGATAATGGCAGGCGTATTTCAGTAAGACTGAGACTCCATGGTTGGTGACCCAATACTTCCTCAGTTGGCACCTCTGGCTTTGGGTTATCTAGATCTCTACCTCTTCCCAGTGGGAGGGTGTGACACCTTAGCCCAAGGCTGAGGACAGGGCAGGATGGCAGCTAGACCTCTGTCTTCATGGGAACATCACAGGGAACAGGAATACCTGGGTCTAGGCTTGATCCAGCTCCTGTGCTGTGAGCCAGGCAGCCATATCTTCTCTGGGTATCTTTGTACTGAGCTGGATGCTCTAGGTTGGTCCTTGCCTGGCTATTCCCACATTTGCCAGGAAGAGGACAGAGGTGGTCCTTGTCCTGCCTGGGCCTCAGCGCCAAGCCCCAGCCACACACTCTTGAGCACACCCATGTCTATGTGTCTTCCTCACTTGTTTGGAGCAGTAAACATGATGTCTTTCCTAAGATAAACTTTGGGTCTGGGGCCTCCCACTCCATCTTGTCTCTGTGGGTCCCCAGGCTCAGGGTGATCTCAGGCTGCTGCTTGCTTTTATCTATATCACTTCTCAGGGTTAGTTAGTACCTCAAGGTCACTGTGACCTCCAAGGCTAGACCTGCCCCACAGCTGCTTTGGTGGCTCTCTTCTACCTCCTCCCAGCTCCACCCCCCTGTCCCCTCCAGACCCTGATCACTCTGTCTTCCCTGAGGTGTGTCCCTCCACCCAGAGGCTTCAGCTCTGCCTGTCCCTCCTGCCCTCTGTGTGGCCCTGGGCCCTGGCTAAAAGGCCTCAGTGAGCTCATGACAACTCCATGGTTATTTTTACATCTTTAAATGCCTTCCAGCTGCCAGCCCACATGGTCATTCAGTAGTATCTAATGGGCTTCGTAGCTCCGTCCATCTAGAAAAGCCCCCAGTCTCAGCTGCATCCCTGAAAGTCCTCCCCAGGCATCCTCTTCCTGTTCCCTGTCCCAGAAACCATCCTTTACCTTCATGGTCCATGCCAACCTACATTCCTGTGGCTCCTGCCTGGAGGACTGGGGCAGGTTCAGATAGCAGCGGTGAGGCTGTTCCTTCCTGTGCCCCAGCCAGCCCAGGCCCATGGTATCCCTTAATGGGACAGGACAGAAGTGTCTGAAGCCATGCTGTCCCTGGAAGTCGGTTCTCTATTCAGTAGCCAAGGCTGGGCCAGCCTTCTGTGCTCAGTACAAACTTCTGGGCACCAAGCCTTCCTGGCTCACCTACCTGTGACTCGGTTCTCTTGTCTTTCTGGCCTTTCTGGTATTTATAGAGACCTTTGGACTTTTGTTCTGACTGTTCCCTGTGGAGCTACTAAACTTGGTCCCTGAGTGTTCATTTATTTACTTATCCCTGAGAGGTCCCCCCCCCACACACACACACACACACTCAGCGTGGCCTTGCCTATCATCAGGTTGCTTCCGTTCTTATTTTCCACATAGTACTATGCCAAAAGTTAGCTGTTGGCCGTATGTCCCCGTGTCTCTGCCATTGGTCCAGGTTCCTAGGAGACAGGACAGGGTGACAGAATTGGAATTAGCAGGATAAGGGTGGGATATCTGGAGCAGCTGATGTCTCAAGAGAGCCCTTTTCATCCATCCATCCAATTGCCTCTCTGCCCTAGACCCACAGAGCCACATGCCAGAGTTTGAAGACCCCAGCGGTAGCTGTGGCTCCTGTAGCCGGTTCAGGAGCCCCTCCCACAATCCTAAATGCCATCCTGTACTATTTTTGTTGAAAATGAAGGCACTGTTCTGAAGCCTGTGTTAGCTTCCTGTAGCTGCACCTTGGAAATCCGAGGACCACAAACTGCCTTCCAGCAGCAGAGCTTGTCCCTTTGCAGGTCTAGGGCAGAAGCATGAGGTCAGCCATGGCAGGGCCACAGGCTCACTGCCTCTTCTTGTTCAGTGTCTCTAAATATCCTTGACCTGTGGCCGCTACTCCACCCCTGCCTGTGTCCATGTGGCCTTTCTCATACTCAGTCTTGTGTCTCATCCGAGAATGGGTCAAGTGTCCCCAGGAAAACTGAGGTGTTTGTCTCCTAATCTGCAGTTTAAGTCTTTCCCCAGATGTCACCCTTACAGGCCCTTAAGGCTGAAAGTGGCCACCATTCATCTCCTGTAGGTGCAAGAAGGGGTCACTGACTCTCACTGTCCTGAGATACAGTTTTGTGTCTCCAGAGGTCAGATAGATTGAGGGGGTAGCATCAGACCTTATAAGGTCTCAGGGTCAAATATGGGGTTCTTCCTGTGGCTCTTTAAACCAAACATCAGGCTTAGCACCAGAAGTGAGCAAATTCTACCCTAGGGTAAATATGAACCAAACTGAGTTCACTGCCTGCTTCTGAAGTGTCACCAGAAGCCCCACGGACTTTCCATACTACTCTGTGGGCTTCTCAGTTGAGTGGTTGTGATAGAAGCCGCCATCCCTGCAAAGCTAAGGTATTTGCTGTTTGGTGTTCTAAGGACAAGTTCATTGTTACCATTCTTGATCCTGTTGTTGGGACTATTAACTTTCTGAATAAAGAGGTGACAGTCTGCTGTCCCTGCAGCAGCAAGGTGTTCCTGGATGAGTATCACACTCTCTGCTATGCTACACGTTGAGGTTGGGCCAGCATTAGAGCTGGAGGAACTAGGCAAGTGTGTAGATGCTGATCTTGATTGCCGGGCTGAGGATGCTGGACTTGCAGAGGTGGAATGTGAGGGGGTGGTCGGGGACCTGAGGTGGCCTGCAGGTGAGCATGGGAGGAGGCTGGGCAGTTCTCCAGGATGGCGAAGCCGAGGGCTGAAGGACAGGCAGGTTTATGGACCAGACTGGGGTGACCCTTGTGTCTGCTGAGTGGGTAGCAATGTCAGCCTCAACAGGCAGCCACAGAAGCAGGACATTGACTCAGATGCTACAACTGTTGTGGTGGGTTCTCAGGGGAGGAAGGGCCTGGGACTCTTGAGTTCTGCCCACCAGGGGCTTGAGAGGTAAAAGGAGCCAGGGTTATTTGGCCACAGTGGGCCCAGTCACTGGTACAACCCGGCCACACCTCACAAAGATCAGCAGACAGCCATGTTGGCTGCAGCTGAAAGTGGTGTGGGAATGTGTGAGCACATGGTAAGTACGCATGTGGGATCTTACGCCTTCCCACATTCAGTTCTCAGGGCCCTGGTACAGTGCCTGTGTTACAGAGGATACTGGAGCTGACCACCAGAGGGAGGGGTGTCCTCTGTCCCTCCCATCCTGACACTGGGGACCTTGGCCATGCTCACCTCCATGGTTCCTGTGATTTCCTTTGTGGAGCCCCAGAATGTGTCTTTGGGGATGCTTCTGAGGAACACATTTTGTTTTTGTTACCTTGTTGTTTACTTGTTTCTGGGCCCAGTTTCTTGCTTTGTGCCAGTGACTCTGTCATTCAGACCCTTCTCACCAGTGTCTGAGAGAAAGTGAGCCAGAATCCCTGAGGCGGCAGGCGGCAGGTGGATTCCTGCAAGGTGTTCCCCCTACCCCCTGACTGATGGTTATAAACGATGAACAGGCTCCCAAACTGGAAGCAGAGGCTTCCCTACTTTGTTTTTGTACAAGGAAGGGTTTATTGGGGGCTTACTGTTTCAGAGTGGTAAGAGTCCATCACTATCATGCTCAAGAACATGGCAGGCAGGTGGGCTGGTGCAGGAGCAGCTCCTGAGGGCTCACATTGGGTCCACCCACAGGAAGCAGAGAGCCTAGCTTCTTTGGGAGATAAGGTCTCATGTAGTCTGTAGCTACTTGCAATGTAGCTGAGGCTGGACTCCAGCTCCTGGCCCTCCTGCCTTCCCGCTCCTCCTGCCCCCCATTGGTTTTGTACATGACACACAGCTAGGCTTACTGGTGAACATGCTGCCTGGCTGCTTACCCACCCATTTGGGACCCAGAGGAAGAGTTTGTGGCCCCCAAAGCTCTGGCCCTCATGGAAAGCTTGCTGGCACCCACTTCCATGATCCTAGCTCTCTGACTCTGGTGAAGGAAGGAAGGAAGGAAGGAAGGAAGGAAGGAAAGCAGGCCACAGATGCTTTGGGAGTCATGCTTGGGATTTGGGTCCTTGTGTAGGTCTGCTGAGGCTGTTTATAGGAATGTCTAGCTTTGCTCTGAGGTCCTTGTGGGACTTCCTCTAGTCTCCCCTCTGTGTAACCAAGCATATCCAATCATTTAGTGCCACCCACTATTTGGGGTTGCCTCGCATGAAAAGTATTTAGGTGTTTGCATTGGGTACATGAGCCTACGCCCTCCCCACAGGTAGGCCCTTAGGTCCAGGTGCTGCTGGTGTGAAGGCCTGGCTCCCGGGAGGACCTTCTGACTAAGGTTAATGGTGACTGTGGCGGGCAGAGAGGTGTGAGCATGGCTGGCACTAGCCTACCCAGCTTCCCCAGGAAGATTGCCTCATGGGGAATGGCACCCCTGGGGTACAGTGGTGATGGTGTTGACAACTTCAAGGCTGTTGAGAAGTGCACTTGGGTAGAATTCCGAGACACCTTTTCTCTGGAGGACCTGGGAGTGGAGAGTCAGTTCTCTCCGCTATAGCCAGATTAGACTTGATCACCACACTACACAGACTGGGCAAAAGGGGGGCCAGAAGCACAGGGCTCAGAGTGGGCCCAGGGTCCTGATGGGGTGAATACCTGGTAAGCTCCACATGCCCAGAGAAAGAATAGGCAGGGCTTGCTCTTGTCCTGTGGGGTGGGTAAGTTGTTTGTTCAGCATCAGCCTTGACCCCCGGTCTCTGTCCAGCCATGCTGAGGCCTTCTAGGAACAGTAGTAAGGGAATGGGCAGTGATCAGGACAGGCAGCACCCTGATGACCTCTTGTCTGTCTGAACAGACTGCCTGCTGATGCTGGTCTACAAGGACAGGTGTGAACGCTCCAAAGGCCTGCGGGAGCGCAGCAGCCTCACCCTGGAGGACATCTGTGGCCTGGAGCCTGCCCTGCCCTATGAGGGCCTGGCGCACACTCTGGCCATCATCTGCCTGTCTCAGGCCGTCATGCTGGGCTTTGACAGCCATGAGGCCATGTGTGCCTGGGATACTCGGATCCGCTACGCATTGGGCGAGGGTGAGTGCCACGGGTGTGGGGTTTGAGGTGAGACCCCAGGGTCCATCACCAGTGAGGGCTGCAGAGATGGATGAGACCCCAGGGAGTCTTGTAGAAAAGATGCAAATCGGCGGAGGAAAAGAGCCAGGCGGGCCCTTATGGGTGCTTGGGCCGGGGCTAGGAATGAACTCGGTGCCATGGCTCTTTGAAGTCCCTAAAATGACTGTTAAATCTGGAAGCCTTAGCTAACTAAGCTGGCCCCAAGCCATTTAAGGAAGGGCACTCCCTAGCTCTACCCTTTGTGTGCCACCTGCTTTGGACCATCCCAGAGCCCATGTGGAAGGAACCTGAGAGCCATGGGGATCGATCTGAGGGGCTCAGGGTAGGAGAGAACCAACTCCAGAAAATTCTCCCCTGACCTCCACAGGCACACGTGACATGTCTGCATCTGCATTCCCACATCCCCCCACCTCTTCTCTCTCTCTCTCTCTCTCTCTCTCTCTCTCTCTCTCTCTCTCACACACACACACACACACACACACACACACACACACACGTATGCACGCACACGCACATGATGATATAATGATGTGATGATGATGATGATGATGGTGATGATGATGGTGATGATAAAAGAACAGATAAAACACATCACCCACACATGCTGAGATTTAGGCATCTGAGGTGGCAGCTTTGCTTTCTTCCATCCAAGAACAATGGAGCCTAGTGGACCTTTAGCCTAGGGTTGTGGTGTGGACAGGGCAGCGAAGGTACAGGGCAGGCAATGTTTGCTAGAAGCTCTCCTCCTTCTAGAGAGTTCTCTGGTGGTGGTTCATAGCCTGGCTGCCCCACCCCCATTCAGACAGGACAGGGGTCATCCCACTAAGGTGGTGGGCTTCCCAGGCCTCTCTATAGATGTCAAGAGAACTGATATGGCTTGACAGACCCCTGTAGACCCAAGAGTGGGCTTGCCAAGGACAAACCCAAAGTTATAGCTTGGAAGGGACGAGGTGGCGTCATGACTGGGGTCCCTCTGGCTCTGGGGTCTGGATATGAAGTGGGCAGGGAACTGGAACATGGGTACTGCAGTCAAAGGCTGCTGTTGGTTCATAGGGAAAGATTTATGAAGTGGGGGTGCTCTAAGAGATGGGGACCGAACTCCTGGCTGTGCTCCTTAAGGGCTTCCCAGGCTAAGGGCTGAACTGACCGTAGACAGGCCCATGGCAGCATCTAGCTGCCTCTGAGCCATGCTAGTCCCAGGCAGACCTGCCAATCATTGCCTCTAGTCTAGACACAGGATGAAACATACTCCACTCCTGAACTTTGCTTTCCCATCTCCGAAATGGGACCACATTGGCTGCCTTGATGGGAAGGGCCCACAAGGAGTAGCCTCAGTGCTGGGCAGTGGACAGTCCCCTCGGGAAGATCCTGGAATATGGGTAGGACATAAGTGGGGCCCACTGGCATCCTAGCACTTCCTGCCATGTGCTGTTCATTCTTGGTTGAGTTGCTGTGAGAGCCTGGCTCCATGCCTGACCATCTCCTCCCACCTCAGTCACCCCTGGTAATGCCCTTTCTCACTGTCTGGTCCTCAGTGCACAGGTTCCATGTGACAGTAGCTCCTGGCACCAAACTGGAGAGTGGTCCAGCCACTCTCCACCTCTGTAATGACATTCTGGTCCTGGCCAGAGACATCCCTCCAACCGTCACGGGGCAGTGGAAGCTGTCGGATCTCCGGCGTTATGGAGCTGTGCCAAACGGATTCATCTTCGAAGGCGGGACCAGGTGTGGGTACTGTAAGTACGCTGTCCATGGGGGGCACTGGGGACACTTGAGCTGATTGGCCTATTCATGTTGGCTTGGGGACCTAACGGAGACTGTGGGCTGTTTCCCCAAGCAACAGGGCTGCAACTGCTTAAGCCGAGCACTGAACCTGAATGCTGGCTGTTTCTGGGGATGGGCGGGAGCTTGAGGGATCCTGGGAAACTCTAGAGAGCAGCTTCGTGTCACTGTGTGGCTTGTGTATGAGGTCAATGTCTGAGTTCCTTCTGTTCAAGTTGAATGAAAAAAATTATAAAAAAAGGGTACTTGAGTGGGGTCCCGTGGATGCCACAGCCAGAGAAGTACATTCATTGACCCCAAATTTCCCCAGCCCAGTGACCCTCAGCCTTCCTAATGCTGTGACCCTTTAGTACAGTTCCTTGTGTTGGGGTGACCCCGACCATAACATTAATTTTGCTGCTTCTTCATAAGCGTAATTTTGCTGTTATGAATCTTAATGTAAATATCTGATAGGCAGGATATCCGATGTGTGACCCCCGTAAAAGGGTCATTCAACCCCCAGTGGGGTTGCAACCCTCAGGTTGAGAACCACTGCTCTAGCCATACCAGCTTCCTTGACTGCCGTGCTGCCCAGGGCTGCCTGAATGCCAACAGTGAGGTAGCCACATGTGGGGAGGGTGGGTCTGGCCCTGGGAGGTATAAAGATCCTACCTCGAGTCCCCAGGGTCATGCCATGCAGGTCTTCACTCATAGTGACCAACATGAGGCACATGTGGGGGTTGACATGTGACAACCATGATGGGCTGGTGTCTGGTAGCGAGGATGGGAGCTCTGTGGGTGGTTGGTATTTGGAGGACAGCGAGGCCTTTCATACCAGGAATGAGGCATACCAGTGACCTCCCCCCTATACTACTCTCTAAGGGCTGCATACATGGTTGTGGAGTTCAGACCTGCAGTCACTGAAGGGACAGAGCCCCTTTCCTCTCTTGAGAGGCCAGCTCGTCTAAGGTGCCCATCCTCCTGGCAACCCAGCATCGGGCTGAGGCTACTGTGGGTAGTTGCTGAATCAAGGCCAAGGGGCTCCTGTTGTCTAGAGGCCCAGACCGTGAATAATAGAATTCCTAGATCGGCAACCTGCCCACCCATCCTCCCCTTGTCAGGGATGTACCCCTGACCTATGCTGGGGTGTGAGATATAAGAGGTGAGGCTTAGCTCCTGCCTAGCATAGCCAGGTTCAGTCAGGTTCAGCATGGTCTGATTGGATGTGTAGCCACAGGGCTCCTGGAGTGATGTCTCCCTTTCCCTAGGATGACATAAATATGTGTTGTGCTGGTCACTGGCTGCCTGGACCTTATGTTCTGCAAAGGGCTGAGTGGGAGTGGGTACCATGCCTTAGTCTCTGCTGGATACTAGGAGCACACAGTGGGGTTCTGAGTGGGAAGCAGTCCCATAGGGACCTTTGAAGAGATGAGGTGTGATCTACAGAGGTGCTTAGTAAAGGGACACATGGGGGGGGTGAGGCAAGGCAACATTCCTCCCCAGACAGAGGCAGCATGACATCACAGCGCTGTGGCAAGCATGACCATTCCCATGGTGTTCAGCCTTCTTCCTTGGCAGGTCTCAAGAGCAGAGGATTCCAGGATGGCCTGTAACTGTGGTGGTGGGCTGGCCCGTTGATCCTCTCTGTCATTCGAAAGTTGGGAACCTAAGCCAGTCCTAAGGTGGCTTCTCCATCCTGAGAGCCTCTCGATTTGGGAGTTCCTGGAATCGCTCTGATCGAGCAGGGCAGAATCATTGCTTGTGGGACTGCCAGGTGCAGGTTAGGGGCGGTGCTGGCCAGCCTGCTCTCCAGGCCAGGCTGGCCTCCCCGGGTGGGGGTGGGGGCAGAGGACCCATTTCCATGCAGGCCTGCCTGTTCACTTTGCCTGTGCACCAGTGTATTAGGGCCTGGCGCACATTTCTGTGGCCTCTGAGTTCACAGCTTGGTCTCTTAGTGCCAGTGGGCTCCATTCTGCTTGTCACCATCCTGGGCATTGCCTGTTAGTTCTCCTGAGAAGGCAATCACCTGACTTGGGCTGTTGTGTTTTCCCCCGAGGCTTCTGAGCAAGGTCCTGAATTAGCTCGTCAACTGTAGGAGGCCGCCTGGAACCAGTGTGCCCGGAGCCGGCTAGTCTGAGTCCTGCTTCATAGCCCTGGCACTGGCACTGCTGGCAATTCTCTCTCCAGCTCAAATCCTACTTGGCCCAAATCCTACAGTGGACTACAGTCACTGCTTGCTGGAAGAGGCTGTGTGGTGACCGTGGTTAGGTCTGCATCGGGGTCAGGGAGCCCCTGTTGTCTAGAGGCCCAGATACTGAGTAGTGGAATTCCTAGAACAGACAACTGAGACTCCTGAAACCTGTCCACCCTTCTCACCCTTATCAGGAGTGTACCCCTGACATATGCTGGGCTATGAGGAAGGTGTAAGATATAAGACTTGAGGCTTAGTCCCTTTATAGCATAGCCAGGCTCAGCGTGGCCTGATTGGATGTGTAACCACAGGGCTCTGGGAGTGATGTCTCCCTCTCTCTTTGGGAAAGCCAGTATGGAGAGACTGACTAGGCAAGCCCACCTCTGTCTCTGACAGTACCCCGAGGCTCTGTTCTCCAGTAGGGACACACTTGGCCCCACTTCAGCTGGTCATAGAAACTGCTGCAGCCAAGCTGTGACTCCCTGACTGGAGCCCATGCATCTGCCCTACATGTGGGCAGACATCGGAAAGGAGTTGCAGCCCACTGTAGCTCAGAGAGCAGCAGGCGTCTGGAGTCACTACAACCGTAACAGGGTTGTTAAGGCAACAGAAATTGACTCTTTCACAATTTAGTCCCCAATGAGAGGGTCAGTACGACCTTCCTCTGGGGCTACTGGGATTATTTCTGATTTCTTCACTAACTGCGCTACTGGTCTCCCAGCTGGTGTCTCCTCTGTTTCTGATGAGAACTGTCACCGGCTGTATTCACCAGGAGAGTGTTGTGTTCACAATCTAACCCAGCCCATCTGCAAAGACTCTTCCACATATACATATGGACAGCTCTTTTGGGAGCCGACATTTAGTCACAATGGTTATGAAATTTGAGTCATGCTGCATATGGCTTGGCCACGCCCAGCTTGGAGCACAGATGGCTAGTGGGCAGTATCAGAAGGCCTCGGAAGATCGTGAGTAAATAGAATTAACATCTTCCTTCCCCCAGGACAGACCCTCCAGAGCCACACCCTATGGCTCTGCCTAGCCTGCTCCCCAGACAGTATAGAAATGACTCCATCCCCAGGTTGCTTTTCACCTACTCAAATCTGTTGGCTTACTTGAGGGTCAGGGGCCTGGTGGGGCCACTTGCTCTGGGACAGGCTCAGTGGCAACCAGCAGAAAGGCAACCCAGGAGATGGTAGGCCAGGAAAGGAAGACCTAGTGTTTTTCTCCAGACAATAACAGGAAGGTTTAGCTGTGCAGTGGCTATAGCAGGGTGGCCAGTGGTTTCCAGGAGTGCTATCTGAACGGAGGTTGACTGTGGAAGAGGCAGGATGAGGACTCCTGGCTCTGTGGAGCTAGCTCAGTGCCTTTCTCATGCCTTGTTCAGAGGCTGCAGGGATACTGACACGGGAATCCCAGACGGGAGGCATGCGGTAAAAGCCCTTTGACTCAGAAGTTGTGGAATGACATTCAAGAGATTTGGCCATTTGTGGGGACTTCTCTGTGGCCTCCAGAGAAGATCTTGCAGTCAGCAGCTGGTACTGAGTCAGGCCCCTGACTGTGACGATTCTCCAGGCCCGAGGTCCCATCTCCGCTGACTTTGTGGGTTCTGCCGGCCCAGAGTGGAGTGGACTCCTCCCACTTTTGTAGTCATATAGTGACATCTGCAGACAGAGTGAGTCCAGGCCCCATCAGTGTGGAACCTGATGTCACACAAGGTCCAGGCTGGCCCCAATAGGATTCCTGAGACAGAGAGGGATACATTAAAGTGCTCACGTGCCCTAGCTCTTGGGACCTCACCACCTGGGGCTTCCACCATTGCTCTACTTTGAAGAAGAGGAGACTGAGGCATGGGCTGCCATGGCTGCCTGTGGCCAGGTGGGGACAGTGGCAGAAATGGCCCAGTTCATGTATTGCTGTTTGTCTGTGCAGCTGTTCCTGAGGCAGGGTGGGGCTGGCCACTTAACCCAGGCCTCCATCCGGCACGTGCCAGCCCTTCTTCCTCTTGAGGAACAAAAGGCTTTCTTGGGCAGAGTGGGCACCAAGCTGGGAGCCAGGGAGCAGGACCAGCTGCTAGGTAATTCAGACATTGCCAGCTGTCAACAGCTACCATCTGTGTCCTCTGGGGCTGATTTGCTGCAAGCTGTTTGTTCGGGACAGAAGAGAAAGGAAAGGCACAGTGTCCTCTGACCTTTGAGACAGGCCATGTGACCTCCTGGGGTACATGGCATCTTTGTGCCTCAGCTCAGGCCACTACATAAGAGAAATCAGGCTCCTAGACTGAAACCTCACTGTTTGGGATGGCAGTGGTACTGTGTGACTGACTGCAGTTCTTCAGAACACTTGTGATGGAGCCCAACGTCTTGGCTTCCTTGTCTCTACAGGAGAGCCAGTGTCACCTCTCACCATGCTACTCCCTCCTGAGGTGGCCTGTGTACCTGCAGTGTGCCTGAGGTTGGGCTTGGGGTTCCCCGCTTCCTGAGGTCTGGAAAGGATCCTCATGCCTAACCTGAACCTGGCTGCTCACTCTCTACCTGAGAACCAGGACCTCAGCCTGGTCTTCAAGAAACAAGAGAGTCAGGGCCTATGAGGAGAACTGTACTAGTGTAGGCTGCATGCATGAGCAGAAGCCCTGAGACCCAAAGCAGGTGCAAGAGAGCAGCGGCAGGCAGAGGAACAAAGGAGTGGCCTCATCTGGGCTTGCAGAGAGGGTTCTATGTGTCAATAAATGTGCTCTCAAGCATGCCCAGTGCCAAGCTGACAGGGTCTTTGGCTAATGTCTCCGTACTCCACTCAGGAGGTGCTGGTCCTTGTTGATCCAAGCCTGAGACATTTGGAAGTGTGTGTATATCTAGAGGTCATTGTCATAGTGACTTGAAGGACACACTGTGCTAGAGCAAAAGCCAGTAGATCCTAGGATCTTCTGGGTCCTGGTAGTAAACACTCTGACTCCAGCATCTGTTCTGCCACTTACAGTTCTGGGCCAGAGTTCTGAGGTGGCTCATCTCTGTCCCACGAGGCACAGACTGGGTCACCCAAACAGTGAAAGCCAGGCTGATGGCGGGTCCTGTGGTTGGTGTGGAGGCCACAGTCACTCTTCGGTGTGGAGGCCACAGTCCCTCTTCGAGCAGCATAGTTGGGCCTTTCTTCATGGTGGTAGTTCCGAGAGGGCACAGAGGTGTGGCTCCAGGCTTCCTCAGTGACCTCATCCCAGAACTGGAAGTGCAGAGTGTCACTTCTGTCACCTTATCCTATTCTGAGGAGGCTCAGGCTGGCAGAGGATGCTGAGGAAAGGAGACCTAACCTCATGAGTGGGCAGTCACATGAACGGGGGACCTGGGCTTTACCCTTTCTTGGAACATACAAGCTAGCAAACAACAAAGAAAAGATCCTTGTAGGTGTCTTTTTATTCTTACCTAAGGAACCTGGCATCAGATCCCAGGAGGTCCCTGGAATCACTGTCACACTGTGTTTGGTCTGGAATCTAGTGCAGCAGACAGCTAACGGGATATAAGGCAGGGTACATCACAAGGGCCGTACCTCAGGGTGGACATCTGGCTTCCAGGGGTGGGGGGAAAGATCATAGTTTTGGAACTAACAAAAGGTAATATCACAGTGTTTCTCAACCTGTGGGTCGTGACCCTTTTGGAGGGGTTACCTAAGACCTTTGGAAAACACAGATATTTACATTGTGACTAATAACAGCAGCAAAATTACAGCCATGAAGTAATAACAAACTAATTTTATAGTTGGGGGTCACCACAACGTGAGAGTCTGTATTAAAGGGTCGCAGCATCAGGAAGGTTGAGAACCACTGTGGTATTGTTTTAAAGTTGTTGCTACATGCCAAAGAGCATGGATGGCATCTCCCATGTGAAGGCATGCTAGGTGGGGCAGGCATGTTTAGGGAGCCCTCAGTGATTCTGACAGCCTTGGGCAGGTAGGGAGGACAGAGGGGACAGGGTAAATGTATCCTGGGGAGGCCTTATCCCTGGATTATGAGGTCCCTGGAAGAGGTATATCCTTCAGGGCTATAGATTGGGTAGCTAATAGGGATGCCATATGTGCATTTGAGGCCCAGGTTGGTAGCTGCTAGGTTCCTGGGCCTTGTCTGACTGGTTGCATCTCCTGGGGGGAGCCTGATACTCTGTAGATGAGGCCGTGGTGGAATGCAGGGCCGGCTCCACTCCCTTTGGTAATGTGGTTTTTTATAGTCGGGGGACTGATTGTCCTGCGGCTTCTGCCAGCTGCCTGTAAGCTCAGGATTAGAGGATTGGCCTTCCATAAGAGCTGGGGCCAGACTGACTGAGCCCTGCAGTGGGTGGGGTGGTAGATGGGGACAAGAGCAAGCACGGGATGCTTTGTGTGACCCGGCCAGCAGATGATGGTCAGCGCACTTCAGTTAGCCAAGGCCCAGCACAGTTCTTGGCTTGTAGAGCCACCAGGGCCTTTCAGAGCCAGTGAGTTCCAGAGGTGGCCTCCTGGGTGGGCACCAGGGTAGCTGTTCACTTCTGCTCCATGTCTCACCTTTTCTCTTGGTCCACAGGACCCTGGTGTAGAACCAGTACTGTGATGCTGGGCAGTGTCCCTGTGGCTTCTACCCTAGGCTTGAGTCTGTCTCTTGCTTGCTGTGGATTCTGTTTGCTTATCTCTAAAACCAAAAATGGTTTAAGACATCACGAAGCTTTAATAATCGCAGATGCTGTTACTGGGGTGGCCACACAGGAGCACAGCAGCCTGTGTATCTTGGGACTAACTGAGTCCCTGGCATTCACAGCCTCATGTTCAGCAAAGATGGAGTGTGACCTGGATGCAGGACTTGAGTGAGGGGACTTCTCAGCTCTTACCCATCCATACAGAGCTATCCCTGCCTTCTGTTCCTAAGAGTCCTCCTGCATGGACCCTGCCTGCCTTTCTTTGGGCAATGACAGAGGCCCGGAGCAGAGAGATTCTTATGTGGTGACACACCGAGTGTCCAGGCCCATGGCCTTAGCTCAGCAGGTGGGTGCAGCCAGCCTGGCTAGGCTCTCATTCACTCAGCCAGGGATGGACTTCATTCACCCTTGGTGGAGGCATGGCCCAGCAGGAGGGCCGGCCCGGTGCCTGGTGGCAGATGGCCTGGGGGTGCCCTCAGTGCTGACTCATCGCCCTGGGCTTCTCCAGGCACAGAGGCTCAGAGCACCTATGTGGTCGCTCTGCGCAGACCAAGTGACCCTGGGCTGATTGCATGCCATTCCTTCCTTCTGCTGAGTGAACAGGTGGGGCAGAGTCAGCTCTGGGACATATGTGCTACCTCGGGGGTTCATCTTTACCCTTTGTCCCCCAGAAAGGGGAGAGGTCACTCAGTGTCGGGGATATTGCTCAGAATGACAGCTGATCATTTGTGGGGTGGTCACCCCACACTGTGCCACAATGGGACAAATATCCACAGGTGACTTGGCACAGCCCTGAGTGAGGGTCAGAGTCAGTGATGACCAAACTGAGGTGACAGGCTGAGGGGATGGAGATGCAAGGAGAAGTCCCAGAAGTGCCTTCCTTGTCATTAGCACAGGCTGGGGGAAGAAGCTCAGGAGGCCTGGAGGGAGCCTGGAGGTCAGAGGGTGGCTTGGTCTTTGTGTCTCCCCACAGGAGGTACATGCAGTGGGTTGGTCAACATCCTTTTAGGAGAATAGTCTTGGCAGATCAGCACAGGATGCCCTCATGAGGTGTGGGACCACTGTGCTTGGGCCATGCAGCGCTGTCTCAGAAGGACACCTGGCTGACATTTTGGGACATTTTCCTGCCAGTCTCTAGGCATTGCTAGAGAGACAGCACCCAACTTGGCACCCTGGGCACACATGTTGCAGGTGGGGAAGGTTGCTACTTTGGCCCAGTTCCAGACAGGCTAGGATGGTATGGATCTGGTGCCCAAGGCTGGTTCTGTGTGGAAGCACTGATGGCTTGCTACGCAGCAGAAGAGATACAAGGGCCCTGGGGCCCGGGGGCTCTGGGAGTGTGGCTTCATGAAGTTGTGTTAAGTCTTAGATTTGGGCTGAGGGTTTCACAGGTTTCATGCACTCATCCCAGATCCTCAGGCCTATTCTGGGTGTCTCTCCAACCCCTGCTGGAGCTGGCTGACCACCCCCCCCCACCATGTTTCTCTGTCCTTCCTCTGCAGGGGCTGGAGTCTTCTTCTTGTCCTCAGCTGAGGGAGAGCAGATCAGCTTCCTGTTTGACTGCATTGTTCGAGGCATCTCCCCGACCAAAGGCCCATTTGGGCTTCGGCCAGTTCTCCCAGGTGTGTGGGAATGTGCAGGGAAGGCACACTTGCTGGTCCAGAGACGGGTAGCCTACTCCGTCAGCCTAGTGAGATAGTGTGCCTTCTCTTATCCACAACTAAGAATCCTAAAGTCCACTGGCTGGGACCTGAACACTCTAAGCACTGGGGCTCCTAAGGGGGTCAGCTGGCAGGTCTCAGGCCTGGCTCTCCTGTAGTTGCCCTTCTTCCATGGACATGGGCCATTGGGACACTAGGGCCTGTCGCCTTTTAGTTGAGCCAAGTGAGCCACAGCTGCAGGGCCCGGGCTGTAAGAGGCCTAAGACCCTGGATATGGAGCAGAGAGAGCCTGGTCCTAGGTCACTAGCATGTGGGCAGCTGATCTGTCTCTGAAGCTAGAGGTCAGGACCAAGGTGTCTGAGCCTGGCACTTGGTCTAGGAGCTACTCTGTGAGGTTATCTGGTATGTGTGTGTGTGTGGGGGGGTGTTCAAGGTGTATTTGGTGTGGGCTCTATTGAACATGCCTCTAAGCCCACCCATAATCCCTGCAGTGGCCAAGGGCATTGTAGCCAGGTAGACTGCTAGAAATAAGGGCTTGTGGCCCTGACACTGAGGGACCCAGAGCATATTCTGTCAGGCCCTGAGTTGGGGGTTCTCATGTAGATTCTCAATAAGGACAGTGTCCAGGTGTGGCCACACATTGATGGACAAAGCTCCCATCTGCTGTGTCCTTACATGGTCATCCTGGCAGGGCAGGGGATACAGTTTCAAATGCTGAGACAAGTCCATGGGCACCAGGCCCTCTATATCTGCCCACCCCTAGAGCAGCCAGTGAGATAGCTGCTAGAAAGCCTGAGGCCTTCCCTGTGGTCAGAGCACTCCTGCTGCCCAGGAGTCTAGGCAATGTGGCCTTGCCCCCTGCTGGTAGCTTTTTACATTGCAGATGTGCAATGAATATGAAGGGGCAGAATGTCAGGGTATCTGGGGACTGTGCTTTTCTCCCAAAGGCACACATTTTTAGAGGTTTCTTGGAGCATATTCACTCCACAACTCACCCTGATGTGTGTGCAGCTGTTGAGGTGCCTGGGAGCAGGACCTGGATTTTCAGGGTACCCGCTCTCCTGCTTGTTTTATAAGTGGCTCTGGGTAAAGGGAATATTGGATACAGCACTGGGCAGAGGAAGGCACAGATGGCTCATCTTGGAAATGAGTTGTACCCTAATACAGGTAGGGGGTGGACTGTGCCCAGATAGGGCCATTGGTGACTGTTGGGGCATTCCAGACCTGCTCCACAGTTGCCCCTGTCAAATCAGCTGGGACTGCTCAAAAACCTGCTTCTGCCAGGGCCTGGGTCTGCAGAAGTTGTTCCTAGATGTCCTGCCTAGGTATTGGGGCCTTGGGTCACCCAGGCATGCTAACTGTGTAGATTATGGTCAGTGTCCAGCTAGGGCAGTTATGGGGCCCTACAAGGTTGGCCCCATGCAGGGAGGGGTGTGAGAGGACAGGGCCTTTGGGGATGGTGTGACATTAAAGTCCCACAGCTGTGAGAGGCTCCTAGGATGCACACTTTCCAGCAGCGCCCCATTCTAGGTTTGCTGGTGTGCTATTGTGTGGCCTCTCTGTGATTAGAACCACCAAGGCCTCAGTCTTCAGCATGAGGACTCAGAACCTAGATGGGGCAGCTGGGAAGGGCAGGATCAAGGATTCTGGAAACTCCTGCTCTGAGGACAGCATCCTGATGTTTTAGCAGCTTTTTCTAACTGGAGGAAGTGGGAGGGAGTACTGCAAGAGGCTTGGCATTCAGAGCTCAGGAAGCCCATGGCAGAATGTGTCAATCATAGAAGCCACCCTCTGGGCTCTCTGGGGCCACCTGTGCTCCAAGGTATTTCTGAAGTAAGGAGGGGTGCTACTGTGAGCTTAAGGGGACGGTAGAGTCTTCCCTCCAGGGTAGATTTCCTATGTAGCAGTGGCTGTGCAGGGGACATACACAGGGCCAGAGGGGCAGGTCCCCACTGCATGCAGCCTGGCTGCCTCTCATTGTCAAGAGCTCTGGATAAGCAGTGTGGATATGGGCAAGGAGGACCTTGCATGAACACCCCAGCAGAGACACAGCATGCATGGGGAGGACAGGGGGCAATCTTCTTGCTGTCACTTATGGTGGTTTGACTCAGGGATGACAGATGGTGAGGGGTGCGGGAGTCTCAGGCAGTGACAGAAATATGGAAGCATTTCATTTAGACCAAAGTGGGGGGATTAATGGTGTGTTGAGCCAAGCAAACCTCTCCTGGATCAGGGTAGCTGTGGGATTGAGGAGGTGCTGTTACCAGTGAGGGGAGCCTCGCCCTGCTGAGGGTAGGGAAGAGTGGTCCGGTTGTCTTAGTGGGGGTTGTTGCAGCAATAGGGACCCAGGCTGGGCAGATATGGGCCTCTCCTCAGGGACAAGAACCCAGGCTGGAGGTTATCCACAGATAAACACCTGTGCTGGTCAGATAGGGGACCCACTACAAGGAGAGAGACTCAGGCCGGGCAGTTCAAGGGCATGTCCACAGGAATAGGAACATGGGCTAGTCAGACACAGAGATCTGGGCTTAGCATCTAAGGAGCCAGAGAGTCTGGTTTAGGTATCCTATATTTGATGCTTAGCCGCTGGACAAAGGCATGGGACAGGGCTGGGCCCGCTAAGGGCTAGTTCAGAATGCCTTGACTGAAGGTTCTGTACTCCCCAGGTGTTCTGGTGGTGCAGAGGTGAATTGCAGGGGTGGTGTGCAGGGTGAGGTGCAGGGGTGGCTTGCAGGGGTGAGATGCAGGGGTGGTGTGCAGGGGTGAGGTGCAGGGTGAGGTTCAGGGTTAGTGTGCAGGGGTGGTGTGTGCAGGGGTGGTGTGCAGGAGTGAGGTGCAGGGTTAGTGTGCAGGGGTGATATGTGCAGGGTGAGGTGCAGGGGTGGCGTGCAGGGGTGGCGTGCACGAGTGGTGTGCAGGGGTGGTGTGCAGGGGTGGCGTGCAGGGGTGGTGCGCAGGAGTGGCATGCAGGGGTGAGGTGCAGGGTGAGGTGCAGGGTGAGGTGCAGGAGTGACGTGCAGGGGTGGCGTGCAGGGCTGGTATGCAGGGGTGGTGTGCAGGGCTGGTATGCAGGGGTGGTGTGCAGGGTGAGGTGCAGGGGTGATTGTTGCCTCACTGATCCTTTTCTCTGCACAGATCCAAGTTCTGGGGGACCCTCAGCCTCAGAAGAGCGTGTTGCCCAGGAAGCACTGGAAGCCCTGCAGCTAGAGAAGAGGCTTAGCCTGCTGTCACACTCTGGCCGGCCAGGCAGTGGAGGTAGAGTCAGTGGTTAGTCTTGTCCTGGCTGCAGGGATCTCTCTCTAAGTACTGTCCTCCCTACTCTACTCTGTGCTGCGCAGCAATCCGTCTGCATGGACTGTTGGGGTCCCCTTGTGTCCACACTCATGACCCTTCTGACCTGTGCATATAGCTGTCATCCATCTCAGTCAGACTTTTCCCTCTTGTTCACTCATTCTTTATCCACCCATCCATCACCTACCTATTATCCATCATCCATCTCTCCATCATCTATCCATGCACTATCTATGTACCAACTATACTTCTATCTGTCCATCCATCATCCATCCATCCTCATCACTCATCCATCATCCATCCATCCATCTATCCATCCACCCATCATCCATCATCCATCCATTATTCATCCATCATCCATTCCTCATCTATTATCAATCATTCAACCATCCATCTATCACCCATTCTTTCATCCATCCATCCTCATCTATCATCTATCATCCATTCATCATCCATCATCCATTCATCATTTATCATCCATCCATCCATTCATGCACCCATCTATTCATTCATCCTCATCCATCATCCATTCTCATCCATCATCCATTCATTATCTATCTATTCATGTATCTATCCATTCATCCATACTTCTTTCTGTCTATCCATCATCCATCCATCCATCATCCATTCATCCATTATCCATCTACCCATCATCTATCCATCATCCACCCATCATCCATCCATCCATCCATCCATCCATCCATCCATCCATCCATCATTCCTCCTGCTCATTCATTAATTTTGTCACCCATCCACTTAGCCACTCATTGCTCCCATCCCTATTCATTCTTTCTTCTCCCTCCTATTCATTCATTTAGTCTCCTTTCATTCATTCATACACTAACCATGTGGCCTAGGCAAGCATCAAGCCTTCTGCGATTTAGTTTTACCATTTTTCTGACAAGCTGCTCAACAAGGGGCCAACAGAGCTGGCTTCCCAGGAGCAGAGGCCCTTCTACAGCTACTGTCAGTAGGAACATGGATGGAAGCCCAGGTAGGGGCAGCTGTGGCTGAGGGATGGAGGCTGGCTTGGTAGATGGACTATACCATGTCTTCCTAGACCAGAGAGGTACTGTCTGGTGCCTGTCCCCATTCCCAGGGGTACACAGCGTGGCAGTGGCCCTCTCCTCTCCCAACCC
Source organism: Rhabdomys pumilio (assembly GCA_030674055.1). NCBI lineage: Eukaryota > Metazoa > Chordata > Mammalia > Rodentia > Muridae > Rhabdomys > Rhabdomys pumilio. The sequence continues at coordinate 50,269,174 of JANHMN010000007.1, read as the reverse complement.
TTCTCTCTAGAAGTAGTTCTCAAACCTGCAATAAGCTTTCTTATCTCCTTGGAAGGTTTGCATCTGGTGTCTTACTCAGGAAGCCCTGCAAGCTAGGCTGGGCAAACTGAGAGGAAAAGCAAAGGTGGCATGTTATTTTCCATGCACACAGGGTGAAGCAAGGTAGTCCTGATGGGATGGGAGGGTGGTGGACAGGATCTGATCCCAGGCATGTTCTTGTCCTCAAATGCCCATAGTCCCCATGATGAGAGGAGACAGTGATGGGGTCAGAGGAAAGGGCAGGCTGGATGGGGCAGTCTGCTGTATGAGCATACTGGGATGATGAAGGAGGGTGGGTTGCCCCAGGCCTTGGCTGGGCTAGAAGGTGGCCAGGAAGGTAGTCACAGTAGTTGGGCTAGGAGGGACAGGGGGAGCTCAGGAGCTAGGTCACAGATCCACAGCACAAAGGGGCTGTAAGGGGAACTGTAGAGGAGAGGGTGGAGTCCAGGTGGAGAGGCTCAGACTGGGACCAAGGAAGTGACTGTCAGAGTGGGGCAGAGGGAAATAGAGGCTCTAAAAAGGCTGGCATTGAAAGTGGCAGGGACTGGATGAGGAAGGGGCTGTCCTGCGGACTCTGGCCTGCTGCTCCAGCTTCCAGGTGTAGGGGTGAGGGAGAAGTAGACTACCATAGCATGCTAACTAGAGACCACTCCTCACCTGCTTGGACCCCACAGCAGCCTCAGTTTCTGCTTTGTCTCAGGGGATGACCGAAGTCTATCCAGTTCCTCTTCTGAGGCCAGCCACTCAGACATCAGCGCCAGCAGCCGGCTCACTGCGTGGCCAGAACAGTCCTCGTCCTCAGCCAGCACATCACAAGAAGGACCAGGGCTGGTGGCTGCCCAGGGCCCAGGAGAAGCCATGCTGGGAGCCTCAAGGCCACCCCTCAAGCCACTGCGGCCTCGGCAGTTACAGGAGGTTGGACGCCAGAGCTCCTCTGACAGTGGCATAGCCACAGGCAGCCACTCTTCCTACTCTGGCAGCTTCTCATCCTATGCTGGCAGCAACCTGGATGTGTGGAGGGCCGGAGAGGAATTCGGTTCTCTACTCAGCCTGCCTCCTGGAGCCAGCGCACCTGAGCCCAGACTGTGTGCCTGCCCACCTGGGGCAACTGAGTACCAGGTGCCCACCTCATTGCGACACCACTATGACACACCTCGAAGTCTGCTCCAGGCCCCCAGAGACCCAAGCTCGGCTTCTCAGGGCAGCTCTGACCACAGTTCAGCCACAGACTTGGGTGGTCAGGCACCCACGGGGTGTCCCTCCAGTTGGCTGGGAACTCAACGACGGGGACAGGCAACGGAAGGCCCAGGCAGTGAAGCTGCATTGCCCAGTCCATCCCCTGGCGAGTCCTGGGAAGCAGGCAGCCCCCAGGCAGGGCCACCTCCAGCTTTCTTTTTGTCATGTTCAATCTGTGGCGGACTCAAGGTAAAGCCCCCACCCTGAGATAGCAGGCTGGCCATGGCTGCCAAGAGCTGGATATGGCCTTCCAGACAGGGGAGGAGGGCCCTAGCCTCTTTGCAGAGGAGGTGCTCTGTGCTGTTTTAAGAAGCCACCAGAACTGTAGCAAGGGCCTCAGGGGCAGGGTGACAAACAGGGCTGTTCTCCCCTAGGTGGGCGCCATGGCTGCCAGTGCTGGAGGCAGGTCAGGTTGAGGTCAGGAGAGCCCCTGATCCAGCCTTTCCAGGATTTTCTCACCCCTGGATCAGGCAGAAGGCTGTCATGCCCATAGGCTCCTGCTATCTATTGCACTGCTGGGGGCAGAAGATCTCCATGGCTGGGGTCCGTTCTCAGTGACAAGGCTTGGCTTGGTCCACTGCCCTCTTCCTGGATGATTGACCCTCTGTCACTGGTCATTTCTGCAGTATACAGACACACTTCCTATTCAAAATCAAATCTCCCACGGCTCCTCCAGACTCCCTAGTCTGTGAGCCGGCAGCTCTGTGTATGCAGCCCACAGATAGGGCACAGTCTGTATGTGATCGACTTTACAAGTCACCCTGTGGCTCCCACAGGTGGGATCGGTGTCCCATCCCACGGGGAGGAAACTGACGCTCAGGAGGCTCCATGACTTGCGGGGTCTGTGACATTGACCCCCCTGCAGATCAGCCTGCTCCTGGGCCCCCGGAGGGCTCTGAGAAGTGAGCTGCCTGACAGGAGTGTGCATCACTCCCAGAGGCTGAGTTTGCCCAGCGTCCTGAGATCAGTTTGCTGGAGGGTCTCTTGCAGAACCTTCCAGTAGTGTTCCACTGTGTGCCTCCTTGCTGGGACCAGGAAGCTGGTGGCCAGGACCAGGTGGAAGAAATAAGGGCTCTGACCCTGCCCACAGGTCACCCTGGCTTTGTGCTTGGGTGACTACAGGCTGAGTGCTCCCTTGCACAGGGCAGAGGTGCTCCACTTCCTCGTGTCAGAGGGCTGGTGTGGCTGTGCCCACCTCTCATGCGTCCCCTCCATTGGCACCTACAGTTCCAATCTGGCAGGCCAACTCACCTGTAAAGCCTCGATCTGTACTTGCGGCCAACCATGTTGCTCTATTGCATTTTAAAATCTGTTTGTAATACATTCTCAGACTGGAAATAAAGTTATCTTTTCTTACTGCCTTGCCTTGTTCCATTTGGCCCACCTCCCCACCAGGCCTGGGACTGAGGAAACTCCAGGGCCTTGGCCCTCAGCCTGAGGTCTGAGTGTTGTGGTTGTGGGAAAGAGGACCAGTAGCTTTGGATAGCCCCTGGGGCTGAAGACATGGTGTGGAGGCGGGGAGGGGCATATAGCCATATAGTGTTTCATCTTCCCATGCTGGGCTTGCTCTGAGCTCAGTCTCACCCAACCCAATCCATTTCACTTTTCCTGTCCAGAGAGTGCTCCAGGGAGCAGCCTGCCTGTTTCCATTCTTGCTGGTAGCCCTGCTGGAAGTTGGGAGCCTGGCTCCCCCAAGCTTCTATGTAGGGAAGAGCAGGGTTTGGAGCTTGGCCGCATTCACTATCCACTGACTGGGTGGCTCTGCAAGTCACCATACCTCTGGGAGCCTCAGTTTCCTCCTCGGTCGATGGGAAATCGTCTCACCTCATGGGCTGGCCTGAGGGTCTGATGGGATCTCTATATAAGCATCCAGCTCACGTGTGTTCCCTAGAGGGAGCCAAGTATTCTTGCAAAAGGTCTGAGATTGCAGATCCTGGGACCAGGGAGCCAGCGGTTGGTCAGCCAGAGGGGCAGGCACTGCCCTGGCCTGACAGAGGGGCAGGCACTGCCCTGGCCTGAGCCCTTTGTTCTCTGTACTTGGCTGTCTGTACTTCCAAAGGTCCTTCCTGCAGCAGGAAAGAGGGACACCCAGGTGGGCAGTTCTGGAAAGGTAGAATCCATGCTGTTGCAGCTTGGATGTCCATCTGCTACCTGAGAAAAGCTGGCCTGGGCCCTGAACCTGGGTGGAGATTGGCCTGGGATTGAAGTCCTCGCTTCAGGAAGAAAGGAAGCACCATGACACACTGAGAGAAGGCACAAAGTCCCCAGGAGAAGGCCATTCCAGACACTTCTCCTGTCCAGTCCATCCCTCGAGACATATAAACAGGCCCCAGCAGTTTGCAAACACATAGGTAGTGAGGGCTCTATCTGCAACCATGCTGCCACCAGCCATGACCCTTCTAAGGTCAGTGGTCTGGAGACGGGTAGACCCTGGCCTCAGACCTCCCTCCTCATACACAGCCCATGGGAGGGTCTAAGCTGAATGTTTTTCTTGTCCCATTGTGGTCTGCCCATGCATAGGGTCTAGTGTTGATCCTGCAGCCATGGCCCTCCCTGAGCAGATGTCCTGTGTGGGGACCGTTGAGGATTTGGTCTTTTGCTTAGTGACAAAGTACACCCTCAGAAGCCTGTATGTGGTTGGCTCTAGAGTGTCCAACTCTCATCCTGGGGACTCTTATACCTTCTTGAGTCCCCAAGGCTGCACTGGACTGTTATAAATGGTGATGCAGTTAGATCTGCATGCTCTGCCCAGAAGCATCCCCACCTGTACCCTGGGCATGTGACCATCACTCTCAAGGCTTGCCTGAACAGTGTTGGCTGTTGAGTTCCTCCTCCTTTCCCCTCATCATGAGGTTCCACTACCAAGTTATTCCTTCGGAGTCACTGGAATTGGGTGACTCTGTAGTTACCTTCTCTGACGGGTCCTTTCATAGCAGGTCCTTGGGATGTTTGGAACCCTGGGCTGTCAACCTCTACTTTTTCCCAGCTGATGTGGGGAGGTGTGTGCATGAGAGGGTGACTGTGCCCAACTGTTCTCATGTTCTGTCTACTCTCCAGTCAGGCTTTGCCTGAAGCAGAGGCCTGGGACTCTTTCCGGGGTTGGGGGGCTGTTTATCTCATCTGTGGGCCCCCAGGGGGGCTCTGTAAGGCATGGGACAGCAGGCCAGGGACAGAGGGAACTCTGGTCACCGTGGGCTATGTGGTTATGCTGTTCTACAGTCATGCTTCTCAGGTGAGGGCAGTGGGCTCTAGCTGAACCATAAGCTAGAAGGGAGTAGTCTGGGGACCCTTATTGGTAAACTTCCTCAAAAGAACCCTGGCCTCAGCTGTCTCCTGGACTGTCAGGGCTATGAGGTTTAAGAACAAAGGGCTCTGGAGGACGATGCTGTGTCCTTCCAGATTACAGGTGGTTCAGATCCTCAGACCTATGTGATTTTTGGAGTTACCGTTCCATTTCTTGGGGCTCGGGGTAGGGCAAAGGGTACGTAGGATGTACACACTGACTCATGTTGTCTTTGGTCTAGGTCATGGCTACTTCATCCCCTGGACTCACTGTGATGCATCCAGGTAGGCACCTGGCTTTGGACCCTAGCACTCAGGGTTTAGAGTTAAGGGGATATCCCTGTTGGATGGGGAAGGGTGTGAACAGCGGGGTGACAGTGGCATTTGGGGAGTCTGGAAGAGGTGAGCAGGGGGAGGTGGTGACCTGAGGACAGATGAATGGTCTGGGACATGACTGGGTGGACAGGAGTGGACAGTGAGTAGCCAGATCATGCTCTGTAGCTCAGGAGTGATTTGAAGGGTTTGGTCCAAGCCCTAAGTGTGTACCAGATAGCAAGGTACACAGGACAAGGTAACTGGCCCAGGGGTTTCGGCTTTTCAGGACGGGTTTATGGAAGAGGTAGGAATGTCAGAGGACTCAACCAGGATGGGAGAGCCCTTGGAAGAAGGCTGACTGTCAGCCAAGGAAAGTTGGAGAGGGTGGCCCTGACAAGGGCAACCTGGGAGGATTGGGAGAAGCTATAGGACCTGGGTGGCTGGCCCTGGGCCAGGTAGTTGAATGCCAGAGATACCCCTCACTTTGTCTCCCCATCTGTGGGTACCACAGATCCCTGGGTCTCTTTTTCAGAGCTGAGTGGTACCTTTGGAAGGCCCTGTAGGTAAGATAGAGCCCAATTGGACCCAAGAAGGCAGTGTGGTAGGAAGTAGTGGGTGGGGCCACAGGCAGGCAGAGTCTACACACTGGCTAACAGGAGAGTCCCAGTCCTATTTGTGGCTGAGGTTTTATGTCTTGGTTGCTCAACCTGAATTCTGGGTCCATATGGTGCCTTTGGTCCAGGGTCCTCCCCGATGTCACAGAGTAGCAGGGTTGGCCCTCACTGTTCAGGCATCTGCCTCTGCTCACCACCTCACTAAGGCTGGCTTTATCTTACTTTAATATGGTGGATACTTACCCCGGGAACAAAGGGGCAGAGATGAAGGAGGCACCACTTGAGGACAGGATCTCCTCCCTCTGAGGGCAAGGATGGGGTCACGTGGGAGGTAGGACCTTGACTCTGATGAGGGACATGTGAATTTGCTCTGGACCAGACTTGGGCCGGAGACATGCCAGATTATAGCAGGTGATCAGCCTGCGGCTGCAGGAAGGGAGCTGGTCAGGCAATAATATCTCATTGTCTGTTGTGTTCTACTTAAGTTATTTGAGTCCTAAAATGATGCTGGCCAAAGCTAAAACTGAATTAAAGTACCGGGAAGGACAGGGGGCAGAGGAGACCCACACATTCCTGAGCAGCTGGTCATGAGTCCTTGGGAAGATAGAGTTAGCTAGAGAAGAGGCACCTCATGGAGTCTAAACAGCACCTCTCTGGCCCAGGACCTTGGATGTCAGTTGGTTCTGATCCTTCCATCTATCTCCCTGAGTTTAGGCTTCAGGTTTCTCCTACTTCTTGTTCCTCTTCAACTCACCTGTCCAGACAATCTTGAAAAAAAAAAAAAAAAGGATCTAACCCAAAGTGCCCAGACTTGGGAAACATGTTCAAGCCCACCAAGGCATGGAACCTAGCCTGAACTCTCCCTCTTCTGCCTTCAAAGGCTCCATGCTGAGGTCTGGCCTCTCCAATCTCACTCTTAGACACTGGGGCTCCATCCAGACCGCCGCCAGAGCTTCCCTCTCATGCCCTCTCCTCCTTCCCTTAGCTATGCCCCCTTTCCTGCTTGCCAACCCAGTCCTGGGAAGGCCTGCTGGGGGCACTTCCTTGCTGCCTGACAGGCAGTGCAGGCTGGTACTAGCTCTCCCTCCACCCTGCTGGCTGAACCTCCTTGGGGAGGTTTTCTTCTGTTGTGATGGATTCTCTGTGCTACAAATGCACCAGATTCTCAGAAATCCTTCGCCTCAGATCAGAGATTTCCTGGGGATTGAAAATGCTGAGCCTGCCTTTGCTTGCCAAAGGCTAAGACAGGACGTTCTGTGAGCAGGCAAAGCCAGCTCCTTGATTTGAGGCCAGTAAATGGACATCCCACGTGGCCCTGTGCAGGAGATGAACCTCACCATAGCTTGGACAGGATAGGACTTTAAGATCTCCGAGGACAAGCACTGTGTAGTAGGGGGTCTGCCCTGGAGCCTCCAAGGCTGGGAATTGGAACAGAACTGCTCACGTGGTTCAGAGAGTAGTCAGTATGCACCCCTACAACCCTGGGGGTCTCATCTGCCTGTACTGGCTGATGGTTTTGTGACTTGGGACTTGGGGCCTCTCTGCCTTGGTCTGTCTGTGAAGAGCAAATTGTTGCCACCTGCCACCATAGCCATGTTGGCAGCAAGGATGGGGAGGAAGGTGGGAGGTTCTAACTGAAACCTTGAGGTGGAGCTGTGTCATGGTGGTCCTGGCAGGGTGGTCAGGATCCCTGGGACAGAGAGGCAGAGTCAGGCCTCTCTCTGAATATGGGGTGCAGAGACAAGCTTTACCTGAGAGGCTCTCAATGTCCCCAATCTGAGCCCCAGTTCTGAATTGGATTCTGCAGTCTTGGCATGTGTGGGGACTTCACCAACCCCTCAGTGTCTAGACTGCTAGTACTTGGAAACGAGGACAAATGAGTGACTGACTGCTCTTGACTAGTGCTCTGAAATGGCACTTTGCTCTATCTATATGGTTGTCCCCCACCCATAGGGACAAAATTATGAGTATCACCAGAGAAAGGTCTTGGCTTTGCCAACTGTGTGCAGGGTCCCTGGGCCTGCAGGGAAGAGACTGGGGCCTTAGCAGCAAGTCTACCATGAGTCCCACCTGCTGGGCATGGAGGGTCCCTTGCTCCTTGGATTATGCACACACTGCCCATCAATTGCTAGGATATGGGACAGGGGTAGGGGTGAATTCTTAAAAGAGAATTCAAACTGCTGAGGTATCCTGGAGGATGGGGTGTTCATTTTGCTGGGGATACAGATGGGGATTCTGACTTTGCTCCACCTACAGAGGGGTCCTGGTGGGAATTACCCAATCCATTGGGAGTTACTCCAGCAGCAGCCTGCAGCAGGACAGAGAAGAGGGTCAGGCAGAGACAGCAAGGGATATGCTGGCCCTGGAGAGGCAGGAGAGGAGACATTGCACTCAAGAGAGTCCCTGGGAGGATGTAAGATGAGATTTGAAGGGACAGAGAACAGGCCTTATGGGGTCCATAGGGGTGAGTGCCTGCATCAGGTAGGGGGCAGTGTTTGAGTCCTAGGATCCCAGCACTGGCCCCAGTAGATATGGGAGAATTGGGGAGGACCTCCAAGGTGAGGAGGAAGTGGGGGGGGCATTGGCCTATGAGGGGTGGGGAAGCTCTGTTGAGTGAGCTTTGTGGGTACCTTATACCTCCCAGCTATATCTCAGGGATTTAGAGACCTTCTCTCCACAGGATCTCCAGGGCCCATGGCTGCTGACAGCCCCGGGCCTGAACGGCCCTACAGCGAGATGCCCACGTATGTGAATATCCCGGTCAGCCCCACTTCCAGACTGCAGCTGCACTACATGGACCTGGAGCTCTCGGGGGCCAGTGGGGGTGTGCGAGGTGGGTTACAACCGCGGGCCTCACAGGGTAGTTGTGATCTTAGCTTTGGGTCTGAGCCCCAGGTGCCTCAGCCCTGGCTAGAGAGCCCTTCTTCAGAGCCTGTAAGTGACCTTCCCCAAGCAGCCAAGACCTTCAGCTTCTGCCCCCTGCTCAGCCCCCAGAGCTGCTGCCCAAGTTCTGGCAGGATTGCTGGGGTGGGAATGGAAATGGATGAGTGCCCACTAGCTGTATCACTTGAGGCACCTGCAGAGAAGAGGGACCTGCAGGCTGGAGCAGGGGCAGCTGGGCTGGGGGATGTCTCTGTTGGGTCCACTCACTGTGGGCTGCTTTCAGGGACCAGCACCTCCCGCTATGCCCAGATTGACATCGCAGCTACAGAGACAGCACATCGTGTTGGGGTCCGGCATGCACAGACTCGGGAGGAACGATTGTCAGAGTTGGAGCAACGGAAGAAGGGGCCCTGAGGCTGCAGCTCAGGCTGGGGCTGGCTGGGCACCTGGCCAGCTGGACTGTCCAATATGGCCAGGCAGGCTGTTCCCTTTTGTGGATGATGGCCTTTGGGGCTAGAGACCTTGGCCTGTCTGCGTACCCCGGTGGTCAGTAACTGAAGCTGTCTTGACCTCCTGCTGCAGTTGAGGCTGTGGTTGGTTTTTGTGCTTTGGAATGAGTGGTCGTAGGTTCTGGGCCCATACCGTATCAGTTCATTCCAATGTGGCAAAGGCGTGTAGCAGCCTCCTCTTTGCCAGCAGGGCCTCTTGCCTCACTGGTGGCCAAGACTTGGCCTGAACAAGTTCTCCTAGGCCACGGGGCCACCAAGAGACCCATCACCAGGTACTGATAGCCCCAGTGTCTGCCATAACAGCACTGCTAAGCCACCTGGTGGAAGTTTCCCAGGCCTGGAATGCAAGCTGCACTGCCCATCCTGACCGTGATGACGGCTTGTATGAGCAGAGCACTCTGCACTGGTCCTGTACTCGGAGGGACCTGTGACTTGCCACTGCTGCACCATTGACTGGCTCTGCGGCTGGGATACTGAAGCCTCCCTTACCTTCTCCTACAATGTCTCTCTTAAGCAAGGCTCTGGACCTTGGGATGAAGGCCATGGTGGGGACAGAGCTGTTCCCACTTGTCATCTTGTTGGGACCTACTCCAGAAGTTGGGTAAATGGTTTTAAATCCCCACTGTTATATTTTTAACAATTTGTACTATTTTCCAAAGCTGTGAGATCTTTCACATGTGATTTGTGCCCTGGATTGGATGCAAACATCTTGCTGCTGAGCCAAAGGGTTCAGAGATGGGCATGGATGGTGGTGTCAGGTTGGCATTTACAGATGTCCCTATCATTTGATATTTCCAGGACCAAGTTTCTAGGGTGACAGGTCTTTTGCCCTGCCTTAGCCCGGTGGGGAGAAGCTTTGGCAGGGATTCTTCCCAGAAACCAATCATATCATTTTCTCTTCTGCTTTTCTGCCTCCAAGGACTTCACTAGGCGTCCAGTTGTCTGTAGTTGCCTGCTTGGGGGGTGAGAAGAACCCTGTTCCTTCAAGGGCCCCGTGGTGTTGGCAGGTAGCTCATGCCAGTGTCTACTGGCTAGCCCAAGAGCATCACTGCCTGATGACACAGTTCCTCGTATATAACTGTCTTGGGGGGAGTTAAAAGTTTAGGAACTGAATGTGTGTGTTTGTGTGTGTGTGTGTGGGGGGGGGGGGTCCATCAGTGATACCAGCTCATGAGAGGCTGAGGCAGAATGACTGTCAGGAATCTGAGGCCAGCCTGGTTGACTTGGTGTGTTTTGAAACAGTCAGGACCCTTACAGAACAAACAGGAGAACTAGAGTTCAGATCCCCAGTGCTCACAAAAATGCAGGTGGGTGTGGTGGCCATTCTACCATCCCAGCACTTGGGACACTTCCTCAGGGGGAAGCTGGCTTGCAAGATATAGCAGGAATTGGTGAATTCCAGGTTCAACCAGAGACTGTCACAAGTTGAAATTAAGAAAAACATCCAGTATCAACTTTGGGCCTCCACCTAAGTGGACACGTGTGTGATTATGCAGCCTCCTCATATTTGCCCACACATATAAACACACACACACCACATATGCCAGCATTTTTATTTCATATAAATGACATTCTAAGTAGGTATTGCCTATCTCAATACGCTGAGAAGCCGTACCTCCACCCTGCCCACCTGCCATCAACCATTGTGAGAAGCCACACTGCCATTGAGACACAGAGTATCTGGTAGCGCACTGTGCGTGTGGACCTTGCTGGGTAGGACATTACTGATGGGAGTGGGGGCTCAGGTGTCTTGTCCTGCTACAAGATGCTGCCCCCTAGTGGGTGGAGGCTGAGCAGGTGCACATCTTCGGTTTTTGTCAGATTTTTATTCCTCATTTGTTGTCAGAGCCTGGAGGACTAGGTAGATGTGCCTGCTGCCATTGGGTGTGTGCTGGTGGAGCTCCTATTTTATTTCCCTCATGGTTAGAGGAACAGCAGATTCTCAGGCACTCCAACAGCTCCATGGCTCAGAATGGCCCTTCTGCATGTCCTGCTATTTTTAACTTTTTTTGCATTGTACTGTTTCTTAAGACAACATAGATAGACCCTTGCTAATGTTTGCCATCAGAGGTTTGTTTGTTTGTTTGTTTTTGTTTTTTGTTTTCCGGAAGCAAGATAGGATCTCCTGTGGCTCAGGCTAGCCTCAGCTTCACCATGTAGCCAAGGATGACCTGAACTTCTGATCTTCCTGCATCTATCTTCCAAGGACTACAGGCTTGCACCACCACACTCAGTTTATGCGGCTAGGGACCAAACCAGGGCTTCATGTGCGCTAAGCAAGCATACCACCTGCTCTGCCACACACCCAGCACTTAGATCTAGGAGACTTGTTGCTAAAGATAGCAACCCTGCCCAGCCTCCAGTTTCAACTGTCTGAAGAGTTTGTGTTATTATGTCACTAGGTGAACATGTCCATCTCGTGGTCACCTGTTGGTCTAGGTTCAGCCCATCCATTCTTCACGTGGGCCATGAGGATGGTCCGTGCCACCTGTGTGCACACATCCTGTGCTTGCTGCATGCAGCTCTGGTCATGTGACTGAGACCTCCAGGCCAGCAATGCCCAGCATCTCTACTCTTCCCTCCTGGCTAAACAAGGATGGGATTTCCTGTGACCCACCATGCATAACATGGTCAACACTGCTCTAGTTGTGTGGTCTCATCTCAGAATGTCCCAAATCAGGCTGTGATCATCTTTTGTTTGTTTGTTTGTTTGGTGGTGGTGGTGGCGAGTCTCTTCTCCAAGCTTCTGAACTATTCCAGTGAAGAGCTGTTAGCTGCTGTTGGTATCACAGCCTTCAGGCACCTCTCCTGGGCTGGGTCCCATGTTTTCTTTCTTAACTTAAACCTTCATCTTCTGAAGCACCAGCAACTGAAGAAATGGTGCATAACGGATGCTTTGGCATCCATCTCTAGAGATTAATCCTGCCTTGCATTCAGCTGTGTTAGCTCAGCACAGTGCCAAGACTCACACATTTAGATACTGTCCTGGCACGCAAGCACACCATACCTTATGCCTCTAACATTTCTGCTCAGTCAGGTTGCTTACAGCTAGGACAGCTAGGATGAACTGGCTATGGCATTCTTGTCTCAGGACATGTATACATGGTAGTGTCAGTGTAGGTTGTACGGTAGAGTGGTGTGGCTTCACACTGCACACTCCACTGCATGTGTGTGTGCACACAAGCATACATATTCATACACAGCTGGAGACTGCACTCAGCCTTATCTCAGGGGAGCGGTATTCAGCATCTCACTGGAAGAATCTCTGTTTCCCCACCACCTGTACTAGCCAGCTGCCCCTTTTCATGCTGCTGGCCAAGTGGCTATCTTTACTGGTGAAGTCTATGTGATCCTTTTGCTCTTTAAAAAAAACTAGCTGGACAATTCTCTATGCAGTTTAGGTCAGCCATTTCTGATGTACTACAAATATTTCCTTTTTGGATGTAAGATCTCATGTGCTCAGGATAACTTGAACTTCTCCTGCCTCCACTCCCCCAGTGCTGAGATTACAGGTGTGTGCATTACACTCAGCTCATGAAATGCTGGCGACTGACCACAGGGCTCTGCGCATGCTAAGTGGGCACTTTGCCAACAGAGCCCTAGCCCTTCGTCTCCTGCGGACTGTCTTAGTGGAACCTTTACTGAGCAGATCCTCAATTCTGATGAAGTCCAACAAACTTTTGGTTTGCAAAACCACCCTGGGCTCATGGGACCTTACCTTTGTGTTGGAAAAATAGAACACAGGTCATCTTTCCAGAAAGAATGTTTTAAAAGACATTTTATTTATTGTGTGAACCCATGTGCCACGGCACACATGGCCAGAGGACAACTTGCATGAACCTGTTCTCCTTCACCATATGGTGACTGATGACCTGCTGGCCTGGGGACTTTCGGTCACCTTTGCTAGGTCACCATGGCAGAGCACTGCTACTCAGAACCTCATCGAGGTTTGTAGCTTGCTTGTTATGGGAGTCACACTCAGGGAGGTTTGCAGGGTCTGACCTCTGAGAGCTTAGTCAGGAGTGGTCTCCTGACTGAGGTCAGCTCCAGGAGGCGGCAGCTCCCACACAGGTCACATGCACTCCCTAACTCAGCTGTGGGTTCTCTGTTACTCACACCGAGATGTTCGCTGGGCTGTGTACTGCTACAGATTTTACTTCAGCGTGTCCATTTCTAAGCCCTAGAATGCAGCTACAACCTCTGGCTCTAGGGACGCAAACATTAGTGAAGATGCGTCCAATAGCCAGGCATTCCCCCTGCAGTTGACTCTGAGCCTGGTGTCAGGGGCCCAGTGTCATCCCAGTCCCCTGGACTGTGTGGCACAGGCCTTGGTGGGTACCCGAGTATCTATGTTGGGCTGAACCAGAAAGGCAGAACTGAGACCCTAGCAACAAGAATTTCTCTGGGCCTCAGACACTACTGAGGGCTCTGGGAAGATCTTTATCAGTGCTGGGAGGGACATCCCAGCTGGTCTGGATGGTGGCAGACACAGCGTGGGTGAGGGAACCACACTGCCCGCTGTTCCTTGCTGCTGCTGTGCTTAACCCACAGGTTTCTTGTATGATTCCCTGGAGGTTTTGCCCATATATGAGCGTTCACTTGTGTATAGGTATACATGAAAGTGTGTCCACACATCAAAATGAGAGTGCCTTCTCCCATCATGCTCCACCTTTGCTTATTTGGCTGGGATAGCTAACCAGCTTGCCCTGGCTGTACTTTCTCTGCCTCTCAAGTGCTGGGACTACAGGCAAGTAACACGCCAAGGCTCTGCAGATCCAAACTGTAGACCTCAAGCTTGCAGGATGAGCATTCTATTCACTGAGCCTCTTTCCAGCTTTGATATTCTTATAAACATGGTTAACTGCGTGCTCCCGATAGGTAGATCTCAATTTCTGAGCTGAGATCCAGTAGCTAACAAATGCAATGGCCTGATCTTCCAGGACCAGCTGCTGGGTCAGATGAACTTTTGGCTACTCTGTGAGGGATCAGATAGTGACTCTGGATATGGAAGCCAGTTAGGGTCTTTTGGGAGGCAGAAAATGTTCCCCCTATGAGACCTGCAGGCTCTCACCTCTGCCATCTTTGTCCTGAAATCCCTTGATTTAAAACTGCCTGGGGTTAGACCTAGAGGGAGGGAGACTAGTCTTCCCCTTCCCTCTTTCATCTGTAACTTAATTTGTCATGGTGCCACCTTTGGCTCAATGGACCCATCCCGAGATACCAGGCAAGGACCAGATGGCTCAAACCCTGCCATATATTTTAGGACTCTGTACATAACATTTCCAGTGGCAGACGTATGTAATTTCAATGTAAACTGTTTCGCTGCAGCATGGAGGCCAGTCATATCTCACTGGTATACCCAAGGCCTTCAACCAGGGTGATGGCAGCTATACTTGTTTGAAAGAAAAGAAGTCCTTGCCAGCCTCTGCAGATCAGACTGGTATTTCAAAGGATCCTTTCACCACTCTGATCAGCCACACCAGTCACCACAGGTCTATGTAAGTCGATGACATGCTGACAGCTCCCGGTGTCTTCATGAGCCTCTCTAGGCTGCTGCTGGTGGCTTCTGGCCCTCAGAGCTCATTGTGCCGAGCCCTGGAGACCCTACTGGACAGGTCCTGCAGATGCTTCTTCACCTGTGTAAGAGGAAATCTGTCAGTGGGGGACACCATGGCAAGCCTGCTGTCAAGAGATCACAGGAGACAGCTGAAAATCAGTGCCAAACCCTCTGGCTAGTCTCCCCCACAGAGCCACCCAGTACCAAACCCTCTGGCTTGTCTCCCCCACACAGTCACCCAGTACCAAACCCTCTGGCTCATCTCCCCCACACAGTCACCCAGAGCATGTCATAAGTAAGGATAGAGCTTAGTGAAGACTCAAAAACCGAAGGAAAGCTAGAAAAACAGCCAGAAGCAGATCACCCCAAAAGACAATGACACTGTAGAGACCCTATGGTGGCCCATGAAGGCGGTGACTGTCCTCAAAGCGGTGGATGCCTGCAGGGGATTACAGAGAACTTCTGACCCCTTAATACCACAAGGGTACAAAGAGCCGTACTAGCCTATCAGATCTGGACTGGGTTTGATCTGTGGCTTTAATGAGTTCTCTCAGTGACAGCTGCTAGTACTACCCTTCATATGAGACTTGTGGTTTGACACCCCTAGTTTATTGTCCATATTCATGAGGCCCCTCATTGCAACAAGTCTCTTGGTGGCCAGGGACAGTCAAGAATGTGCTTGAATCTTAGTGCTGTGAAAACCCCCAAATCTTATGGTAATTCTGCCAATGGCTTTTAAGCCCCAGGGATTTAGGCTCCTGCTGTTCTACTTACTACTCTGCTTCTCAGAGTTTTGATTTTTGCATAGTTAACACTCTGTGCTCAATTTGAGAAGGTACAGGAAGGAATCTCCTGTATGCTGGCTACAGCCCCCAGATCCTTCCAGAGGCAAGGTATGCTGGTCCTCAGGGCTTCCCAGCATGTGTGTGGTCACACAGCTAGCATGCCTTTGCTTGTTCAGTTCTGCTTCAACTAATCCAGAGGTTGTTTCCTAAAGGGCTCCACTGCCCCACTGCCTCTGCAGGCCACCTATGTCACATCCCAGTGTGGCCATCCTGGGATTCAAGCCCACACCTCAGCAGGCCAGGAAACAGCTCCCTGTCCAGAGGCTCCCTGGATGCTACAATGTTTACTGCCTTACATGTCTACGGGCATGTACATCTTACATGTTGTCTACAGGCATGGTGTCTGCTGGCAGTGCCGGCATCTCCCACGCTGAGTACCCGCCCACTCACAGTTCCAATGGACTGCATTTGTGTTTCCCCGAGTCAGCAGGCTATGTGTCTAAGACCTAAGGGAAGGGTGAACAGGACCGGTGCAAGGACGGCATGCCCACCTTATAGCCCAGCTCCTTGGTCTTCTCCTCCAGCAGCACATACTTCTCCTTGTTGCGGCTGATGTGCTCGGGGTCACCGATGCTCTCCACATGCTTCAGCTTCTGATGGGAAATCTCCAGCTGCTTCTGGTAGTGGTTGTGCTTTTCAATTTTGGCCTCGAAGTGCTTGAGCTCCTCCTAGGAGGCATCAGGAACTTACTCTCCTCCAATACAGAGTCCGAGCGAGGTGCCTGTCTCTTATTCAGGGGATCATGACTAAAGCAGACTAGATTCTGGGATCTAAGGTCTCTTCCCACAGCCACAAAAGCTAAACCCCCATGAGGATGGTTTCATGTCTACCTCACTGCCCCTTAGGGCTCCTTTGCTTCTCACAGGCTGCCTGCTGCTGGAACCTTCCCTGCCTGCTCCCTTTTACCTCATGGATCCAGTGATCACTGGGAGGTCAGTGGTGGCCTCCAGAAACACCACCTCTGGAGCTTCTTGGGCACAGACACACTGGAGAAGCCTTAGAAAACTTGAGGACCTCAAACTATACACATCCCAAGCATGTCCTATCCTACCCTAAACAGCAAGGACTCAACCATCCTGTTCAGAAGATATTCCACCCATCAGCTTCCTGGAACTCTGCCCGCACCACACACCGGGCCAGGTATGTGGCCATACATCCCTCTCAGCACCTCACAGCTCAGAGCGGGCAGACCACCCCACCATGCTACACACTGAGACTGTTCTTACCCTGAATGACTCCAGTTCCTTCTCGGTGAAGTTGGCAGACTGAGCCAGGTCCCACAGATCTATCACTCGGGGCTCTTCAAACTCTGCAGAAGAGCAAGGGCTGTCGTCTGGGTAGGTAGCATGTCAGGACACACCTTGGTGCTGGGGGTCAAGTGGCCTGTCATCCCCAGGGAATGGTGTGTGTTGCATCTTGGGAGCACTAAGTACCTGGTCTGAGCTCATAGCACCAGCTTAGATACAGCTCAATTGAAACCTGGCTGCAGCCGGGCGGTGGTGGCGCAACACCTTTAATCTCAGTACTTGGGAGGCAGAGGCAGGCGGATTTCTGAGTTCGAGGCCAGCCTGGTCTACAAAGTGAGTTCCAGGACAGCCAGGGCTATACAGAGAAACCCTGTCTCAAAAAAAAAAAAAAAAAAAAAAAAAGAGAGAGAGAGAGAGAGAGAGAAACCTGGCTGCGGCAGTGAAGGGGTCACATCCTCTGGACTCAGAATCACCTGCTACCCGTGCCTAGGGCCGCCATCAGCCTTGCTCCTGGCTGTCTCAAGGTGGGTGTGAGTTAGAACAGCAGTGTGACAGGACCATGAAGATCCAGCAGGGTACTGGGGAGGGCTGGCGCCAAGTCAAGGCTGAGGTCTGCCCATTCACATTTTGGCTCCCATGATCCCTAGACTGGGGTAACCGGAGAGCCATCCAGCAAGGTTCCCTGGCCTCTGGCTACCCCTGAGCCACAGCAGAAAATCCTGCTGTCCACAGGGCCCTCCCAGGGGACCCTGGTTTTCCAGAGAATATAGGAGTTAGCTTATATTTCCACAAGTAGGTCAGTGGGAGAAGCCAAGGGACTGTTTGGATGCAGCTCCCTAGGAGATGACCCATGGAGGGCAGGATGGTGGTTAAAGAAAGAGGTGACACTTAACACATTGACCACGGCCAGACTCCCTCGTATGTCCCCATTAACCCAACAACAATAAGTCCTCAGAGCTGGCCTATGAGAAAGATTGGTCATCTCCACAGCAAGCAGTCTCTGGAGAGAAAGCAATGACTTCATAGCACTCCTCAAGCCCAGACCCACAAGAGCACACCATGCCTGGAGGTGCTTCCCAGGAGGTTCTGCATGGGCCCATGCTGTCTGAGGCTGTGCCTGTAGAACTTTGTCTACTGCTGGACACAAAACTAGGCACCCCCCCCTCCCCCCGCCAAATCCCCACTATGCCGCCGCCTGGAGCCCCAGGGATGGACAGAGAGATTGGCCCTAGCACTCATGTAAGTCCTGCGAGGGTGGGGTTGTCACTGCAGCAGAAGCTGCCACACTGCTTGATACAAGGGCCATTGACCAGCATGGGATCAATGGCAAAGCTGGCCCCCACTATGAAGGGGATTCAGAGACAGTCCTGTGCCAGATTATCAAGGCTGAAAGACAGCCTGGATGGAGGGCCACTCTGCTACCACCTCAAATAATTATGGTGACAGGGCTGATGGCCGGCCCAGAACATTTTTTAAAATTAACCTTTATTTTATGTGCATGAATGTTTTGTCTGCATGTATGGCTGTGTACCACAGGCAAATGGTGCCCACGGAGCCCATTAGAGGGCATTGGATCACCCGGGACTGGAGTTACAGATAGTTGTGAGCTGCTATGTGGGTGCTGGGGATAGAACTTGGGTCCTCTGCAACAGGTCAGTACTATGAATCACTGAGCCATCTCTCCAGTTCCTGGCCCAGACATTTATATTACAGCTCCAGGAAGTGGGGCCCAGGACAGCCACTCCTTAACACAATGACTGAGTGTGACAAGTCTCCTAGGTACTCCTGGGCCCATGCACCTGTCCCCAGGGCTTACCAGTGGTGGAGCCATAGCCCTGGTGGCTGACCTTCCTCAGACGGTCCAGGCCCTGGTTGATACTACGCAGTCTGTCCTTCAGCTCACTGTGCTTCCTGGTCAGGGTGTCACTCTTGATGTGAGTCATGTCAGAGGGACTGAGAAGGTTCTCATAACCTTCTGTGGAACAAGACACAGAATGTTTGACAAGAACTGGCATCCTAGTGGCCAAGATGGCCCTGATGCCATCCACAGGCCATCCCCCTGTAGCCCTCAGAGCTAGCTGATGGCTGTGCTTTCTCAAACAAACATCTAAGTGTGGATGTCTCAGCATCTGTACCCAAAGGCTTACCCCAGGGGCCTCCATGGTCCCTAATGGCTCCGACTTTCTCAGGCTCCCTACTTGGCAAAGTCACACTGCTCAGAACTCAAGGTGGCTGCTACATCAGGCCACCCCAGTCACCCCAGAAGCGAGCAATCTGTATAGCTGTACTGACATAACACAACTGATACAGAACCCGTATGCATCCATGAACATGGGTAGAACACAAGAAAAGTGTCCCCCTTTCCTCCCCACAACCCCAGGCAACCGTGTTCTACTGTGCCCAGAGCACGAGGGCATGGGCGGACGGACCTTCAGCTCTGCTCAGTGTGTCAAGCAGCACATTGTACTCGTGGATCTTCTCTTTGTAGTGCAGAAACTCTCGCCACAGCTTGTCCAATTCTTCACTGGAGAATTTCCCTGATGTCTTTGCCTAAGAGGAAACAGCCTAGGCTGACCACGTCTGTCCCATCATCAGCACATCCCAGGGAGTTCAGGTGCCTATCAGCTGCATCCCTGTTCCAGGGCAAAGAGCTTGGGGCTGTTCTCATCCCCTGCAAGCCTGGTGCTCCTCTACTAGGTGTGTGCACCAGGAAAAGGAAAATCAATCTGGAAGCTCCCGATGGGCAGTGTCTCTTTTTCTTGATGTCCCCAGATTTGACAGGGCTGGCCAGAAAAGAAAAGGGAAGGACTCTGAGGAAGGTGCCTACATCTGCTTAACTCTTCTGGCTGTGTACATATTGAGAACAGCAGGGCCATCTCAATGGTCCAGCGGGGACCAGATCAGTGTAACCTAGACAGGCTATCCCAGGAGTTGGACCAAGCGAGCCTGTGGCACTGAACCACTGCCATATCCCAGTGCCCACCCCACACACCTGTGCTCTCTGCTTAGGTCTGTACCACAAAGCAAAGATGGGCCAGACCCAGCACTGGCCACTTGCCCAATCACAGTATCAAGAGCCCACACCAACATCTATTATACAGCTGAGGGCCCCTATCCTAATCCCAGAAGCAGGACCACAAGCCAGACAAAATAAATACAGCTGACATCTGTGCGATTTGTCCACACACTGTGAAGAGCACATCTAAGACAGCAGTCCTGACATAGGAGCAGCTCTGCTGAGCAAGAATAACCAACCAGGATGCTCAGACTTCACAGAAGGAGAATATGTACACAGATCATGTCTCTCAGTGAAGCCAGCAGCTTGAGTTGGTATAGAAGAGGCAGCAAGATGACAGCAGAGACAGAGCCCCCGCCAGCCCCACATCGTAGCTCTCCACAGGTCGGCTCAAGTTTTAGAAGATGAGTGGGAAAATGGCAAGTGGTACCTTGTGCCACAGCTTTTCCAGCCTGGGGTCCCCCAGTTCATCCTGGGTGTCTTCATTGAGTGCGTTGCTATGCACCATCTGGGTGTCCTTCCTTCCATCCAGTCCGTACCTGGCCAGGATGACTAGAGAGGGGGCATTTGATTTTTATTGGACACTGTTTCCCTTAATAGGCAGGAACTGACACAGGAGCCTCTATGATAAGTCTGCTTCTCCTTTTCTAGAAGATTCCTTTCACTCCCCCAAGTGGTCACACAAGATCTGGGGAGGACATGCACCAGCTTGGGTGCTCAAGGCCAGGGACTTGCAAGGCATCCTGGGTTCCACCACAAACGCTCCCTGCTTGAGCCTTCCTGAATCAGGAGCACACAGGCAGGGAAGTGTGGGATGTTTGGACCGTATCTTGATGCTTCCATTTCTGGCATCTGCCAAACCCCAGCAAAACAACAACAATAAACCAGGACTGACCAGTTTCCTGGGTGTCAGGGTGATGGCTAGGAGAGGCTGGCATGCCCACAGCCCTTCCACTCTGGAGGTCTTGGCACCTTTTGTTACCAACACATAATGGGCAAACCTGCCAGCTGACTTCAATAATGACTGTCCCATAACTTCCGTGCCCCTGCCAGCCAGGCTACCCTGGAACTTGCATGCCACGTGCAGCCACCCATGCCTGCTTGGTGAGAGGGCTTGCTTGATCTCTACTCTTAAGTGCAGAGAGACTCCTAGGACTAAATTCCACTTAGCTGCTGGGGATCCGTCCCTCACCTGTGACCCTGTCTTCTCTAGAAAGGGTACAGAATTTCTGTTGTGTTACTTTGTCATCTCTAAGCTGGTGACCCACGGATCCCCAGAATTTTCTTGGGACATTCATCCAACAACTCTCATTGGGCAGTTCCACATGGCACTGTGGTCTCCATGCCCTAGTGAATCAGGAGCCACGTGACTCACAGTGCAGCCTCCCCACGCTGTTCCTTCTGATGGGCTCTGTTTTCAGTCATAGCCGACCCTGCAAGTGTGTCCCTGCTGCTCACACTGCACCCGTCTGCCCTTTCCCCAGGCCTAAGAATGATGGTGCCTCATTCTGCCTGGTAGCTTGAACCCCCCTCCACCTCCTGGAGTTGGGATGTGCTGCGAGGCGCATTCCTACTGCCCTATGTGTTCCCAGACTGGTCTACAGCATTCCTGATGACCACAGAAAGCCAATTCTACTGACCGGTCAGGAGGTATCTGTGGGCAAGCAGTGTGAGTGCATACACTATGACTTGATCTGGACTCTATTAGATCTAATTCAGATCTTACAAAGCTATTTTAAAGTGGACAGTGGCTTGAGCCTATAATCTATGATACCTGGGAGGCTTAAGCAGGAGGAATGCTTGAGTTTGGGAGCAGCCTGGGCAACACAGTACAATCAGTATGCTCAGATACCTCTTAGCCTCAGAGTCAGTGCCTGGCACTGCCTCTGCAGCTTTGCTGCCCAGCCCAAGCCTGCTCATTGCTTGCTACCATGGAAAAGAGCTGTCACTGTCACCCCCAACCTGGGTATCCCTGGTGCCTGAGCTGGGCCAGGGTAGGAGGAGGGGTTGGGAAGAGGGGAACGAACGCAAGCTCCATCAGACTCAGGCCCACAGGCAAATTGCTCAAGACTGTTCAGAGTTAAGACTGAGCAACATTTAAATCCTGGAGTGCTAAGCTCTGTATGAAATGGAATTCCAGGGCGTTGTAGCATCTTACATGGTTCCCTGCAGGATCCAGGCCCAGCTTGGGGAGTGAAGCAGCCGGGGGATGGGCATGTCCTTGCACGGCCGCCTCATAGGACTGAGTTCATGTGAGGTTTTGCACAGGAGCTGAGGGTCCAGATGAGGCAGCTCCCATGACTAGCCTTTTAAGGATCTGGCCTGGCTCAGGGTAGAGCTGGTTATAGCTAGGGGGCCCAACCCTTCACATGATCTGTTTCTTACACCCAGGTTCTGGGTCTAGACTCTGCATTTTGGTCCTCCAGATGTGAGGCCAGTATTGACAATGACTTGGGCAGTGAAGAGAAGACCCGCATGGATCACACCCAGAAGGTACCCAGCATCCGTAAGGACTCATCTCCAGCAGCAAGAGTGCCACCAAGTGCCTAGAAGGGTCAACTTCACGCATCAGCACCTAATCCTGTTAGGTCTGCTGCCAGGTCACCAGCACCAGTGAAGAGGAAGCATCACCCAAACAGAAAACCTTGCTCTATGTGGCCCAGACTCTGTCAAGCTGGAAGAAGCTAAACCCCACCCAGAACACGGGCTAGCCAGAAGACGTTGGTCACTAGTTCTCCTGGCCTTCTGAATTCCTCTATTTCTGAGTCCAACTCTATTTCTGCAGAGCTGGCCTCCTCTCCTGGGGGACCAACTCCACATTCAGCATCCAGCCTGTGGAAGGGACTCTATAAAGGGCAACTCCTGTCATAGCAGAGACCTTAGCACTGAGGCCTAGTTCTGCGGAAGCTGCCTGTATGAACCCTGGCTACAGTTCAATTGCTTATACCAGTCAACATTAACACCCATCACCCACCTTATATGCCAGTGGTACCTAATGGGGCCACTGCCCTCAGTTTGGGACTAGAATGAGAGGCAGGGAGGAAAGCAGTGTGTTAGCACGAGGAGTGGGGGTGTGGTGGTCAAATGTGCCACTGGTCAGCCAGGGGGTGGCAGAGCTGGGACAGAACCCCACTGCCCAGGTCATGGAGAAGGGTTGGTAGCCAGTCTATGGGCTATGTCCCGAATGCCACAGGGTGGCACACGATGAGCCCAACTCTTCCTATCAATGCCTGACTGTGCGCTGAGGGTATGAGGAGGATGGGAGGAGAATCCAAGTGGAGCACACAACCCATCCTCTAGACCTAAGGATCCATGTGTGCACTAAGTCTGCACAATGCACAGGGCATGTGAGTCTGCCCATCTTCACTGTCCACACAAGGAAATGCTCACAACCTGCCATGCCAGCAGTCTGTCCTGAGATCGGACCTACTTCCTCATCTGGAAGCATCCTATCTTCTTCCTGGCCCAGCTCCAGAGCCTTTGGTCGCCTGGGCATCAGTGTACCAAGTCCCTAGCCCCGACTCCCTCCCAACATTCATAAAGCAGCACAAGAGCTTTTAACCATGACCCAGGGCATCTGTCCTCAGATGAGCCACCTCACAGATGTGTACTTGCTTTCACATGTTCCCCTCCCTCAACTTGGCCTGGGGGCTGGTGGCTGCACCCGCCATGAGCATAGAAGGTACCATTCAGGTTGTGGACCAGTTTTGCTTCTTTCTCGCCATCCTCGTCTAAGCCTTCCACCTTCAGCTTCTTCCAGTTGAGTTCATCCCTTTCTTGTATCTTCAGGTCAGAATGTAGCTCGGCCAGCCTCACGGGAGACAGATGAAGCTGCCCAAGAAAGGAGTGACATGTGATAAGCCCCCCGTGTGACAGACCATGGGCAACAAGACTGACCTGGAGGAGGGGGAACTGAGAGTTCAGAGTGGACAGGGCTGGAAGTCACTCAGAAGACACATAAGAACTTCAAAGACTGACACCCTGTGTCAGAAGCCCAGCTAGAGACACAGCTGAGTCAAGGTCTGGAAATCCCAAGTTCAGGAAGTCAAGGACTGTGAGTAGCCTCCTGCGGCAGGGTACCACAGCTTTCCCACTCTGACACCCAGAGCTACGAACCAGCTAAAGCATAAGCCAGGGAAGGGCTGGACTTGGTGAAGAAATGAGTAATTTTTACAAGAAGTAGGAAAAGAAACAATGACCGTATAGTAGAAGGCTGAATGTACAGAAAACTTGCCAATATAATCTTTTTTTTTTTTTTTTTTGGTTTTTCTAGACAGGGTTTCTCTGTGTAGTCTTGGCTGTCCTGGAACTCACTCTGTAGACCAGGCTGGCCTCGAACTCAGAAATCCGCCTGCCTCTGCCTCTGCCTCCCAAGTGCTGGGATTAAAGGCGTGTGCCACCACCGCCCGGCACCAATATAATCTTAAAACAACTTTTTTTTTAAGGTACTAGATAGAACCAGATTCAGGGCCTTGTACATAGTAGGCATACTACCACAGAGAGATCCTGTCTCAAAATCAGTCAGTCAGAAGGACTGTGCTCCCAGGAAACCTGAGAAGTCAGCTCCTGTAATCTGAATACACTTTGTCTAAGAGACAAAAACTGGGTCTCTGAGAGTATGTGGTAGCCCGGGGAGGTTTCCTTACCCCAACTCCAAGGAGAGTTGCAACACACCAGGCATGTCAAATCGCTGAGTCAGAACAGACATGCCCCAAGTCCCCCACTGAATGGCTTACAGCTCATCAACCTAAGCTTGTCTATGAACCAGGAACCGGGTAATACCAGAGTCAGGGCATGAGGGTTAGGTTGGCATGAAGCAATGCCACCCCTGTCCCAATCTCACAAGATAGAGGTGGGTTCCAGGCCTTTGCAGAGCTCTCCCATACCTGACTCCACTCCTAGTAGTATCAAGACAGACCCCAGTTCTTCTAAAGATGGATTGGGAATGGGGTGAGGAGAAGAGCTCTGCCTCGCTTTTTCTTCAGCTTCATATGTGACAAACTACAAGGATAGTTCCCTGTGAGAACCCCAGGAGGTTACAACCTAGGAAAGGCCTAGGTGAACACCTATCTACCTAAGGCAGTAGGGGTGGGAGCTGATAGCACTGATAACTACCTCACCCCAAGGGCAGAAGGCCCATCCTAAATGTTTTTCATGTTTACATGGAAGATAAGAACTTGGGAGTTCTCCCCCTGAGCTGAGGTGACTTAGCAAGTAGGACTCAGTCTAGAAGGAAAAGCAGCAAAACTCAACCTGTGTCCTCAAGGCCTAGGCTCCTTGGAAGTGGAGAAAGTAGAGACAAGACATCCTATAAGGGAAGCCACTGGAATATCGTCCCCTCCATTCAGTAGAAAAACTGAACACACATCCCCTGCAGAACTTTTTAGGGCTGGAGGGCTGAAGGACATGCAGCCCAAGGCTTAGGGTGAAGAGGGCAGCCATCTTAACAGTGACATGGAACTATGGACAATAAGGAGAAATATAATCTGATGCTGCCACAGATCAGTGCGTATGTCGGAGGACCCAGGGACCACAAAGGCACAGAGTGAGGGCGAAAGTCACCTGGACGTGCATGTGGAGGACTTGGGGCTACCTTCTGAGCAAAAGAGATCCCAGGATCTAGGGATCTACACCAGACTACACTTCCCCAACACAGTCTTTGAAGGTATCTGCAATGTCTTTATGGCCCCATCCTCGTTTTATTGGGTAATCCCAGGTGAAGCACACTCATCACAGTGGGCACATGGAGACAGCTGTCGGGACAGCAAGCCTTTTACTCTAGATGCTCCGCACACATCCACTCACAACTGTGCACCTGGCCTCGTTCTCCAGAAAGCTGGACTGCTTTTCCAGGCCACAGGGCTGTCCCAAACCTTTGCAGGCTGGACACTGCACACTGTCCCCTCTTGCAGCAGCCTCTTAAAGACACTGGCTGGGCACTAAGCTGTGGGGCTGACTGTGAGGTACCACTCTCCTTTCCCAGAAGCCAGCTTCTCAACCATCCACCCTAATCCTCCAGGGCCAAAGTTCTCCATGGGTTTTCTTTTAAAACTCACTCTTAGTTTGCAAATTATTTACTCTTCTCCCAAACTGAGGAATGTTTAAACTGGAGGGCTAAGTGTGGTTCAGACACTCTGTTTATGAATAAATACCTAAACAAAAGCCCAAGTACTAGCCTAGTTCCAGGCCAGCCCTCAGGCTCTGGATATCTCCATTTCAAAAGGAAGAGAGATTAGCATAGTTGCTAAATCTAACTTCAGCATTCCCCAGGTCTTGTGTAGTGTTCACCTATACTAAGGGATCCCAACCGCCTAGGGAAATGCTTTACCCAAATTAACCAGCTCCACTAGCAACTGTGGCTTCTGCTGTCTCTGTACTGTCTCATCTCAGGTCACCTGTTTTTCTTCTTTCCATAGGAGAAAATACAGATAAAGAAAAGACTTGCAAGCCAGACCCCACTTAGAAAGCACCTGGCTATCTCCATCTGAATAGTTGGCTCTTTGTAAAATTGGCTTTTTGGGCAGAGCTTTCCTAGCTATCCTTCCTGGGTATCACTCATCCTTTAGGGTCCCCAATTGCACTAAAGGCAACCACAGCCCCTTACAACCAGCACCAAGTTTCTTTTGGGCTTTTGTGTCTCTTATTACAAGTGAGGTCAAGATGGCCCACCTGACATTTAAAGGGAGGCAGTACAAAAGGGTAGGCCTTCCCCCATCCCAGCGGCTATGCTGGCCTCTTGATCAGGGCCCTGCTCTCCTTCGCTCACACGCAGCTCCTCACCCCCATCCCCAGCGTCTCCCTGGCCCCACTCACCCGCTTGGCCTTCTCCCATAGCTGGTTCAGCTTCTCCATGCGGAACTCCTCCCCGGACTCGCGCTTGGCGGCCATCTCGGGCTCGTTCTTCTCCCGCGAGTACTTGCCGCCATGGCCTGCTATAGACTGGGGCACAAGCAGCAGCGGCAGCAACAACAACACTAGCAGCTGGAGCCGGGGCAGCGTAGAGACCCTCTCTTTTCGAGGCGCCATCTTCCTCTGCAGATCCAGCAGACTGACAGGCCTGAATCCTGTAGGACCGCCCACCTGCAGCCCCACCCACCAAAGGTCCCGTTCAGGACCCGCCTCCCTTCCCAATCCGATCCCGCCCAGCCCGTAGGACTGCCCACTTTCGGTCTCTGGCTCCGCCCTGCCCACCGCCCGCAGAGAGCAATGATCCCAAGGCATTTTCACGCTGGGGCTCACCAGCCGGGTTTCTGGGCCTAAGGAGACGAAGCTGGGAAAGCCGGGACCAGCGGCCGAACTGGGGCCACTGGGTCTCATCTGCGCACTTACACACCGCCCCACTCCTCGTAATCACGCAAGAAGCGCGGCGGGAGATGGTTTTGCCATTAAACACCAGAGCAGCCTGCCTCCAGCCCATACCTGGAGTGCGGCTGCCATAAGACTGGAGACCGGTTAAGATGAAGCTCTGTCCTTTGGACACATCCTAGACACTTCCCCTCAGCGCGGTTTCTGTTTGAAAGGCTTTGTGCACCTGCCTAGTCTCTTTCCACCTGTAGCACTGGAGAAAATCCAATGGACAAAATGAGGCTCAGCCTGCCTGTTAGGGGCGTGTCCTGGCCTGGAGACAGCCTGGTGCTCCAGGAATCCAGGGGCCTGATACAGGTACCAACACAATTTGAGCCCAGGAGGGACAGGCAGAAGAGTCATCTGGTGATGATGACCCGAAAGGGTCTCCAATGGGGAGGGACGTGGAAGACACGAATAGGGGAGTCAGTGCTTTTTTTTTTGTTTTTTTTTTTCTTTCTTTCTTTTTTAATATTTAAGCTGTATCTTATGTTTCCACAGAAAGGGTTCAGAATGTCTGGAACCCTGGTGGTTTGCTTGGGTTGTTTGTTTTTCCACATTTTTTGTTGTTGTTTTTGGCTTTGTTTGTTTAGATGAAACAGGCTCTTACTCAGTAGCCCTGGAACTCAATTATATAGACCAGGCTTGCCTTGAACTCTCAGAGATCCACTTGATGCTATCTCCCAATTGTCTGAGATCTTAAAGGTAGTTGCTTCATTTATTTTCTCCAGTTGTTTCAGATAAAAATGTGAAGCCAGTCCCTAGTCGTCTGTCTTCTCCAGAAGCACAGGCTGCCAGCTGTGTGGCTGTCAATGTTAATGCACCAGCCTTGCTTATTTGTTCAGATTAGTGTAACTGTAACAAGCCTAGCAATGCATGAAGGCCCCAGAGGACAGAGGTTCATCTTGACCTGGCTCCAGTCTTATGGCAGGTATGGCTGGAGCCACTGCCTGCATCCTTCCCAGGAGTGCTGTAGGCTGTGAATGCTGTAGCAGTTCTGAAGGGAGAGGGTATGAGAGGATGGAGGGCTGCGAGCCTTTGAGAACCCACAGTGAAAAGGGTACCATGGCCCAGGGAGTGGCACTATTAGAAGGTGTGGCCCTGTTGAAGTAGGTGTGTCACTGTGGGTGTGGGCTTTAAGACCCTCATCCTAGCTGCCTGGAAGCCAGTATTCTGCTAGCAGCCTTCAGATGAAGATGTAGAACTCTGCCTGCCACCATGCCTGCCTGGATGCTGCCGTGCTCCCATCTTGATGATAATGGACTGAAGCTCTGAACCTGTAAGCCAGCCCCCAATTAAATGTTATCTACATAAGAGTTGCCTTGGTCATGGTGTCTGTTCACCACAACAGTAAAACTCTAACTAAGACACCAACCACGACCTCCTATATCCTCAACATTTGGGCCCTCCCTTGACCGTGTTATATCTGGAAATGGGTGCTATCTTATCTTTCAAAGACAAGCTAGGGGTCGAGATGCATATTTGTAACTATAGCCCCAGCTCTTGGGAGGCTGCAGTGGTTGGATCATGAATTTGAGGCCAACCTCAACACTACAGAATGAGTTTCAGGCTGATATGAGCTATAGAATCAAACCATGACTCAAAGAAACTAAAATCAAAACAAAACCACCACCACCACCAAAAGCCCCCAAACAACCTAAAACATAAATACAAAAAAATTTATCACTCTGTCTATCACCATTATGACTCTTGATTTCAAGTCTCACCTGAGTGATTCTTCTAAAACCCTCATTGGCTCTCCTGTGATGATTTTGAACTGCAAGCTTCTCAGTTCTCTCTCACCACCACACAGTCGACTTTATGTTCATTCTTTACGCATCTTCCTCTGTGTGTTCTGTCTGTGTCTTCCCCCTCCTTGTTTGTGTGTTCTCTGAGAGCAGGGATTATGTTTTTGTAGATGTTTCCTGCTGCTCAGAAAGGGATATGAGGCATAGATGAGTGAGTTAATGGACAGATGGATGAGTAAACAAATGAGTGTATAGGTGGAGAGCTGGTGGAGAGATGAGTAGAAAGATGGATGCATGGGTGGGTAGATGGATGGATGAATAGATGAATGGAAGGATGGATGGATGGATGGATGGATGGATGGATGGATAGATGTATTGATGGGTGGACGCATGGGTGAATGGATGGATGGATGGATGGATGGATGGATGGATGGATAGATGTATTGATGGGTAGATACATGGGTGAATGGATGGATGGATGGATGGAT
>JANHMN010000007.1:50201056-50240041 GCA_030674055.1 Rhabdomys pumilio | reverse complement strand
TATTGATGGGTAGATACATGGGTGAATGGATGGATGGATGGATGGATAGAAGGATGTATGGATAGATGGATGTATTGATGGATAGATGCATGGGGTGAATGGGTAGATGGTGAGTGGGTAGATGGATATTAGGTAGGTGGATGGGTTGATGAATGGATATACAGTTGAATAAATAGAGGAATCGATAATAGATGAATAGATAAATGGATACCTAGATGGATCCATGAGGGGGTAGGTAGGTAGATCAGTGGGTGGGTGTGTGGATAGATAGGTAGATGGACAGATGGCAGGACAGATGATCAGTTTCTCTCTTGTTTCCACTTCTGTCACAGAGTATGCTGCCTCTCCTCAAAAATAACTTGCCATGCTGGGCATGGTGGTACATGCCTTTAATACCAGCACTCCAGAGGCAGGGAGAGGTGATTTCTGTGAACTTGAGGGCAGCCTGATCTACATAATGAGTTCCTAGACAACCAGGGCTACATAGTGAGAACCAGTTTCAAAAACAAAAAAACAAATCCACAAACAAGCCTCCCCACCCCCCCCAAAAAAATTCTGAGGCTGGAGAGATGGCTTAGTGGTCAAGACCACTGACTGCTCTTGAAAAGGACCTGGGTTCAATTCCCAGCATCTATGTAATAGCTCACAACATCTGAGACTCAGGTTCCAGGATGTCCAATGACCTCTTCTGACTTCTTTGAGTACTAGGCAAGTATACATACATACATACATACATACATACATACATACATACATGCATGCAAACAAAACATTTATACACATAAAAATAAATCTAAACAAAATGAAACAAAATCCCAAAGCCCCCAGTGACAGTGAGAGAGGATGAGACAGTGAATGTCTCCTTAAACACCAGAGGTCAGCCAGATTTACTCTGCTGCTGCTGAAAGGGTTAGGGGTTGAGGTCGGGGAGAGAAGGCCCCTCCAGATCTCTTAGAACAGATAGCCAGCCCCCTCTAGTATGCTGCAGACAGGGCATGGCAGTCCTGAAGGGACTGGTGTGGGCTGCATCCTCCACTTGTGGTATGTAGCTGCCCTCAGAGAGCCTTGGCTCCTCTGCCCCACAAGGCGCCTCCTCCTGCCCTGAGCCTGTTCTAGCAGATCTGGGAGGCACTTCACCTGGGCATGGGGATCAGGGATCAGTGCTGAGCATCTCACCCCTACACAGGGGTGATTATCTTGTCTGTTAGGAACACCTACTTAGGAAATCTGACAGGAAACTCCCACCAGGCTGAAACTTGACACAGAACAGCAATTACTGAAAACATATTTTTAAAAAAGTTGACGATTCTGTGAGAGCTCACCCTCCCCCGCTCCCAGCCTCCCCCAGGAGGCAGCTATTTAGGTCTTCTCTGTGTGAGTCTGACTTCCACAGTTGCAGTTCCATTGGCTCTGGCTGCTGCCCTCTGCCAGATCCTCTGGTGGGTGTGGGGCCCAGTTACTCACCATTGCTCCCTTGGGAAACTTGTTCTTCACCAGGGCTTCTTGTCCTAAGCAGCCAGGATTCAGCAAAGAAAGGATCTCATTATGATACCAGTAGCTAAGATGGACACTGCTCGGCTCTCTTTCAGGTGACAAGAGTCCTTTATAAGGCCCTAGGAAGGTCATGCATAGTGGATAATGAGGGGGCCTGCTGCTTGCACAGGTGGGGGCTGCAACAGCTCAAAGAGGCAGCAGTGTGGGGTGGTTGGCTTAGGAGCCTCTGCTAAGAGCTTGCCCTCACCCCATTTTACAGATGAAATTAAAGATGGTAAGGAGAGGGGGGGGCACTTTTCCAGGGTCAGGCAGGATTTGAACCCATATCAGCAGATCTTCTCCTGGCTAGAGGCTGAATACCCTATGGGTTCTCTCATCCCTTCCTGCCTCCCTTCTGCCTCCTGTTCCCACCTAGGTCTTCACACTTTTTGTGGAGTGGGTAGCAACTCTTACCCAACCTGGCCTAGACTTCTCCATGTAGCCAAGGATGACCTTGAACTTCTGGAATGCTGGGATCACAGGCCTACACCACCTTGGTTTTATGTGGCCCTGGGCATGGGACCCAGGGCTTCATTTGTGCTGGTCAAGCACTCTAATAACTGAGCTACCTCTCAGCTCGAGACCCCCATTTCTTTTAGTTTTAACTTTGTATTTATTATTATTATCTGTGCGCATGCATGATGGGCATGTGTGAGCCTCTGCGAGCCAGGATGCACCTGTACAGGCCAGAGGATAACTTAGTCTAGTTATCCGTGGATTCGAGGAATTGGACAAAGATCATCAGGCACTTCACCAGCTGTGCCAAGATCTCCGTTTCTGAGACTCCTCTACGGTTCACTGCTTTGGAGTAGACCAACATTCCTGTGTGTCAGGCAGGAACCTGGGAGGACAGTCTTGTGCTAGGCACGCTCATTTGCCAAGGTCACTGTGTGGAAATACAAAAACCTCAGCTAAGGGCTGGCATTAGGCATGGACCATTGTATCTGCTTCTCTATGGGGGATCCCGCATCAGGCATTGAAAGTGCTGTTCCACTGGCACACTGACCACCCAGTGGCATCACTCCTTACCTCTCACATGGATGGACCTGTCTCCCAGCTCAGCTCTGAGGTCACCTTCAGGTCTGTGGTCATCTACAAGGCTTGGATGTGAACGTGAAGGCAGCTTCCAGACAATGATGGGCATGCGGGTATGACTTGCCTATGGACTGAGCCATCATTAACATAACATTGCTACTTTCTAGCACAGGGGAGACTGTAGGAAAAAGCTCCCAGGGAAACGAGAAGACACAATGTAACATTAACAGAATGTACTTCCAGGGTGGCTCACAGTTTGGAACAAGAATTAAGGACTCATAAATGCTGAGGTATAGTGGGGCATAGGTCATTGGCCAGACTCCTTTTTGGCTGCTTGGTCTGTCCTGGGACTCTCATGCATAGCAGAAGTCTTTAGGCAGGAATGTGCTGGGATATCTGAGCGGGTGGCCACTTAGAGGCTTGAGAATGGGAGGAAACTACCAAGAGGTCTGAGACTATTAGAGTCTGCTTCCTGTCACAGGGGTGCACAAGACATGCTGGGGCCAGGGGTCTCCTCAGTGAGGTTACAGAGAGCCTGGGCTTGACATTCATAGAACCACTTCCACATCTGGACAGCTGCAGAGCAAAGACAGGGATAGTCCACCCAAGGCCCTCCTATCGGGTTGCAGAGGTGGCTCGTGTGGAAAGACAGTTCTCACTCAGAGAACTGGCACAAGAGCAGCCCTGGCAGGTTTCCTCACAGGCAACAATAAGAAGCCAGTTTCACTGTCTGGGCCCAGCCCTCCATCTATCCCAAGTCATTCACTCACTCAACAAGGGCAAGGAGTGGATGCATCCTCCTAGCCCCAAACAGGCCCCTTCTAAGATCAGATATAGGGCACTGGCGAGGTGGCCTAGCTCCTGGACCAAAGGACCAATACAGAACAGGCATGTCCAGGACATGGAAAGCATGTAGAGTAAAATCTGACACATGGAAGAAGCATGTAACCAGGTACATACAATTGGATCACTAGGGCATGTGGCCATCAGAACATTATTGGTGGCCTGGGGCACCTCCCTGACCCTACTCCCTCCCTTCCCCTTAGCACCAATCCCTTGATCTTTGGGCCCTTTAGCAGTTATCAGCAATGCTCCAAGGGCAGGTGTGCCACGAGTTTGCATTCCTCCCAGAGTATTTGTTGACCTAGGAATGGAATTTCTGGGTCATGAGCTTGCATTTCCTCGGTCTGCAGAGGAGAGATAGTTCCGGGCTGTCTCCCAGCAGGGTGAAGGGGGCAAGGATGACCTATTACCCTCACTGATGTTGGCTGACTGTCTCTGCTTGGCAATCTATAGTCACACCTCCTGCAGGTTTAATCTGTAGCTGCTGATTTTCAAATTGACAGTGACAATGCAGCCCTGCTGTGTGTCAGCTGCTTAGGTCGCTGGCCTGTGAGGGTCCAGGCAGAGCTCCTGCCTCTTGTCTTGGACTCAGGGAAGTTCTTCTCTCAGTGAACATTGGTGTTGGTGAAGTTTTACTTGTTGCACATATCCATCCCCATCCCAGAGGAGGGCCCTCAAATCATGATTCCCTTGGATGCATAGACAAACCCACACACACACACTTTCTCTCTGCAATGCAGCAGATTAGGCCTGAGCCCACACAAATGAGGGGTTTTACCCTTAGACATTTTAATACACTTGATGTTATCGGCATTTTCCCCTCGAGTTGTTCCTGTTTCTTACATTTATTTATGTAATTTTTTATATATGGCTCTTTGAGACAGGTTCTCTCTAAATAACCCTGGCTATCCTGAAATTCACTATGTAAATCAGGCTGGTCTTGAGCTCTCAGAGATCCACCTGCCTCTGCCTCCTGAGTTCTGGAAGTAGACGTGTGTCATAGCACCTGGCTGTTAATACCTTTAAGAAATCTCTGCGGGTTCAAGGTCATGAGAGTATTTTCTGTATTTCTGTATCTTCTGAACGCAGTATGGTTCTGCCATTCATGCTTGAATCTTAATGTCCCTGACATCAGCTTCTGAGGACAGAGTACTTCACTCTCCCCTCATACAGTGGCCTGCTATGTGACTATGGCTGTCCATAGTCACTCCCTGCAGTCTGTTCTTCCCCCTCGTGTGCCTGCTGAGTTGTCATGAGCCCCACACAGGCAGGCACGGGCTACTCCTCCTTTGGTGTCTCCATCCAGTTCCACACTGTCCTGATTATGAAGGGTTTGTAAATACACCTTGATATCTGACAGAACACACCCCTCCTTTATTGCTTCTAGAATGTCTTAGTTGCTCTCGAGTCTCCTAAATGTGACCTTCAATGAGGGAGGCCTCCTTGTTCATCAGCTAATTCTGCAAACTACTCCACCCTAACTAACTCTAAAGTATTTATTGCAGTAAAATATCAACAAAACTGCTAGTTTTCCCAAAGTATTTATGCTCCTTTTGCTATACAGTTTGTTTCACTTTTTTTTCTCATTAAAAAAACACACTGTCTCACTATGTTCACTGAACTGGCCTCAAACTCATACTTGCCTCTGCCTCTGAATGCTGGGATTAAAGGTATGCCCCACCAAGCCCAGAACAGGGTGTTGTTCCTTAGGATCCATTCACCTCGTTTTTTGAGACAGTCTCTCACTGGTCTGGAATTTATAAAGTAGGGTGTCTGGAGTGGCCAGTTAGCCCTAGGACCTGCCTTTGCCTCCTCAGCACTTCCAAGCTCATGCCACCATGCCCCAGCTCTTTTTATTCAAGTTCTGGGGTTAAAACTCAAGTCCTCATCCTTGTCAGTCAGATGCTTTGCTAATGGAGCCCTCTCTGCAGCTGGAGATTCCAAAACGTTATTTTTCTAACATTGTCGCCAATATTAGAGTGGTAAATAAAATCAAGCATATGGTTTTTAAATCCAATAGTTTTGCTAAACTCCTAATGAATTTTTACCCCCTGCCCCCAACAAACACACCCCTTCCCATGATAACAAAGCTTTATGCATCCTTGAGGGATTAAGATCCCTCCTCTTCCTCCTCTTCCTCCTCCTCTTCCTCCTCCTCTTTCTCCTCCTCTTCCTCCTCCTCTTCTTCCTCCTGTACGTCCTTCTATGGTGTCGTCTCTGGCTACTGCCAGTGTTCCCTCAATCCATCCAGTGCACCCTGCCTCTTCTTTCCCTTTTTTTGCTTGGGGTTTTAGGTAACTGCACTGCTGGACTCCACATACACTCTGGCCATGCTGAAGAACAGGGTAGAGTCCCCGCCAGCCAAGCGTGCTGAGCAGAGAGCTCCAACTCCCTCACCTTGTCTACAGCCTTGGCTCTGGAACCCCTCTTAGTCAGATTCCTTAGGGTCTTTTGCTGTCACAGTCACATGGGCTTTGAATAAAGGGCTTTTTGTTGCTTTCTTTACAGGCTCTCCCTGGCTCACTCCCTGAGCTGTGAGCCATGTCCAGGCTGACATTGTGCAGCAGCGGACTCAGGCATCTTTGCTTACCAATCTCACCCCGTGAGCTTTCAACATTTTCTCATTAGCTGTGATTGTTGCCTGTGACTTTTGCCAGATAGACTTTATAAGAGGGACAGTGAGTCTTTTTCTTTCTAGATGGCTAAGAGTTTTTCAACAAAACTTGAGTTTTATCAAATACTCTATTTACTGAGAAAGCAACATGAGCTGACTGCCAGAGTCCTTGCGGCTTTGGTTAGAGCACAGTCAACCTGTGGGACAGAGACAAAGACAAATGGCCAGATCTCCACTGGCAACTCTCCTCAGGGTGAAATTCAGAGACCTGCCCTCAAACACGCCCAGGAGCTGGGCAAGAAGAGGGGCAAGCTGGGCCCTTCTTACCCGTTAGAACCTTCTGGCTCTTTCCTCTAGCTGTCTTTCTTTGGGTGTTGCATCTGCTGGAACTTGAGTTACAGAGTTAGCCACCATGTTGATGCCGGTAACCAAACCCAGGTCCTCTGGAAAAGCAGCCAGTGCTCTTAACCACTGAGCTATCTCTCCAGCCTCCTACCTGTGTTTCTTTAAGCTTCTGAATTGCTCTACTTAGTGTCTGTTAATCCCAGGGCTGAGCTGGAGTTCAAGAGGTTCATGCCTTTCCTGTGGTCTGTACTGCCTTCTGATCTAAAGCAAAGGCAGCTGGGTGTGGGTACCAGGTATATCTCAGGAAACCCTGATCTGGAATCTGCATTCCCTCCCTGCTTTCCATCCTTTCTGGTGCTTTGGGACTTCCAGCCAGCTTTCTGTCATCAAGGATTTCCTGAGTGGCTACTCTGGAAATGAGCTGGGAATGTTGTCCTTGGAAGGATTGTGTGTGGTGTGCCAGCTGGACTCAAGCCACAACATCTGCCACTCATTAAGTACAAGTCCACTCCCTGGGACCTGGTGGGTAGGGATCCAGACATCCACCCACATCAGGGCCCTTTACCCCAGGCCTCAGGCCTTAGACCTCTGTAGGACTGTGAAAGGACAGCATCGTTTCTGGTCGAGCACTGGCTAGAAATCACCAGAGACCCCAGGTGATCCTAAGGGACAGCATGCATTTCGCCCGCTCCCAGACTCCTAACAGGAGGCCGAAGACCTCCGGTCACGTAGGACAACACCCACTAGCCCCTCCCAGGTAGAGGGTGTGACTACAGGCCACAGAGCCTCAACACAGATCTCCATATTAATGAGATACCTGAAGGCCAGAGGGGCGTAACCAATTAAACATTCCTTCTCAGACTCTCCTCCTTGCAAAAGATATTTAACCTCAGGCCCTCCCTGAAAATACTGGGGTATAGTTTTCACCCATTTTCCGCCGTGACAACAAATATCTTAAGACCATGGACTACTTCTCTTTGAAATCCGCCTTGGGGAAAAGTGGAGCAGGCCTTCGTCTATAGAGCCACTGTCTAATCTTTCGCAGTTCCCAGACACGGAGACACCCAGCCACCCAAGCCAAGCGAGCAGCTACTACACAGCCAAGCTAGACTCATGCCCGCAGGACACAGCCAGAGCTTCTGCCCCTCCCCACTTCGGCTGCGGGCAAGCTCGTAGCCCCTACTTCTCGGCTCTTCCTAGGGCTTCCAATGGTGCAGGGAAGTCCAAGAGCTTGAGAACCAGCCAGTTACCTGCTGCGTTTTTGCCCGAGGACCCCCAAGCCAAGAGCTTCGTTCTTCCCCGCCCCCCACGTTCCCCCTACCCCCGGGGTCTCAGACTGCACTCCACACCATCGAGGCACCAGAGTAGGAAGAGCATAGTCAACTTCCCGCACCTCTGCCTCTCTGAGCAGCGGCTCTAGGCCCTTGTGTGTGGGGGTGCGGTGGGCGCCGGACCCACATATCAACTCAACAACAGGTCCCACGCACACTACAACCCA
Source organism: Rhabdomys pumilio (assembly GCA_030674055.1). Lineage (NCBI taxonomy): Eukaryota > Metazoa > Chordata > Mammalia > Rodentia > Muridae > Rhabdomys > Rhabdomys pumilio. The sequence goes on along the minus strand of JANHMN010000007.1, from coordinate 50,232,173 downwards.
ACAGACCTCAAGCTCCTTCTCTGGTCTTGCAGCTTATCATCCCCAGAGAGGAAGAGGAAGAGTTAGCTATGAGGTTATCCAGCTGGCTCGGCAGAGCCAGCCTGCAGGCAGTGTTGATGCCTGGTTCATCTAAACTCTGTGACTCTAGAGTTGTAGGGTCCTGAAGGGTGCTAGGGTTCTATGCAAAAGAGACTTCATGGGTCCCTCAACATTACTTGTCTCAATATGATATATAGAGAGATGGGGGCAAGAGAGCCTGGAATTCTAATGTGGTTGGGGAGGGAGGGATGTCTTCAGTTGGAACTGCGCATATGTGCCTGTTTACTGGCTGCTGTCACCATGTTACTGGCGGTCTGGGTCTGAGCCTCTGTGTTTCTAGGGGTTTGTGCTCTTAGTCAAAGAACTGAATCAAAAGCTCATACAGACTACAAAGTAGCAAGCAAAATTTATTCACAGAAAAGCAATATAGATCATAAATAAATAATGCAGATACACACTCCTACAGATCAGAAAGAAATAACAAATGCAGGTATACACTCCTGTGTGCATTTGTGACACACACACACACACACACACACACACCACCCCAGATGAGCATCCTGAAGGGAAAGGCTAAGTGAAATGGCTATATTCAGAATTCTTGGGCTAGAGAGCTGATTCAGTGGTTAAGAGGCTGTCACTCTTGCAGAGGACAGAGGTCTAATTCCCAGTCCCAACACGGCTGCCCACAGCCCCCCGTAACTCCAGCTCTAGGGAATCTGACTCCCTCTCAGGTCTTCTCAGGCATTGCACGCCATGGCACATAGTCACACAGACATACACATAGACAAAAATAATATACAGAAAAGATTTTTTTTCTGTCAAGAGAGACAAAGGCCACATGGGAGACAGTACTCAGGCCACTGGCTGTTGTTTTGGGGTTTCCTTTCGTGGGGTTCAGGAGGAGGGGAAGTTGGTTGCTGAGGGGTTTAGGTTGGGCAGTTTTCTGTTTTGATCTTGCTCATTGCACACATCTTTTCCTACAATTCATTTGACTTTGGGTATACACAAGATGCCAAACAGTGGAGTTTTTCTAAAAGTTTACTTGAAGGACCCAGTTTATTTTGCTGCATATATGCCCAAAATTAGTTCAGGCCAGATTGGCCCTGCCACATTCTTGCTGGACATGCTAGGGATATGTTTAGGTAGAAACTGTCCAGGTTTGATGGTTATTAGGAAAGAGAGAAACCTTTCCCATTGTTTAGAGAGCTATGTGCGTGTAACCTGGTGCAGGAGCCCTAGTTTGCTCGGTGCACTGTGAGAAGAGAGGGGTGTGCATAGTACTTGTAGGTGAAGTTCCTAGGATGCTAAGTGCATCTCCTGTGCTGGCTGCACCTGCCCAACTGTTCTCTGAGCAGTGACTTCATTCTGTCCTAGGCTCACCCATATGGGCATTGTGTGTATGTTGATGTGCATTGTGGGGAGACTCAGTTATTGCTTAGAGCCCCCCTTTCCCCTGCATTAGTCACTTCTGTTTGGAGTGCTCTGTCTGGGCTGCAAACTGGCCATCTGGTCTCCTCCATTTGTCCACGTTCTTATCCTCTGAGTTTTGGCAGTCATCAAGGAGGCCCGGCAGCTAAATGTGGCTCACCTCCTTCTGCGTTTTGCTGTGTTGTTACTGATTCCCATACCTTTGGATTGTGCAACGCTTTTATTCAATTTCTGCTATGCTCTTTTATTCCATCTCTAGTCTTTATTTCCATTACGCCCCCACCCACCCTGCTGAAGATCAAACCCAGGGCCTCATGTATGCTAGGCAAACACTCGGTCGCCAAGCTACACCAGCAGCCCACACCCCTACTTTTGTGTATTTGTTTTGGTCTATAATTAATTATATTTAATGGTTTCTGATGACCCTTTTGCTAAAACTCTCCACCATGCTCTGGGTAGCAGGAGGACCCTTCAGCATGACTCCAAGGAACCCATATGAGCACCGGGGCTTGATTTCTTGCATGCCCCCAAACAGGAAACCCTCACAGCAGCCCTGGTGCAGGAGGATAGCTCAGCAGGAGAGATGGGTGAACACCTCATCTTCTTCCCATGAGGACTGTGCTGATTTTCTAGAACTGCCTTAATCAAGTCCTACAACTGGGATTTTTTTTGTTTTTGTTTTTGTTTTCTCTGTGTGGTCCTGGCTGTCCTGGAACTCACTTGGTAGACCAGGCTGGCCTTGAACTCAGAAATCTGCTTGCCTCTGCCTCCCAAGTGCTGGGATTAAAGGTACAACTAGGATCTTAAAGCAGCAGAACTGCACCGCCTCATCCTTCTGGAGGCCACAGCTCTACCACCAAATACCAGCAGGGCTCTGTTCTCTGTTCTCTTGCTGGAGGTGCTGAATGCCGTATGTGTTCATTTTAGGTCCTACTGGTTATTAAATCTAATTTGTTGCCACACTCCTGTCTCCCTGTGACTGTGGCTGTCCTTTTTCTCCTCATAAAGGACAATAGGTGTAATGGGCTACGACTCACCATATAGAGATATAGAGTATGATTGTGTCTTAACCTGGTTATATCTGCAGTGATCCCACTTCTTCTTCTTTTTTTGGGGGGGGGGGTTCAAGACAGGATTTCTCTGTATAGCCCTGGCTGTCCTGGAACTCACTCTGTAGACCAGGCTGGCCTCGAACTCAGAAATCCACCTGCCTCTGCCTCCCAAGCGCTGGGATTAAAGGCGTGCACCACCACCGCCCGGCGATAAATTCTTTTCTTACCACTTTATTGTGTATGTACTAATACATTGCCTGCATATATGTCTGTGCACCACATGTGTGCCTGGTGCCTGCAGAAATCAAAAGAGGACATCAGGTCCCCTAGAACTGGAGTCACAGACAACTGTGAGCTGCCCTGTGGGTTCTCGGTGAGCGTTCCTGACCTCTGGGTCATCTCTCTGTTTCTATCATCGTCTTTTCTTCTGAGCTCCTGATAAAATCCCCCCCTTCCTGCACTGTAGGGCTTCCCTAGTCCGCATCTCCAAACATTCCCACGTTCTCCTCAGACATCAGCTCCAGAGGCTTACATGCCACGTGTTCAGGTTTAGTCACAGAAATGATCTCAATTCTGCCTTCAGTGTTAGCTTTTCTTATCAGTGTGACACAAATACCAGACAGAAGCACTTAAAAGAAGGGGAGATTTATTTTTGCCTTATGGTTCCAGAGATTTCACTTGTAGCAGAATATCATGTAGTGTATAAAGAAGAAATCTGTTTCCTTCATGGTGGGCAGGAAAGAAAGAGAGAGAGAGAGACATCTACAGAAACTAGAAATAGACACATACATACAGAATGACACCACACACACACACACACACACACACACACACACACACACACACACACCCAGAGATGAGAAACAGAGAGATAGGGAGAGAAGAAGAAGGAGAAGGAGGCAGAGGAGAAGAAGATACAGTTATCTCACCTCGTGAAGTTTCCAGAACTATTCAAAACAGTGGCACAAGTTGGGCACCGAGCATTTAATATGTGAGTCCATAAGGGACATTATGTACCCAAGTCATAACCATCTCTTCGAGGATGTCCTGTCATGGGGAATCTACTCACAGGGACCCACAGGTGGGACTTGTGCAGCTCTTCTAAAAGCAGCTCTTCTTTCCCACGACTTGTTTAGGCAAGTCTCCTCATGGAGGGGTCCTATGAAGCTGTCCACAGACAGATTCTCCTCACGGAGATCACCTTAGAACTTCTCTCAGACAGGCCTCCTTAGGGAAGACCTCATGGAGATGGCAGATCTCTAAAGGATCTCCTTAGGGAGAGTCCCCAGGGAGACACCCTAAGGAAGAACTATTTCAGGTGCTGTGCCGTTTAGCATTCGAGAACCCCAAAAGCCTGCCCAGGAGCTGGCTCTGATGTAATCGCAGTAGGGTCTTCTATTTATAAGCTCCAGCTTGGGATTGTTCACCACTGACCCTGATGCAGCAGGACAGTTTGTGGTGAAATAGCCCTGAACCCTCAGCAGGTTTTTGTAGGAAAGGGTGAGCAAGTGAGGGGGTGTCCAGCCTGACAAGCATCTAATTGAATGACTGTTGTAAGCCAACAGGTGAGTGCTCTGAAGCAAAATCATGAACAATCACAAAAGGTCTGAAAGTACCTCTGAAACAATCAGACTTATCTTGTTTGGCTGTTGTTAGGAAGTAGCCAGGGAGTAATTCTGGGAATGGGCCAAGGACAAGCCATCGATTGGTCTTTCCTGGTACTTGGGTGCAGCTTCGGTTCAGCTGCAGGCCAAGTTCTCAGGGTCTTTTTCTTTTAAGATAGAGACCGGTTCCAAGATGGAGTAGGTTTGGCCTCTCACAGGCAGTCTCCTCAAAAAGGGTCTCCTAAGGCAGATCTGTCTCCATTGGGTAGTCTTATCAGGGAATTCTCAGGAGACACCTCACCTGTGACATCCATTCAGAGAGGATATCCTCAAGGAGATGTCCCCAGAAAGAGTCTCCTCAGGAATGGTATCCTGAGGGAGATCTTATCTCACTGGGACTTCTAGTTAGGTTGCCTGAGACATATCTCTTCAGGGAGGTCTCCTTAGAGAGGTGTCATCTGGGAAGTCTCCTGGGTAGAGGGAGGGTGGAGGGTGGGAGTAGGGATGCAGGAGGCAGTCATACCGTGAAGGGTGATTTTTTTCAAGAATTTTTTCTTGGGAAGGTATTCTCCAAAGGATAGCTTCAGGGAACTCCACATGGTTGTTTTCAGGAAAGTTCTCTTTGAGGAAGTTTGTCTTATGCTTATCATTCCACTCACTGGGGAGTTTTCTTGAACACCTGAGCCTATGGGAGACATTTCACATTTAAACTATCCAGAGGGTCTCCTTACAGAGGCCGGACAATGAAGGATCACCCCAGTCAGAACTCCTGAGGGAGAGTCTCCTCATGTCAGTCCTTGGCAGGTCTCATTTTTTCACCCTTCTGCGTTTCTCTTCTGCCTTCTGAGTGATTTCCTCGGCTCTACCCTCCAGTTCTTGAGTTCTCTCTACAGCTAAGTTTTATCTTCTACTTCACCTATTTGAGTTTCTAATTTCTGGTCTCCCTTTAAATCTGCTCAGGAGTTTTGAGCAGTCTGTGTATTCAATATTCTTTTCTAGTTCTTTAAACACATCAAACAGACTAATTTTCTTATTCTGTGCATCCCCAATCTGTGGGTCTGGTTCTATAGTCTTGTGCTTAGGTTTCTGCTTGTGACTTCTCATAGTAAGCCCATCCCCTGGACTCTAAAATTAAGTCAGAAGCTCAAATACTTTTCTCTGGAAATTGCTTTTGCTTCTGCCAGAAACCTGTGTAGTCAAGGTTTCTCTAGACTGAGCTTTGTGTCCCTGTGTTTGGGGTCACTCAGCAAGTATGAATTGTGCCCACTCCGATGACCCAAGTTTGTGACTGGAACTCTGTAGAATATCTTTTCTCTTTTTCTTCTAGTGCTTTTAGAGCCAAAGAAAGAAACCCCCCTCTTGTGCCTTTCTGTGAGGGAGTTGTTGGTTTCCTGTGGGCTCTTCTGGAATCTTTTTGCCTCCAATTTGGCCCCATTTGGGGACCATAGAAATCAAGAACAACCTCTAGAAAACCTAGAGACTGTATGGAGAGCTAAGAAACAGTGGCAGTTCAGCAATGACAGCCATCAGATTAGAAAATCATGACAGAATCATGAAGGGCACAGGAAACTCTCCAGTGAGGGTACACATACCCAGAGGAGTCCATTTAGTATCCTGCACAGGCCAGACAGGTGTCAAGTGTTCCTGTGTGATGAGCTAACATGGGCAAGGTGACTCTTACAAGTGCTAGCTCCCCACATCTCTAACTTGAATCCCATGTGGACCAGAGCCCTCCTGAACTGGCCCTATAGAAGCTATCAATGGAGGAGAAGAGGTGTTTACTGTGAACCCAACAAGCAGTATGTGTTCTTTGATGGATCTGGATCAAAATACACACACACACACACACACACACACACACACACACACTAGTGAATTCTACAAATATGCTCATATCGTGTACACCAGCACACACTCATGAATGTGCACACACAGGTACTTGTATATAATACTATGAATATATGCACACATTGTACATACACACCTGTAGCTGGAAGGGACATTTGAGACTTTCGAATGCCTCTCTTATGTGGTGTTCCTGCATTGACTTAACAGCTTCCTGTGTGTGTGCAAATCTGAATAGCCACGCCTTGGGATCCACAAGTTCAGGACCCTCCAACAGAGACTAAAATCTACAGACCTAAGCCCTCCCTAGAGATGGTATCTGTGATGGCTATTTCTAGTTGTCAACTTGACTATATCTGGAATGAAGTACAATCCAGAAATGGAGGGCTCACTTGTGATAAGATCTTAAGGCTGGAACACACGGGCTTTTGATCCAGATCTTGAGGCAGAGTGGCCATGAAAAGCTTACGCCCAGGCAAGGTGGTGTATTCCTTGAATCCCAGGAGACAGAGGCAATCAGATCTCTGAGTTCAAGGCCAGCCTAGGACAGAGCAAGTTCCAAGTAAAGAACAGCTTAGGTCCAGGTGCGTTGGCGCACACCTTTAATCTGGGTTACACCTTCCACTGGAGGCCTACATAGGAACATTGCAAGAAGTGTCTTCTTCACCTGCCTGCACTTACCTGCCATCACATCTGTTGGAACCTACTTCTTCAGGATTCCAGCTTATACAGAAGACCAACTGAAACACCCAGACTAGTAGGATTGAACAACTACTAGATTATTGGACTTCCATTCACAGATGCTCATTGTTGTGTTAGTTGGACTGCAGACTGTAAGCCATTTAATAATTTCCCTTAATATATAGAGACATTCCCTAAGTTCTGTGACTCTAGAGAACTCTGACTAATACAGTGTCATGTTTGCATAAACCTGCATCCATATCCATAGACTCTAAGCCATCTCAGTGAGGGACCTGATGTGACACCAGCACTGGGTAAACAGTGATGCTACAATTTAGTGACAAGTGGGGACATCATGTTTGACATGAAAGTACATTTTATTTCTATAAAGCTTTTATGTTGGGGTACACTGTGTGGAATTGTGTCTTTGTCCTTTCTCACCTACCTAAGGTATTCTTTGATGGCTTTAAATAAAAATCTGATAGCCAATTAGCTGGGCAGGAAGTGGAAGATGGAACTTCCTGGGAGAGAGAAAGGAACTCTGGGAAGATGAAGAAGAAGATGAGGAAGGAGAAGAAAAAGAAGAAGAAGAAGAAGAAGAAGAAGAAGAAGAAGAAGAAGAAGAAGAAGAAGAAGAGGAGGAGGAGGAGGAGGAGGAAGAGGAGGAGGAGGACAAGGAGGAGGAGGAGGAGGAGGAGGAGGAGGAGGAGGAGGAGGAGGAGGAAGAGGAGGAGGAGCTGGGTAGTGGCAGCGCACGCCTTTAATCCCAGCACTTTGGAGGCAGAGGCAGGCAGATTTCTGAGTTCGAGGCCAGCCTGGTCTACAGAGTGAGTTCCAGGACAGCCAGGACTACACAGAGAAACCCTGTTTCAAAAAAACAAAAAAACAAAAAAAAAAAAAAAAAAAGAAAGAAAGAAAGAAGAAGAAGAGGAGGAAGAGGGGGAAGAAGAGGAAGAGGGGGAAGGGGAAGGAGGAAGAAGGAAGGGGAAGACAGGCCTTTTTGCCAGGAGACGGAAGAAGACAGATGTGGTCACAGGTCTGTGGCCACAGGCAAACTGGGTTCACTTGAAAAAGAGGCTGGAAATAAAAAAAAGGACAGAGAGGAGAGAGAATCATGAAGCCAAGACAAAGTTTTCTGATCAAGGCTCAAAGTGTAATATTCAGCTCTTGTATATAAAGAGAAAGCCCCACCGAACCCATCTTTTGTTTCAGCTGGATTATGTCTGATTATGAGGCAAGGCAAGCTGGGTGTGGGGGGGTGCAGTCTATTCTAAGTTCCTGTAGGAAGTTGTACCTGCAGCCAAGGTGGATAACTCCACCTAGGTCCTATTACTAGGTCTATTGTGGTAAACAAGGTATTTCCAGACAGCTCAAGGCTGGGAGGAAGGCACAAGGTATAGCTAACCATTTAGCTGGAAGGGGCTAAGTGGTCAGGTTAATTTAGATGAGCTAGTTGAGAGTCTGTCCAGCTAAGGCCTAAGGCTTTGAAATATTAAAAGGTCTCTGTGTGGTTATATGTGAAAAAGCTGGTTAAAGAATATTGCCACTGTATTAATATCAAGCATTAATTAATATATATAGAATATTAATAAGTTTTAATTTACATTTTTAATCTTAGCTGACTGAATCCACAGATCCAGGGGAGGGTCGGGGAGTCTGGTGGTTTGAATAGATATGGCCCCCATAGACTCATGTTTTAATGATTGGCCCATAGGGAATGGCATTATTAGGAGCTGAGCTTTGTTGGAGGAAGTGTGCCACTGTGGGGGTGAGGTTTGAGGTTTCCTATGCTCAAGATCCACCCAGTGTGGCACACGGTCTGCTTCTGCTGCCTGCAGACCATGATATACTCCCAGCTCCTCCAGCACCATGTCAGCCTGCACACTGCCATGCTTCCTGCCATGATGATGGACTAAAGCTCTGAAACTGTGAGCCAGCCCCAACTAAATGCTTTCCTTTAGGAGTTGCCATGGTCACGGTGTCTCTTCACAGCAATGAAAGCCTAATTAAGACATGGAGGGCCAGTTGGTGTGTAATATTAGATGTATGCTGAAGCACAGACAGAAAGTTGCTCATGGTACCAACCTCTGTTCGGGCCTCGACTGTAATGTATGGGTCAGTGCTTGGACATTGACACTCTAGAGGCCTTCAGGCCTGGTGCTGACCCTGGGGACTATTCCTCCTGCTTGAACCTGCTGTGGGTTTGTGCTGTGCTCTGGAGCCTCTCTTTGCTTTCTGGAATTTGCCCTCTCTGTCCTGGCCTGGCCCTGAGGAAAGAGTTGACAGCCTGAGGCTGAGAGGCCTAGGGACAGAATCACAGCTGTGAGTCCTCAGGGAGGCGTTGGGGAGTGCATAGGAGCACTACATGTTTTGGGGTCGTGGTGGTGCAGGGGGAGGGAGGCTCCCTCCTGTCAAGTGTCTCTAATGTGCTCACTCCACCCAATCAAGGTCCAGGACGGAGTTGTCAGGGTTGGTAACCTGAGTGATAGGTGTGTGTGTGTGTGTGTGTGTGTGTGTGTGTGTGTGTGTGTGTGTACTTCACTCTAGTAAGACAGACAGCAGCCCAGATTTGCCTGTGGAAAGACTCTGTGCCTACGTGTGTTTCTCTTGGCTTCGGCTGCCTCCCACCTCTTCTGTGTGTGCAGTGTGCCAGCATGGCTGAGTGGGGCGCCCTTCCCTCTCCACCTGCTGTTCCCGATGCCTTCCTCTTCAGTGCTTTCAACGAAGAGCCTGGAAATGAAAAATCACTACACCATCTGTCCTTGGTTGGGAAGACATGGCAGACGTCAAGTGGCAGCATGTTTATGTCATAGCGTGGGACTCTACTGCTGAGTAACCTGGCAACTGAGCTCTCAGTTGAGGGGATGTGGCCGCAGAATGTGGGGTGGCCATTTTGTCCTGGAGAGGAAGCCAAGAAGAGGGAAGGTAAAGGGAGGTAAAATAGAAGATGAGGAGAAACGGTATGGGGGAGGGAGGAGAGGTGTGGAGGAGAGACAAGGAAGGGAAGGATGGAGGCGAGCCATGGAGTAGCTTCCCTGTCCTGCAGTCATGGAAGGGAGATGTGGAGGAAAAAGTTTGGGGAGGAGACAAAGAAGAGGACTGGGGTTCAGAGGTGCTATGTCTGTCCCTCCTAGTGGTTCACTTTGCCACTCAGCCCAGCACCCTGTGTGGGCAGCTTGGGAAAAGCAGAGTCTACGCTAGTTGGCTTTGACTTGGTCAAAGGCTCCAGAGGCTTGGTAGCCCAGAAAGCTGGCTGCTCTTGATGGTGTAGATCAAGTAGGCAGTTTGTCTGGCTCATTGGTTTTCACAGTCAGCTGGTGGCTCAGCTAGCAATGGTTGCTCTCCATAACTCCTTGTCTCTGGGCCCTGTGTCAGTTGAAGAAGAGGACCACTTGACTGGAGGGCTACAGGGACCAACCTTAGCACCTTCACACAGAGGGAGCTGTCCCAGGCTCGACTGGAGCAAAGGGGAGCCAACCCTAGGCACAGGTGCTTCCATGCCACCATCACCCTTAGTGAAGTGATCACAGGCTGAGTTTCCATCCAGGGTGGCAGGAAAGCCTCAGCTTCTTCGTTCTGTCTGGTGGTGAGGTTGGGACCCAGAACCTCACACATGCTGTATCCAGGCTTTTCAGAAATAAGCCCTCAACATATACCTCAGGCCTGGAGCACGTGATCCTCCTGCTTCACACTCCCGGCAAGACCAGTGTGCATCTGTGGCAAGGGGCAGCTGTCACCAAGTAGGGGGCTTCCTGGACGCACTTGTTACTCTATCTGCATGCCAGGTTAGTCCGAGGCTCCAGGCCGAATAGTGCTATAATTGGATGCTAACTCTCCCAGAGGCCCTATGTCAAAGTTATAGCCCCCAGAGTAGTTCTATGAGGAAGCAGAAATTCTACAAGGTGGGGTCTGCAGGAAGGTAGCTCACTGGGTGTCCCATGGAGAGGGTGCTGGGACCCAGGCCCTTTTCTTGGTTGTGATGGTTTATTTTGGAGTCTCTGAGTAATTCTGTTCCCAGGGTCTACTAGACTGTGAGGGATCTGATCTAATTAGTGAAATAATTCCTTTATGGGTTTATGCTATGTGTTATTGGGAGGTGGTGGGAGGCAGGAGGTGGGGCTTACTTGGAGGATGGAGGGCTATGGTAGATGTATCTTTTCTGGCCTCTGCACACCCCTGTGGCCATGATACTCGGCCTTGCCACAGACTCTGAAACATGGAGCCTCGTGACTGTGACTGTGGGGTGAACCCTCTGAAACCATGAGCAGAAAAAAATGTCCCTTCCTGAAGCTGTTCCTGTCAGGAATTTTAGTTATGGAAAGGAGAACAATGGCTAAAATACTGGCCCTGAGGGTAACACAAACCCACCCTCACCAGCTTCCACGTAAAAATAGTGGACTGGAAGCCCTAAAGCGGAGCCAATGGAAACGTTTCTACTTTTAACTTGGTTATCTCACATGATTTTTTTTTCCTTTTTAACCACTCCCTCCTGTGCACATACAGACTGTAGGACACGCACGTGGAGGTCAGAGGGCAGCCTCTGATGTCAGTCTTTGCTTCCCAACTTGTTTGAGGCAGGGTCTCTGAGCTCAGGAGCTCTCCTGTTTGTCTCTCATCTCCTTGCAGGAGTTCTGGGATTACAAACACTTGTGCTACTGGGCCTGGTTTTATGTGGACTCTGGGGATTCAAACCCAGGTCCCCATGGTTGTGTGGCAAGTGCTTTACCCACTGTGCCCCCTTTGTAACGCAGTCGTTCTTTATGATGACGGGAAGCCAACCAACACAGGGTCTATTTTGGAGCAAAGACAGTCTATTCCTAGGGACCCACCTTGTAGACCTCCACCTGCAGAAAGCATATGTGGCTAAGGGCTACCAATACTTATGATGGCAGGGCCATTGAACTGGTCCTTCCCTGGGATGCTCAGGACCCATCTGGTGGTGGTGACTTGACTTCCAGATACCCAGCAGCCTTGCTGAGCCTTCCTTGGACCTGATAGGGTTAGGATGTTCTCCATCCTAGAAGGCAGAGGTGACAGCCCTTTTAGAGCCTTGTCAGATAGGCTGCTTGGACCTGAGAGCTTAGGATCCAAGATGCTGGGGTGAAGGCCTCTTAGAGAGTGGTGGTAGGGGATGCTGAGTGCGCACTAGAGATGGCTCTGGCTAAGGATATCAAGAAGGGCTAGCATCACTGTTTCTGTGGGGACTCTAAGCCTTTCTCTCTTTCCTTCTTCTCCTTCTCCTTCTCCTTCTCCTTCTCCTTCTCCTTCTCCTTCTCCTTCTCCTTCTCCTTCTCCTTCTCCTTCTCCTCCTCCTCCTCCTCCTCCTCCTCCTCCTCCTCCTCCTCCTCTTCTTCTTCCTCCTCCTCCTTCTTTGGTTTTTCGAGACAAGGTTTCTCTGTGTAGCCTTGGCTGTCCTGGAACTCACTCTGTAGACCAGGCTGGCCCCGAACTCAGAAATCTGCCTGCCTCTGCCTCCCAAGTGCTGGGATTAAAGGCGTGCGCCACCACTGCCCAGTTTAAGCCTTGCTTTCTTATAGGCCAAACCAAAGGCCCAGACTAGGTGGTCTGAGACCCACTTCAGGACTAAAGTCTGCACCTGGTGACAGGAAATGTGGTAGAATTCAGCTAAGAGAGTTGCAGGGCTGGGCTGTGGAACGGCTCCTTCCTTCCTTTTTCCTTGTTCATTCACTCACTACTTGGGACCCTCCCCCAATGCCCTTGGCTTCCTCTCTCTTGTCCCTGCCTCTGCTGGCCTAGGCAAGCGGCTAGACATAATCCTGGCAGTGGTGGGTAGGTTACGACTTCTGTCTCAGTGCTGCCCTCTTCTGGCAGAGGCCTGTGGTGTCCTGTTTGAGACCTCAGGCTCTTTTCCCTCAGCAGGACCATCTGAAGAGTACTTGGCAGATGGTGAGGTGAGGTAGGCCTTTCTGGGTTACAGTCTCTTATCTGGATGCTGAAAGAAGGGTCTAGGGGGAGGCTCAGATCTGACTCACTCTTTCATCTCCATGACAAATGCCTGATTTAGACCGGGAGAGCAGAGAAGGTGTCAAAGTGAGCAATTGGGCTAGCTGGGACCATGTCCCAGTTTTCTGATCCTTTAAACAAAATCACGGCACGGCCATTTTCTGGAGAAATCTCTGGACGAGACTGCAGGATTGGGAGCACCTGTCCCATGGGGCAGCCTCCCTAGTGTCACCACAGATTCTTCCCCAGCTTCTCTGTCACCTTTGGACTGCTACAGATTTCTTTTTGTTGTCAGACTGGGAGACAGCTGTGACTGTACCCACTTCCTCCTGGTGACTTCATTCTGGCCATGGAGATGACACTGTTGCCTTCCATGTTACCCTCACCCCAGTGAGCCTGCACCGGGTGCTACTGGTGGGCCTGGTTTCTGGACCAGATGTAGCCGCTGGGGGGAAGCAAATTGGGAATGAAAGGTTTATTTCACCTTATGCCTCTCAGGTCACAACGTATCACTGAGCGAAGTCATAGCAGGATCCTGGAGGCAGGAACTGAACAGGAGCTATGGAGGGGTACGACTTACTAGCTGGCTACTCATAGCTTGCTCAGCCTGCTTCTTTATAGCACCCAGGACCACTGTCCCAGGGTGGTACCACCCATGGCAAGCTGAGCTCTCACATCAATCATTAACCAAAAAAATGTACCAAAGTCCTGTCCACGGGCCAATCTGATGTGGGCGTCTTCTCAGTTAAGGCTCCTTCTTCCCAAATGACTCTAGCTCAACTGGACAATTCACATTCAACTTGCTCACACCCGAGAGGGACACCCTTCTGTGTCTGCACTGAGGTGTGGCCATGAGAGTGAACTGCTGAGAGAAGCTGGGCTGAAGGACCTGGCTCTGAGGAGAGGCCCCTCCCAACTCAGCCCCTCTCTCGTTGCCCAGGGAGGGGTAGGTGTGAACCCTTGTGGAGGAGACCTCATTTGTTGTGTGTCAGGATGGAGCAGATATCAGGTCTCAATGTGGGGGTTGGATAGGCTCCAACTTTCTGACTCCAAACCTTCAGTCAGGAAAACAAAGATGAGGGCAGACATCTAAGGCCTATGAGGATCTTCAGGGTGGATCAAGAAGAAGCTGGCAAGGAGCAGCTGGCTGTCTCCCTGGTTCACTGCTAGGCAGCTACCTAAAGCACACTTTGGACTCTCATGTGAGCCAGACCATTAGACCCTAGGCAGGCACCTCTCATGTCACACATGCCTTTGCAAACACGGTTACCTCTTCCTACATTGCTCATCCTGCTAGCTCGTCTCTTGAATGACTCCCCACATTCTCAGGAATTAGCTGACATGTCACCTGCTGGATGGCCTCCCTGAATACCCCAGCTAACGACATCTCATCCCTTGACAAGATGGTGGGTGCCCAATTCTTTACTTCTAATTAGAAAATCAAAGAGTTCTAGACTTCTGTGAGAAAGTGAGGTTCACAGACACAGACATATTGCAGAGCTGTATTCTGGCCCCTGACTGGTGGTCACGTGACCTTGCATATGTCCAGAATGGGCTGCTCATCAATAGTCCAGCAGAGCAGTGGCCTGGCCCCATAGGACAGCCTGTTCTCTGGCCTGGTTATTATCCTTATGTAGCTCCCTTTTTCTCTGTCCCTTGGGTTCACAACTCCTCTGAGACAGGACCCAGTCCCTGCTAGGCTGCCTTGAGGAACCTACATCAGTCTATTTGTGGCAAAAGGTTAGCTAGCTCTTGGGAAATGTCAGGGATAAATCAGAGCTGACTTGAGACAGGGCCCAGTGACGTGCTGTCATTTTACAAGTCTCCTTCCTTAATCAGTCAGGGACAAAAACAAGAGATGAAGGGTTCCCATGGCAACCAGTAGCAGGACCCAGGCTTTCTCAGTCTGAGCCTTTCCCAAGAGGACAGTGCTGGCCAGAGGCTGGTGACCTTGACATCAAGTGGTAGGAGCCAAGTGTCTCAGAGTGTGACTCCAGACACCTAAGCTCGGGCCAGAGAATGGAAACTGTTCCAGTTAACCAGTCCAAATGATTTGGCATCATGGGGCAGCAGATGGAGAAACCAAGTCCAGAGGGAGAAAAGCCGGAAGGCAAACTTTGTGGTATCCGGGGCCCTGAGAGAGTTCTTTGAGGATGCTAGTTTCCTAGACTACAAACTTTTATAATTGTTTTACCCTCCACCCAGCCACCAAGCTGTCCATCCATCTACCCACTTTTCTACCCAGTCACCTGTGACCCACTCATTCCTCACCCCCCCACCCCCCCGTCTACCTTCCCACCAATGCACCTCCCACCCACCTACCTATCCATTCATTTCTCCACTCACCCACCCATCAACCTCTTTATCCAACCATTTTTGAATAATCAATTGATCAATCAATCCATCCACTCCCCTCCCACAAAGCCAATACTTCCATCTGTCCATCCACCTACCTTTCTCTATACACCATTTGCCTCTCTACTTTCCACCTCCCCCTCCACTCATCTACCTGAGCACCACACATCAGCAGTATGGTCTTCGATGATTCATCCACATATTCCAACTCAGCCCTGAGATGTGCCGTGTCTATCAATACCATCTTACCACCTTTAACATCGAGGCTTGCCAAGAAGATCATTACAGTCATGGAGAACTTTGCTTAATTATGAAGGCCAGATGGACTTCTGGGAAAGGTTTGCAGAGGATGTGAAAGGAGCAGGTGTTCCACACGGGGAGGAAGGCACCAGACCCAGTTCTATGGTCTGAGGCCTGGAATGCAACCTAAGATGGGCTATGCCAACATATGTGTGGTGGGTAGAGGTGCTACCACGCCCCTAGCTCAGGACACCAGAGTTTTGCAGCCTTAGAGAACCAACAAGGTGCTTCTTCCATTCTTAGTTGTTTTTGGTGAATAGGTGTGAATCCACCTATATTTGGTACAAATTATATTTGGAACAAAATCTGAAAGGTTTCACTTCTCTGGCTTGAGAGGTTACTCAGTGGTGAAGAGGACCTGAGTTTACTTCCCAATACTCATGTCAGGTGTCACTGCCTGTACCTCAAGCTCCAGGGGGACCTGAAACCTCTAGCCTCTGTAGGCACCCGCACTTATGTGTGCAAACACACACACACACACACACACACATACACACACACACACACACACACACTCAAAAGAATAATAAAATTAATCTTGAAAAATGAAACGGTTCCACTCCCACGGTGTTGATTGCTCGGTGTGAAGCTTGGCGTTGCGGTTATTATAAACTATGAGGATGTTTACATCTTCTTTTTAAAAATTCTTTTATGTGTCAGGGGTCAAATGCACATTGTCACACATGTCTAGCCTGTGTTCTGCCTCTGAGCCCCAGCCCTAGGCTTTAACAATTTGGACCATCTTGTGGCTGTGGCTCTGACTTGCATATTCTCAGGAACTGAGCTTCCGTGCCTGCTTCTGTTTATTTTCCACTTGAATTTCTTTGTTATGAAGTACATGTCCCTGTATTGTGTCCATTAACCCCTTTGTGTTCTTTTCCAGGGAATGGCAAGAAGCAGTGTTTGCACCTCAGTGCTTCTTGGCCAGACTAGGGGTGGAGTGAGGGGACCAGGGGCTCAGAGCCGAGAGCCTTTGTGGTGCCTAGATGCTGGCAGGCTGAACAATGTAAAAAGGGCCTAGGTGTGTGAACTTCCCAGTGTAGCCACTCTTCCGGGTGAGAGTCCCCGGTGTACTCACTCTCTAGGGCATACCTGGAGGGTGTGCCCACTCTCCTGCTGACAATCCTTGGTGTGTCTGCACTCTTAGCTGACACTCCCTGGGACATCTGACCTCTCAGGTGTTATTCCCGGTGCACCTGCACCCCCAGGTAACTGCATCATGCATGCGTGACCCCTTTTCTTGCCTTTGACTCTGGTGATGGTTTTAGGAATTAGGCTTATCCCAGGTTAGGAACGAATGATTTCTGCAGGTGTTGTGGTTTCTGAACTCACTGGCTTTGAAGCTTTAGTCACAGTTGAGAAAACTGTCCCAAACATACCACCTGGGAGGAGTCTGCCCACCAGTGCACATGTCCCTTACAGCTGCAGAGGACCACAACCACGCGTCTCAAAAACAAACAACTTAATTTTATTTATTTTTATTAGTGTATGTATTGTGTACGTGTGTGCATGCATGTGTGTACAGGCTTGCCAGCACCTGTGTGCGATGTGTGTGGTAGGGGCGTGCCATAATACACGTGTGCAGGTTAAAGGACAATTTTGTGGAGCTGAGTTGTCTTACCATCTGCTTTGTTTAGTTGTTTGTCGTTTGTTTGTTTTGAGACAGGGTCTCCCACTGTGTACACCAGACTGGCCTGAAAACACACAGTACAGTGGTCATCCCACCTGTATACTGAATGCTGGGATCAAAGGTGTGTGCCATCCTGCCCAGCTCACTCTCCACTTTTTCATGGGTTCTGAGGGTGGAATTCAGATAGGCTAGCACTGCAAGCACCTTTACCCATTGAACTCACCTTGTGACAGCTTTAAAAACGATCTATTAGTGCACGTGTGTGTGTGTGTGTGTGTGTGCATGCCTACGCTCATCTCTCTCTCTCTCTCTGTGTACATTGCTGGAGCTTTGCCACAGGTCCATATATACACATAAATGCATACCTATGACTACACTTGCACATACACATACCTCTGTCTACTTTTAAGTGTCTATGCTCATGACACTTACATACATGCACATACACATGTCTATGTCTCCTTATACACACATACTCCTGATACTTACACACCCATGTGTTAATAAACACAAGTGAAGACATCCATATATACATTATCACACATAATCAGCATATTTACAGATGTACACATACATACAACACATAGATTTGCACAAGCTTGTATAAACACGTGTACAGATTCATACCACATGGATGCACATGCCCTTACACGTGCATTGCTGTTGCCTTAGTGTATTCCATACACCCCTCCCTACCGCAGCAGCATGGAAGCATTCTTGGGGTTGGATGTCTTTGCCAGCACTTGATATTATCCTAGTTTGGGGGTTCTGCCAGCCAGTGGGAGTAAAGAGGCGTCTTGTTGTGGCTTTAATTTGCATTTCCCCAGTTCTGCATGTGGCCAGGCATCTGGGCTTCCTCCCTCGCCAGGAGTCCATCTGCTCGCGTGCCATCAAGGCTTGCTGTTGGATGCTGGCGGTGGCGGTGGCGGTGGCATGCCTGCACGCAGCTGCCCTTTCAACTCTTGATTTGCAGAATCCACGCTCCTGAATCTCAGGAAATTATTTCAGAGTAGTCGTGTGTGTGTGTGTGTGTGTGTGTGTGTGTGTGTGTGTGTGTGTCTGTGTGTCTGTGTGTATGTGTCTGTGTGTATGTCTGTATGTCTGTATGTGACTCATGTGACATAGTCTCCTGCTCTGTGCCTGCCAGTGAGGGTTGACAGGCTCATCCTACAGACTCAAAGGGCCTCATGTCATCACTCTGTGACTCTGTCAACTTCTGCCACAGATTAATAAGCGACTTGATGCTGGTTTTAGGTGAAGCATGCTCAGAGCTCCCAAGGTGCCCAAGGATCAACCCTGTGCCCTTGGGCTCCCCCTTTTTTGTGTGAGGGTTGGCTTTATCAGGTCCTTGTGTTCCCTGGCTGTTTGCCAGCAACTGCTGAGGTGACTGGGGCTTCATTCATGCTCAGACTAAAGTGACTGGGCTGGCTCAGAGTACACAGTGTCCTTGAGTCTCTGGTCAGGGGCACAGAATGTTCCAGGTGGGGTGGAGTCAGCCTCTCCTAAGCCACACAGATCTCTTCATGGAAGTCAGAGCAGATGGAAGAGGAACGGATGCTAGGTTCCATCAGTAAGTACCCATCATGGGCTTGCTGCCTGCCGGGCGGGCGCTGTGGTGGCATGGCTGGCTGCTCAGCAGTCCTCTTGCTTGCTTTTGGGCATATGCCTGTGTGCCAGATGGCTGAGCCTCCTGGAAATCTGATCTATGGAAAATCAGGATTTTTCTTAATTATGAAAATTGTCATGCTGATAGAACACTGTGGAAGAATAACACCACAGCACCAATCTTTCCCTCTCCCCAGGTTCCGCTAGTGATAGGAAGCCTCCTTGCTACGGATCACGATATCGTATGTTTCAGGCACTGTGGCACTTGGTAAGCTAACCCTTCAGTTCACCCCTGTCAAAAGCAAGGTCGTGCCCCACAGAACCCAGACCCATTTCCACACCCAAGCAGGCTAACACTGAATTCTTTGAGCTCGTACGATATCCTTCTGAATTACAAGTGCCCAAATTCTTCATGTCCCCGTGCGGTCAAGAGTTACACACTAGCCACTCATGTACCTTTTTAGTGTCTTTTAGCTAAGAATAGCCTCATTCCTTTCAGACTGAAAGCTCCAAATTAAAATTAGCCCCTTTCTTCCATGATGCTTACTTGCAATGCTTTTTATTAGCATAAATTAATTACTCAAAACAATGGCCTTCATCATGATATTCCCATGCATCTATGCGATGTATTTTGATGCCCACCCTCTCATCCCTTCTTCCCTGAGTAGGCCGCCTTCTACTTTCATGTCTGTTTTTTCCCCAATGAGTTTAATTAGCTACTTTACGACTTTACAGGAGCATGGTACTTTGCCAGTAGCTACTCCGCTATGTCTTACATAGGTTTCATGCAGACAGTCAAAGGGTATCATGTCTCTCTCCAGGCAGCAATGGAACTTCCTTCCTGTTGTCCTTGTCCTTCTTGCATACAGTTTGACCTCTGCTGTAAACATATTGTCTGAATTAAAATAAATCATAGATTGGTTTTATGCCATGATTCCATTTCCAGTACTTTCAATTCCTAGTGCTTCCACTCAACATCCCCTCTGTCTGGAGGACGGAAGCATTTCCCTTGGAGTGGGTCTTCAGGTAATGACCATTCCCAGCTTTTGTTGGAGAAATCTGGTTTGTCCTTTGTGTTTGCTTGCACAGTTGGTGACAAGAAATCTGTAAAGTCTTGTATTGGCTTCTCTGTAGATAGCATGGTCTTTCCTACCATCTGCCTCCTCAAAGGTTTTCTGTCTGTGGTTTCCAGTGGTTTGAAAATCTGTGCAGGCACACCATCATTTTCTTGGTATTTTATTCTTGTTGTGACTCTCTGGGTTTCTTGGCTCTGTGATCTGGTGTCTGTCACCAGCTTGGCAGACATTAGTCATGACTCCTTAGGATAGTTCTTCTGCCCCTTTCTCTATTTCTTCTCCTTCTGGGACACCACAGAGACATGGTGGCACTAGTAAATAGAACAGGGGAGAAGAAACACAGTGGGAATCCATGTGCAGAAGCCCTGAAAGGAGAAGATGAATAGGTTGAGGATTCTAATAAGTGCACAGAGGCCCCCAAAGTCCTCTACACAAAGCTGCCTGAGCAAGGGGACATGGAGGGGGTCTCGCCAATGTTCTGGGAGCAGGGGGCAGTCTGGAGGCTACACAGTGCTGAGAGACACTTGCACCCTGGCCAGTTAGCCCCTTGGCACTTAGCAGAAAGGCCAGGCATAAGGAAAAGGCTATTGGGCCCCAGAGCAAGAAACACCAGCAGTCCATCCACTTCAGAGGCTGCACAACAAACTTCCAAAGGGCCATGCTGACAGGAGGACAAACAGCCACCAGCAGAACTCACTGCAGCTCCAAACTTGCTGCTGGCCTGACAACCCGCATCTGAGCCCCGGACCCACTCAGAGGTAGGAGAGAAGTGAGTTCTGCAGGTTCCCTTGACTTCCCTGTGCTGCCCCCGGCAGGTGTCCCTCATCTCATCCTCCTCTGTCCACCTTCTTGTCAGGTCAGAGGCTGGCATGAAGGATGGCACCTGCATCCCTCCTCTTGTCACAATCCCTCCTTTTCTTGGGCACCTGGCAGCCAACTGAGCCTCAGCTGCATCTTATCACTCAGAACAAACAACATAACTGACTCCACGGCTGACCTAATAACCTTCATACGTGATATTCTCTGCTCCATCAGCAAGTTTGGAGTTCCTCCATGCTCACATGGTGAACCCTGTTCACCAAGGAGCTATGCCACCCCACACTGACAAAGAGGAAGATGGCCACCCTGGGGCTCTCCACACAGACACTGGCAGGGATCCTAGTGCTGCTACCACAGCAAGGAGACATGCCACTCCAGCCCACATGGGAGGACAAGCGGGGATTGACTCTCTGGTGCTCCAGTCTCCTAAGGGTTAGTTTCTGTTACACATTTTAGCACCCATTGTAGGGACCATGCAAAGGCTCGTCCTACTGCCCCTTGGCTCCACCTTGTCACCATTTGTGTGCCAAGAGCTGCATGGATTTTCCTGGGGAGGCGAACAATCCACCCAAATAGAGAATCAGTAACAGAACAAAGAAACCATCCCGTTCTGGTCTAGCTTCACAAACCAATGAATTTAATTGGAATTAGTTATAGGAACTTGGGTGAGGAGTTACTTTCGGGACATGAGCAATGAGTTAAAGGAGGCTCAGCTACTGAAGGAAGGTCTCCCCACCAGCAATTTCTAACCGCTTGTATGTTTCTCTAGGAAGAGCAAGACCTCATGCACAGTCTCGAGTGGCACCTGCTAAGTCCTCCTTCACTTTCCATGAGGGAATGATAATAGGCTCAATCTGGGACAGCCATGTGCTGCCAAGGTCAGGCCCTCAGCACACTTGACTTTCTCTGAATCTCTAAGAAGGGATTGTGTGCTTGGCTCTGCCTCTCGGCTCACTAACTGATTTTCTTTTTTCTTTTCCATCATTGTGGGTCCAGCCCATGGGTTTGTGGCTTAGAGCACTCTAAGCAGGCCTACTGCTGCTGCTGCTGCTGCTGCTGCTGCTGCTGCGCCCCAACCATACTGTCTGTTGCTTGCAGCCCACCCAGTGGTATTTCCATTCCAGATACTGAACTTTGCAGGTTAGAATTCCTGTTCTGTTCTTTGGGGCATTGCAAGTCCCCGCTGACAGCCTCCATCTGCTTGCTCATTGTGACCATCTGTTTTTCTGAATTCTTTGAAAAAGTGTTCTGCATAGAGTAGCTGCTTCCCACATCTCTGAGTGCCCCTCTTGGGCAGCTCTCCTCCCTGGCATACTCACAGTTTCTGGGCCTTCACAGTTGATCTTAGCTGTGGCTGGGCTGCTGGGTGATGATGCTTGTAGTCCTGGCTTGGCTGCAGCAAGTCCTGCTGGTGGCTGTTTGTCCTCCTGTCAGCATGGCCCTTTGGAAGTTTGTTGTGCAGCCTCTGAAGTGGATGGACTGCTGGTATTTCTTGCTCTGGGGCCCAGTGGCCTTTTCCTCATGCCTGGCCTTTCTGCTAAGTGCCAAGGGGCTAACTGGCCAGGGTGCAAGTGTCTCTCAGCACTGTGTAGCCTCCAGACTGCCCCCTGCTCCCAGAACATTGGCGAGACCCCCTCCATGTCCCCTTGCTCAGGCAGCTTTGTGTAGAGGACTTTGGGGGCCTCTGTGCACTTATTGGAATCCTCAACCTATTCATCTTCTCCTTTCAGGGCTTCTGCACATGGGTTCCCACTGTGTTTCTTCTCCCCTGTTCTGTTTACTAGTGCCACCATGCCTCTGCGGGGCTGCCCTCCTTTCTGATGTTTCAGAAAATGTTCTGGAGAGTATAGTCTCCAGCACCTGTAACTTACTGTCGCGTTTTATGGCTGTGTTTGGGAGAAGCCACCACTGTCAGTCATAGCAGGAGTCAATGTGTGTTCCCCTTCTCAGCTGGTGGCATTCTGCACGACTCATTCTGTGCCTTGTGCTGTTCTCTGTATCCCAGGGAACATAGCGCAAGGGCACACGGAGAGCTGATGTCCCCCCAGTCACGAATGCCCACTGTGTGGCTGGATCTTGGTCACCTGCTGAAGGACAGCGAAGGCGTATTCATTGTGTTGTTACTAATAACATGGCCATGGCTGTCCTTGGTGTGTGCTCTTTCTACTGAAGCCACACATCTGGGGAGGGCAGTAGCAGGGGCCTCTGTGTCTATGCTTCAGTCACACATGGCTGATTGTCCCAGCAGCACCTGTTCTCTGTGCTCCCAGGTGAGTGCCACCCTAGAAATCAGGTGAATTGTGTTGGCTGAGGGGCACATGTGTGCATGGTCATGATCCCTTCTCTGTTTCTGTCTTTTGTCCTCCACCCCATCAGTGTCCTTTTGTTTTGTTGCTATGTATGTGTGTGTGTGTGTGTGTGTGTGTGTGTGTGTGTGTGTGTATGTATGTATGTATGTATGTATGTATGTATGTATGTGTGTATTATGAATGTATCCCAGCTGGCCTCAAACTCCAGCCCCTGCCTCCCAATGGTTGGTACTACAAGCATGCTCCACTATGTTTGGCACCATCAGGACACTGTTCTCACTCTGGGTTGGCCCTGTGGCCCCATCCTGAGCCTGGCTCCACCCATGCCACCCGACCTTCAGGGCTCAGCTCAGAAGCTGCTCTCTTTGTCCTCCTGTCTCTTCTGTTTCCTTTCTGTGTTCTCTACTTTGCTGTTCCCTCTGCCCTCTGCCCTGAGCTTCTGAGGGCAGAGGCAGGGCTGTTCCCTTGGGCTTTGTTTTATGGCAGCCACTCAACAGCTCCAGCACTTAGTTTTGCTCATAGGCCTCTGTCTCTGGGTCATTTGCTCGGCCTCTTGGGTTTGTTTCCAGAGGTTAATCCCATCTTCCTCTGCACCTCTGCAGTTCTTCTCTGAGAAGCTAGTGGAGCAGTGGCTGCTGTGGGTGGGGGTGGAGCAGTGGTGGGGGTGGGGCTGAAAGAGCCCAGGGTGTCTCATGGGGCTGCTCAGACAAGCTGGCCAAGAAAAGAAGCAGGCCGGAGCATTTTTTAATTTTTTTTTTTTTTTATTTTTACACCATCTTAAAAAGAAAGCAAAAGCATCCATATGTTAAAAATAAACTATTTTCACTTTAAAAGGGCAAAACCAGCCCAAACAAACAGAGCTAATGAAAGGTTTTTGGCTGAAAGCTGGGCTTGGAAACTTACAGCCTCCCAAAGATGGGAGCTATTCAGACCAGGACAAATCCGGCAGGGCCACCAGCAGGGTGTCAGCTTGTTGTGCACAGGAGGTGGCCAGGAAGCAGACTCATGTTGGGTGTACACTGTGTCCAACAAGCCAGAAACTGTCATTGTAAGGGCTTTTACTGGGTTGGGTGTGAGACACAGCTGCACAAGCAGCCCTGTGTGGACAGGAGGTCAGGGGAGGTTTTCTGGGAGAGGTGGCCCCCTGTGCTGAAGTCTGAAGTCCCTCCAGGCAGAAGGAGGATGCCATGGGAGAAGGAGCCAGAGTGTGTGCGGGGACCTATACAGAAGATCAAGTGGTGTTTCCAAGAATAAGGCCCCTAGGTCAGATCCTGCTGTGTCCTCTGGGAGCTGTGGTCTCCTGCACCCCCAATTCTTTAATGATCTCTTGTACAAAATAACAGCAGCAAGAGGGACCCAGGGTCAAAGCCCTACACTGGCACCAGGCCAGTGATGAAGGCTGCATAGGTGGAACATGAACAGCTGCCTCCTCGGAGCCCAGTGGGTCACCCAGAGCTCGTTCTGCATCTCTGAACAGATGATCTGTTATCTCATGTGAACTGGTTGGCTCACTCACTCACTCACTCACTCACTCACTCACTCACTCACTCGCTTGCTCTTGTACTCATTCATTCATCCATTCACTTATTCACTCTCTCATTCATTCACTTACTGATTCACTCACTCTCTCATGTACTCATTCAGCCATTCACTCACTCACTCATTAACTCTCTCATTCATTCATTCATTCATTCATTCATTACTTACTCACTCACTTGTTCATCTTTCATTCACCCAGACCATCCTGGCCCAGTCCATTTCTGGGGTTAGCAGAAGACACTGCGGTGCATCACTGTTGTCCCCAACCTGGTGACACCAGACAAGGACAACTGGAAAGAAAGTTCAGATATAGCTAACTCAGAGAAGATTCTCCTCTGGGCACAGTCCAAAGAGCATGCCTCTCCTGTGTGGAGTGGGTACCCTCTCCATCTTTAGTCCAAAAACTTCCATTTCTTCTTCCAGTGTCTAAGGGATACTAGAGACTCTGAGGCCACCTGCCCCCAATGCATTCTCCTCCATGTCCCTAGCCTGTCTCCAACACAGCCATATATGTTGATAGCATCCAGCTAGCCTGCCTGCCCCTTTGCACCAGATATTTGCAAACCACTGAATCCAAGTGACTAGTCAGGCACAGGTGGGTCCAGCAGGGCCTGGCAGACCCTTGATAGATGCCTGAAGACACGGTCTGCTTAGGCCAGATCCTCAGGCAGGGACTGAGCCAACCTCACAGTCAGGACAATTGGATGTGAGAAGGGGCCAGGTGACCTGGCCTCCACCCAACAGGAAAGCAAAAGTGGCCAAGTAGGCCACAGGTAAGTTTATCTCACCAAGAGGGTTCTAGACAGAAGCTGTAGCCAGAGGGAGCCTTCCCTGCAGAGTGCTATTCAGGATGGCAGCTGGAGTTCTGTGACAAGGTATGTCTGGAGTGGTGACTGAGTGCCTTGACCTCCTAACTGCAACTTGCCACATCTATCCTTAGACTCACAGCTAGGTCTTCAGGATTCATACATTAAGAATGTAGCTCAGAGCGTCCTATTGTCTCCTACAATGTGGCCTCCAGATGCCTCATGGTCCAGCCCCTCTAGGGACAAGGGACATGCAACTACTCACCAAGGACAACGAAGAATAGGGGCCCCAGAGCCAAGTGTTTCATTATGGTGGCCTCTAGGGTGGTTGCATATGCTAGGATCCAAGGCTCTTCTGGGAGCAATGGAGGTACCAGGCCCATCTCTGTCTACCTCTCCTTAGCCATGACCTCAAGATACAGGTCTTCCCAGCTTCCCAGAGGCTCCTGGGCCTGGTCCCTGGCCCCCATAACCCTGCCTTAGGCCTTGGATCCCAGAAAACTCCTCTTGTCTTGTTCTGCAAAAGGCAACCAGAGGACTTGCACCGGGAACTCTGAGGTTATGAAGACATACCACTGAGTGTCCACAGTCACCCTTCCGCAGCATGGCCCCAGCCAACAATATTCTGTCTCACACTCTATGGGGCTCTATGGGGCCCCTGCATCGGGGGAGGCGGGCTACTGCTTCCTCCTCACCTCTACTCACCAAGGGTCAGCTTCAGTGTTCCCTGGGACACCAGAAGCTCAGCTCAGCTCAGCTCAGCCAGGATGTAGATAAAATACTAATTGTCCCCATGCCCACCTCTTGAGTCCAGATCCCCTACTGGGGTGTGTGCATCTGAGTGACACAGGTGCTCAGGGCTTCCTTAACAGGAGGTAATGAGACAGGAGTCTTCTGTGCTTAGGGGCCCAGACGGATGGAACCTGCTGCCGCTGCAGAGGCGCCCCTCCCCCACCCACAGAACAGAGATGCTTTCAAAGCCCATGACTCATGGTCTCATGTTCTCCGTGCCTCCAGGGTCCAGTCTAATGAAGGATAGAGAAAGGAACCAGGATCGTGAGGCACAAGGGAGTAAGGGACTGAGAGAATGAGGCAGGGGCTGAATAAGTGAGAGAATGAGTGAGTGAAGGAATGAGGGAATGAGAGAGAGTGAATGAGTGAGTGAGGAGTGAGTGAGTGAGTGAGTGAGTGAGTGAGTGAGTGAGTGAAGGATAATGAATAAGGAAACCAGAGAATGGAAGAGCCAGAGTTTCCAGAGCCTGGGCAGGGAGGGCAGAGTCAGCCTGTGCCCAGGAGAGAAGCTTAAGTTCTGGACCTAGAGAGCCATGGAGGGCTATGGGAAGACACATAAGGCCACCTCCAGTGGAAAAGGTGGCTACTGAAGGTGGTAGAGAGGGAGGACAGGACATAGGTCACCTAGGTAGGCTAAGGCAGCAGACTGAGAGGGCCCTTCTCCATTTGTATCTGGTCCTCCTGCCTCCCTGACGAGAGTGGGCATGCTCCTGATCTGTGTGGTTGAGGGACAGAGGGCCCAATGTCCCCGCTCCCATGTGGTGGGCTGGTCTGAGATAAGGCTGACTTTCTGTGTGCCTGTGTGTGGCTGTTTAGCTGTTTCTGCATCTCCACATGTAGCACAGCCCGTGGGATCCAGGAGGAGAAAAGGACTTGGGTTTTTAGATGAATGAATGGAGGCACCAACTCAGGATTCTGCTTCCTGTGTGTGCTTCACAGGAAATGCTGCTGTCCGGTAAGAGGTGGAGCAGAGGGAAGGGCTTCTGGAGACAGTGTGGAAATGGCCAGGGTGACACCCTCCTCCAGGACTACAGCCAGCATGTGGGAGTCGTTGGTCCATCTGCAGAGCTGCTCCCTGCACGTGGGCACTTACCCAGGGTTCTGCAGCCTACTACATCAGACAGGCTGGAAAGAACTGTCTAGACTGGTTTTGACTGCACAGATAGGACAGGCTGGAGGATACAGGAGGATCTGCTTGGGCAGAGAGCCAAATGGAGAATGGAGTGAACAAGGGAGTCTGGGGATGACTGAGGCTTGTCAAACAGGGAGCCAAGGTCAAAGTACCCTGGAGCCAGGCGGGCCTCCTCTGACCACCAACATTGCCTTTTGGGTGGAGTGACTGCAGACCAGTGGAGGGTGGGGGTGATTGCCTCATGGAAATCAGCAAACAGAAGGCACAGGGATCCTGAGCCCTTGCCCTGAGAGCCAATTGTCAAACATTTATCATCACTGAGCACTGGCAGGAGCCAGCAAGAAACACAGCAGCGATCACAGCTACAGGGTGTGAAGATCACACCAACACAAATAGACACAGACAGACAGACAGACATATGCAGACACAGAGATTCACCAAGATGCACAAACTCCCACAGAGACATCCAGGCACAGGTACACACACACACACACACACACACACACACACACACACACACGCAAGACACACAGATATCCTCATGTGTACATGAAGACACACCGGCACACACTCACACATGCCCATGTGGAAACACAGAAACACAGGAGCAAGTGAAATTCAGTCATTCATCTGAATCCCTTTAGCCCTCAACTCTCCCTCAGGAGGGGTTCTGACAGCCAGCCAGCCAGCCCTTCAGAGCTGCCTGGACTTGGCCCTGCTCATTGACCAAACAGATAACATGGGCAGATGGATCTCAGCTTCAGTCTGGGTGTTTGATGGGCACACTGCCAAGTGTGTCTTTACACATGAGCCATTTATCACGTATGCATGGTCTATTCAGTCTCCCACCCCCTCCTGTCCATCTATCCTCCCATTCACTATTCATTCAATCTGTCTACTCCTATCCACTCACCGTCTACCCCCATCACCATACATCTATCCATCTGTCCATTCCTTGCAATTTACATATTCCATCCTCCCTCACACCGATCCCTATCCAACCGCCAATCCCTATTTTATGAATTCCACTACCAGGAATGACCCGGTGTGAGTCTGGAAGGCATCCATATTGAGCTTGCTGAGCTGTGTTGGCACTTAGGTGAGTGTGGCAGATCTCTTGATGACCTTTCCAAACCAGAGCCAAGTCTAGAGCTGCTCTGCAGAGCCCTCTTTGCACTGTGTGACTGCACCAAGGGTTGGGCGTGATGGAGGAGGGGTGTGGCCATGGTTGGAAAGTCTGCAGTGTGAGGACCAGGAAAAGAATGGGGGGCATTGAATCTTCTTTTCGGTTGAGGCATTTTCCATGGGAATGGTCCAGGCACCAGACCAGGGCCTGAAGAGGCAGGCAGGTCGGCGTGCAGATTGGAGAGATGGAGGCTGAGGTAGAGAAGGGTCCTTAGAGAGCGTCAGGGGTGTGCTGGATAATTTTTGTCAACTTGACATGAACGTGTCACCTGAGAAGAGGAAACCTCAGTTGAGGAATAGCCTCCATTAGATTGGCCTGGGGGCACATCAATGGGGGCAGTTTCTTGAGTAATGATTGATGAGGGAAAGCCCAAACCACTATGGATAGCATCATCTCTGGAGAGGTGGTCCTGGGCTGTATAAGAAAGCAGGTTGTGCAAGCTGTGGAGAGCAAGCCAGTAAGCAACACTCCTCTATGGCCTCTGCTTCAGTTCCTGCCTCCAGGGTCCTTTGAGCTCCTGCTCTGACTTCCTTCAGCGATAGATTATAACAGGGAAATGTAAGACAAATGAACCTTTTCCTCCCCCAACTTGGTCAAAATGCTTTGTCACAGCAATAGAAAGCAAACTAAGGCAGAGGCCTGGCAAGGGGACTTCCTAGTCAAAAAAGGCCCTTGTAACTATGGAAGCATTGGCTCTATGTGAACTGGGAGAAAGAGACCCTCTTTCATGGACAGGGATGCTCTGGGGGACATTAGGCTTCCCTGTGTCATATTTTACATGTGGGGAACCCCAGGGTCTCATAGATCTCTCAAGACTTGGGGTTATCTTGCTACAAATAGCCATAAAAACTATTTGAGTTATTTTAAAGTTGTGTGTATGTGTGCCTGCATGCAGTGGTTCTGTGGGTTGGGAACATGGACAGAGGACAGGACCTTTGGTGTATACACGTGACCAGGACAGAGAAGACAGTGCTTTTGTCCTTAGCTATGAAAGCATGAGACTCTGGAACACACCTTCTCTATGAGACTGAATAGCTGTGGAGACCCAGTTGTTATCAGAGCATAGCAAGTCACACACGCTATATGTTCCCTAGTGACAGGGACCTGTGTATGCCTTCCCTTGACCACATAGGATCTGGAAGCCAGGCTGCTGGGTGAGGAGTAGCTGGCTTTCAAGTTGCTGTGGAAACCCACTGTTAATTTTTGGGATATTTTTCTGAGGAGGTAGTCAGGGATGGGGTTCCTTTGAGACCCAGCATGCTCTGGGATGGTGTCCTGGGCAGGCACCACTACCTCTGTCCCCTTTCTGCACATACTGCAGGCTCCACTGCAGGTGCCTCAGGCCAGCACCAGAGAACAGGGCTGCTCCCCTCCTGCTGTTCCCTTCCTTCTAAGCCCCTCTCCTTATGTCCTTCACTCAGCTCATCACTGACCCGGGCTCCTTCATCTCCCCCCAGGATGATGCACTTGTCCCTGCCCTCCAGCTTCCTCTTCTGCCTTGTCAGCTAATGGATCCTTGCTTGCCCCCGGGATCAAAGCCAATTTTACCCAGGCTGGTGTGGCAGGTGACATAACATATAGAAAGACTATTATTTTTCTGCATCTCTGTCCTTTGCCAGGGGACCCCCTTCGTGTTCCTGTGGGGAGACAGCACACTTTAGATCCAGAACGGGTTCAGTGTTGAAGAACATGGGGTAAGGTGCAAATAGGTGCTGTGTGTCCAGGGCCTTGGCAGAAGGGAAGCTAGAGTCATCAGAGAGGAAGGAGCCTCAGATTAGTAAATGCCTCCATGAGATCCAGCTGTAGAGAATTTTCTTAATTACTGATTAATGGGGTGGGGCAACCCATTGTGGGTGGTGGCATCTCTGAGTTGGTAGTCCTGGGTTCTATAAGAAAGCAGGCTGAGCAAGCCATGTGAATTGAGCCAATAAACAGTACCTCTCCACGGCCTCTGCATCAGCTCTTGCCTCCAGGATCTGCCCTGTTTGAGTTCCTGTCCTGACTTCCTTCAGTGCTGAACAGCAATTGTGGAAGTGTATTCCAAATAAACTGTTTCTTCCCCAACTTGCTTTTTGACCATGGTTTTTCGTGGCAGCAATAGAAATCTTAAGAAACCTTGTGAGAAGCATGTCTCATCTGCTCACTGTCCACGAAAAGAAGAGACAGGATCGGGTCGAGCCTCACCTGCTGGCATTAGCTGGCCTCCAGGCAAGCCTAGTTCTAGGCTGGTGCTCTTGTGAGGAGCTGCATGTACTTGTTATGCAGCAGAGCTGACTGATACAAGGTCTTGTGCCTCAACCTCCACCATGCTCTGGCTTCCTTGGTGACCTGCACTTTCCCAAGAGTGAAGCCTCATTCTGGGCCCATCTCTTCCTGCATCAGTTAGCTTTCCTTGGTCTTCTAATCCAAGAGCTAGCCTGGTAAGCACAGTGGAAGTACTCCCTCTGCCTTGCAGTCTGAGCTGGCCTCCAGCTGTAGCACCTATCCCTCCTGCATGTTGAAACTTTTAAGGGAGTTATGTACTTTGCTGCCCCATGAAGGGATCTGTTACTGGAAGGAACCCAGGCCCTTGTCAGAGACTCGTGGGGGCCTGGCGTCTGGAGCCTCCCAAGTCTTTGCCATGTGTATTTTAAAAAGATTTAGCATATCTATGTATCATACCCACACTATGTGAGTGTGGGTATGAGCACATGAGTGCAGGTCCCATGGAGGCCAGTAGAGGGCAATGGATCCTTTGGAGTTGGAGTGATAAACAGTTGTGAGCTGCTGGATGTGGGGCCTGGGAACCAAACTCTGGTCCTCTGCAGGAGCAGCAAGTGCTTTAAGCACTGAACCCTCTCTCCTTCCCTTTTTAAAACTTTTTGTTGTGGTTGGTTGGTTGGTTGGTTTTTTGAAACAGGCTTTGTGTGTGTGTGTGTGTGTGTGTGTGTGTGTGTGTGTGTGTGTGTGTGT
>JANHMN010000007.1:50183684-50201046 GCA_030674055.1 Rhabdomys pumilio | reverse complement strand
TGTGTGTGTGTGTGTGTGTGTGTGTGTGTGTGTGTGTGTGTGTGTGTCCCTGGCTCTCTAGACCAGACCGGTCGCCTCCCACTCCCCCAACTTCCCCATCTTGATTTAAAACTTTTGATTGTGAACTTCTAAGCTTGTTCAGCACCCCTGTCAAAGGGATTTTGCTCTCTGCCTTTGTCTGTGGTTTGTAGTCATGGAGGAACTGTTTGCTTGATCTCGATGTTTCTTTTCATGTCATTTATATTCCTGAGGATGAGAGGTCCCGCAGGAAGCTGGTGGCGTCTGTGTCACGGTCTCTTGCCAGACTCCCTTTAAACCAGAAGTGTTTCTTGTGCTCTCACTTTTTAATGTTACTTTTAAAAAGTACACTAGCTGCTGGAGATACGGATGGGGCCCGGTTACAGCCTTGGCTCTCTTTCTTATGCTTCCCTGAGGGACATCCTTATGTTTATTTTATTACAAATGTGTTATTATATATCTGCCCTACTCTGAGACGCCTACTTTTCTAAGTGCCTGGATCTTTTTTGTGTCTTGTTTTCGTGTTTATTATTTGTAGCTTTGTCGTATTAAGAAAGCAGGGGTTGTGCAAAATTTCATTTTAAATATTTATTCCCTTTGCATCTAAATGACTGTGTGACTGTGCTGCACCGCCTGGGCCTCTCCTCTGCAGCCTGCCTCTGCGCTGCTTCTGCCTCTCTTATCACACGTCTGGTTTATTTATCTTGGCCTTCAGAGTAAAATAAGAGTAGAATCCTGAATTGGAAGGGGAAAGACAGGAGCTGTGTTTGTAATAATTACTCTCTCTCTTCCCCTTCTTCTTTTGCTTGTGTATTTTTCTTACTTAATTAACTCACAAATGTTAGTTGCTACCTTTATCTGGAGCATATAGAAGGATCCTCAGTGTTCCAGGCTTTTTGGCTGTCAATCAGTTCTGTGGCGTGAATTCCCCGACCAGCCTTCTCCGTTTCTCATCTTTTCCTTGTTAAATGCTCTGCGTTCCTTTGTTTTGTGGTGCCTCTCACAGGTGGGAGGTCGTGGGTTGAATTTGGATTGAGATGGTCCCAGTGGTGTGCTGTCTCTCCCCTCCCCCACCCTTCCCTTCACCTTGCAGATTCGCAGCTCTTGTCTTCTCCCCCCACCCCCACACCCCACCTCTGTTCATGACTCTACTCTTGTTTTTAAAATAGTCTTAAAGCTTTATTTAGTTAATAATCAAAACCTAAGCAGCTATTTTGGGCTCCAGTTTGCAAGAAACAGGGAGCCACCGCCTCTCCTTTCTGTCCCCACCCTTCCTTTTCTAGGTGCATTAATTTCCACACATCTGCAAACCAGCCTGCCTCAGATTTAAATCCCCTCCTCTTTGGTAGTGCACTCTATTTTTCTGTCATTGTAATCTAAATTTTGTCAGTTGTATCTAAATTTGTGTCAGTTGCAAGCTTCCTCCTAGTGGTTGCTGTTGCTTTATCCTCTCCTTTCTCTCTAGCTCCAGGATCCCCAGGCGTTTTAGTGGCCACCTTCATAGATGGCTAGAAGGCTTCAGGGCTGATGTGCCAGGGTCTTTTATCCCACAGTCTCCTTTTCAGTGGAGGACATATGACTTAGGCTTAATTTTAGCCGTTTTAAAGATAATCTGTTTATCTTTGTTTTCAAATTGTTCACAGATCTTTTTCATGAAATGAAAGCACTGTGCCACACTGTTCTCCAAGCATTGTTTTCTGCATTATTCTTCCCAGGACTTCAGTTTCAAGAGTTGGAAAGTTTTCTTCTATTATGTCTGCGGTCATTAGTTTTGTTCTACTTTGTCTTGTCTGCCCCAGTTTCTGTTTTATCTGCTCCCTCTCACTCCCCCTTCCTCCCTCTCTCCCTTCCTTTCTCCTACTCTCCCTCCCTCTCTTCCTCCAACTCTCCCATCCTTCTTCCTCCTCCTCCATTGCCTCTCTGACAGGGTTTACTCTATATAGCCCAGGCTGGACTCAAATTCTGGATCCTCTTACCTCAGCCTCCTTAATGCTGGGTTGACAAGAGCATACTGCCAAACCCAGCTGCATCTTTTGTTTTATTTGCAGTTAGAACTCTTTTCTCCTTTCTTTCTTTCCTTCTTTCTTCCTTCCTTCCTTTCTTTTTTCCCTTCTTTCAGTTTTTCATTTCTGAAGCTAAAGTCTTATGTTTACTGATTCTGAAAGCTTCATGAGATTGGTAGCATTTCTCTCTGTTCATGCTTGAGAGAGCTTGCCTTGTACTGGCATGACCCAACACAGAATCCAACTGAAAAGCAGGTCATTTTGTTCTGAGAGATAGTTCAGTGGGGGATAAGGGGAGCAGGTCCTGGAGGGTGGATAAACAGAATGGGTGGACAAATGGCCCAATATAGGAAAGACATAGATTGATGGATGGGTAAGTGTCTGAATGAGTGTGGGTGAGAGGATAGGGTACCGGCTGGGCCAATGGTAGGGTGCACTGATTGGTGTGCCATTGTGATCTTCGGTAGATAGTTGCCTGGTGGTTAGAACTGGGGTGCACAAACTATCAGGTTTGAGATGAATGTACTGTCTCTAGGTGGGTGCTGTGTCTAGTGACTGGTTAGTTTTTAGGTGTGTGCTGTGGATTTGGTCTAATGCTTGCATTTGGTTAATTGGCTTCCCAATGAGAATCCGAATGTAAGACATTGAGGCCAACTGCCCCCAGTTGGCTTTGATTGGTAAATAAAGTAGCCGGTGGCCAATGGCTGGGCAGGGAGACAGAGGTGGGACTTTAGGATTCTCAGGCAAGGGGACCAAGAGAGGAAGGAGGATTTAGAATCTCCATGCTGGGAAAGAAACAAGGTCCACAGGCTTGAGAGCCGCAGAAGAGAGAGCACACCAATCATGTAAGAGCCGAGGAAGAGTGGTCCCAGCTCCTCTCATTGGGTCTAGGGCAGGAAGGATGGAATATAGGTTTTAGTAATAATTCAGGAACATCGCAGGGGAGAGCGTGCTTCCATGTGGAAGTTTGGAGTGTTGCAGCCATTGAGCTGCTTAAGGCATACTAAAATATAAGGCTCTGTGTGCACGCGTGTGCGTGCCTGTGTGTGCATGGGAGTGCTTGGAGAAAAATGTAACCATATAGGTGGCAGGAGCAGGGCTGACAGAGGGTGTCTGGCAGGTAAGTCTCAGGGTGCAGGCTTTAAGTGGATGTGTGGAGAGTTGGTTAGGGGTTGTAATGGCAGCTATTGGGTAGGTAGATGGTAGTCAGAGAGGTGGCTGTGGAGCTGGCTATCTGGTAGTCAACCTGGCTGCTGTACTTCAGGCCTTACAGGATCTGGATGGGACATTTTGCCTCCCATCCCCTTTCCTTATCTGCCAGCAGGGTCCATACCCAATAGAATGTGGCCCAGCATGCACTTCCAGGGAGTGGGCCTGCATAGACAGCTGTGGCTAGGCTAGGTGACTGTTGGTTACCCAGAAATGGTGTTCCTCAGCTCTTTGAGCCAGATACTGGGCTGCCTGAGAACTCAGGAGTGAAACTGGAGTTATCTTACTGCACAGTGGCAGAAGAGTTTGGTCTCTGAGGCTCTTAAATGATTCTCTCTGGCAGTCAGGGAGTTTGGGGGTTTTCCAGGCCTGTCTTCATGTGTGTGGCTGTCTCTGAGCTGCCACCTCTCCTGGATTGTAGGGGCTTTATTCTGGCAGGGGCAGCCCCTGCTGCACCCCCTTTAGACTAGAGTAGGTTGGCCTAGTCCAAGACAATGCTCTGGGCTATAAGCCCCTGACTCCTAGAGAAGCTGGTTACTCCTAGCATGTCTTCACATATGCCTCCAGGCTGGCCACTCAAGGCTGGTGGGAGGCTAGCCCTCACCTATTAGTTTTAAGATGTGGCTTGTGTGGTTATGCATGTGTGCATATGTGTGTGCATCATGTGTCCATGTACATGATTACACATGTGCCTCTTATGTCTATCTTGGAACCTGTGAGGCTTGAAGTGTCTAATGACAGAGGACTCTTGTCCTTATCACAACCCATGCTTCAGGACAATTTCTCAGCTACCCCAGTTCTCTGAGTTTCTACATGATTCTTGAGCTTTGATTTTGAATCTTCTCAGATGTGGAAGCCAAGGTTCAGCTGGGGGATATTGTTGCCTTCAGGCTGAACACTTATCAGATAGAAGTGGCAGACCTGGGTCCATATGTCTGGATCCAGAGAATCCATTTCTGGGATCCCCATTTGAGTCTGGCATGTGCTAATACATGCACAATCTTGTGACCCTAACACCGGTCCTGTATTTATCACAAGGGACACAGGGGTTCAGCCAGGCTGGTCTCTTGCCCCAGGCTGTAGAGGTGGCCTAGGCAGAGGCAGAGGGGTACGAAGAGGGGCCTTAGGACATGGAGGTGTTGTCAGGCAGCATGTGGAGGAGATCCTGCATGTTGCCAGTTATCAGCCTGCTGCCCCATCTTCAGAACATCACTCAGCAGCTTTGCCCAGAAGCCAGGGACATAACTGGGCCAGAGCAGGAAGAGAATGAGTCCCCAGATGGAGTTTGAACTGAGGCTGTGCTGACTCACCATGCAACTTTGAATTAAACTCCATAGCATTCCTTCCTGGAGCCCATCCTGGGCCAGGTCTTCCTCAGGAGTGCAGGGAAGGCTGGTCCTTACTTCCTGAGAGCCCCCAGTCTGCTGGGGAAAAAAAAAACAGACCCAGCTATGGGCATGGCAATTCTGGGAGGTCAGCGCTGTCAAAGAAGAGTCCACAGGCTGTAAGAAAAAAAAATCTGTCTCTGTGTATATATGTGTAGAGATTAAAAACACCAACTACTTTTCCACAGGACCCAAGTTCAGTTCCCATTACCCACATGGTGCTTACAACCTTCTGTAACTCAAGTGCAGGGGATCAGACTTCCTCTTTGGGCTGCTTCACAAACACCAGGCACACAGATGGTGCACAGCTATATGTGCAAGCAAAATGCCCATACACATAAAATAATTAAAACAAAATTTCAAACTGAAAGGTCTGAGCCCAGCTTTGAGGGAGGTTATGAGGGAGCCGGTGAATATGAGAGAGTCTGTGAGCATTGCTGATGCAAGTCAAGAGAATCCTAAGGGAGGCGGACCTCTTGTGGACAGGACAGCAGGTTTGATTGCCCACAGAGGCCATGGCCTTTGAGGACCTCAGAGAGAAGGACACATTTAGCACACACAGAGGCACACAGAGCAGGGATCCCACCAACGGTCAATCATCCAGGAAGTCAGGACAACAAAAACTTCTACACTTGCCAAGGGCCTACTAAAGTGTCTTAGCTGCCTTCTTAATTAAAGTTTGGTACTCCCAGACCTAACATGCTTAGTGGCAGGTGGGCTTCTACAGCTCTGCCAGACAAGTCCAAGGAGGTATCATCCCAGGTCATGGCCCTTAAAGGGCCTTCACTTTTCACCCAGCACTCCCCCTGGCTGCCCTGCCTTACTCTGCTTGAGTGTGGATTGTCCTTTACTGGGCTGGGAGTCCTGGATGGCAGAGATGGATTTGTTCTAGGCAGTGGTTCAGAGTGGAACCTTCTTAGGTATGGAGCTGAGATGCAACGAAGGCAGAGTAAAGGGTGGGGGTGGGTAGTGGGAAGGGGCGATGGTTTCCTGCCACACAGCTCCTGGATCTAGAGAGAAGAGTCTTTGTCCAACCTAGACTCGCTAAGTGACAGCCATGTTTAAAGTCCTCTGGGGCTTGGCAGGGTGGAGCAAAGTAGGGTGGGGTCTCATGGCTTCCAGAAGCCCTAGGGGTTTAGGAGGACCTCATTTTGCTTTGGGAAGTCTTGGTTGTGAGAGTAGGGTAGGGGTGAGGGTGAACTCTCCAGCATGAAATTATTGGGCTGCCCCATTGGACAGGGCTCCAGACAGGGTTGGGGTTGGTGCTCTGCCATGGGGCAGGAGACTTGAAACCACTGGGGCAGAGGGAATGGGAGGCAGGCCACTGCAGCCTGGCTGTCTCTCCCTGAGAGGGTAGAGGCAGCAGCTGGGGTGGGCTAGCTACCCATCCTGGCTTTGCCTTCTTTGTGTGGGTGCTTTCCTCCTCTGCCCTCTGAAGCACTCAGAAGGCATTTCTGTCATATATCAGAGGTGGCCAGCTTTTTAGGAAGCATGGTTTTCCCTGAAGCCAGGAGGATTCTGGGTGTCTGGGGTGGGCAAACGTCCGGAGGTCCAGGGAGCAGAGACTGGTTCCTTATCCAGCAGTTGGTTCCTGCCTCACCTGTCACAGGCACACAGGCAAGTCTGTCCCAAGGAGAGTTGTGAAGGACGGGCCTGGGCACAAATGGTCCCAGAGGGTGACTGTTGGAGTCTGAGAGGAGCTGGACCCCAAGGCAGGGTGATCATACCGGAAGTAGGGTAAGCTGGGTTGTGTTAGGTGAGGTTGGATCCACTGTGAAGGGTAGAGACATTTGTCCTGATCCCACACAAATCTGGGTCATAACCTGACTGTGGCCCAAGTCAGTGTTTATTTAAGGCAGAAACCAGTAAGACCAAAAGGTTAATTTTCACAGCAAGCCTGTGGCACTGGCATTTCTTGATGGGGGATGGCAGCCCCACAGTGAAATAACTGAGATCAAAACTTCCTTTGTGTGGTGACAAATGAGCACTGCTGTCAGGCGCGGGCCACTAAACTTCGTTGTGATGTGGAATCTCTGAGCCTTGCCCCATGCACCCTGCACAGCTGGCCTGGGCATAGCAGCTATCAGCCCTGACATTACCCATGCTTCAAGGCTCTGTGGCCCAGATAGAGAAAATAAACATGCCTTCGAGTGCCTGGCGTCATCAAGCTGAGTCTGGAACTGGAGGAAAATGGTTGTTCTTTAACAAGGAGTCCTTGGAGGGTTCTACATATCTTGGAGACAGTCTCTTTCTCCTCCCAGACAGCCCCACTCCTGTGAATCTCCTGAGGGTAGAGAGTGGGTTGCAGGCTTCTTCTCTGGCCTCCATTCCCAGAGCAGCTTCCCCAGGGTGTCCTTGCTCACCTATAAATGAAACCCACCTGGAACTTTCCATAGGAGGGGGAGAAGGAAGAAGAGGAAGGGAGGAGGAGAAGCCTCCAGCCACTGTCTATCCTGCCAGGACCTCTGCCCAGGGCTCCCACTTATCTGGGCATGGCAGTGGCCCCCTGTAGCTCTCAGTACTAGATAAAGGTGGAAGCCAGTTTGGCCTCAGATTTGTTGTGTGTCCCTCAAACTCACTGGACCTTATTTAGTCTTTGCAGATGAGATGAGTAAAAATGAGAAATCAGCCTGTGCTGGCCCTGGATCCAGTGACAGATGTCCTCACAGGAGGAGAAATCAGACAAGGGTCACAGAGAAGCAGGAGGCCATGTGCAGACAGAGGTAGAGACAGGAGGGGTGTGACTGGGAGCCAGGAACACCTGGAGCTCCTGGGGGCTGGAAAGGGGGGTGCCTCAGAGCTCCAGAAGGCTAGCAGTCCTGCCAGACACCTTGATTTTGAATTTTCAGCTTCTAGAACAGCAGGGGAAGGAGTCTGTGCCAGGTCCCGACAGCACTAGGCAGGAACCGGCTCACCTGGCTCTGGTTATCAGCTCTGTCCTTGCCAAGTGGGGTTCATTTCTTGAAGTTGAAATCAGGTACTGGTCATCTGCGTTACTCCGTGTCCTGGTGTCAGGTGAACTGTAATGTTCTGGCCAGATTCAGATTAGGCTGCTGCTTCGGGCTGCTGGTCAGCCCAGGCTGTATGATTCCTCTAAGGCCCTCTTCCCTCTCGCTGGCTCTGTGAGCAGAGGTGACCCTGATCTAGGACAGGTGTGCTCTTCAGGCAGAGTAGAAAACCAGGGTTAGGGGGGCACAGGCAGGGAAAGTTAGCCTTTGCTGCTGGGTGAGAGCCAAGGCAGGAAAACAGGACCAAGGCAGGCCAAGATTGCGGATAGAGGCAATGTTCATGTTCCTAAAAACACCCCAGAAAAGGGTGGTAAGAACAATGGGCAAACTTGTTGAGTGCACAGCGGCAAAAATAAAGTCACATCTGTGTGTCTCCACAGTGTCAAAAATTAATTGAGTAACAATAAGTTCACAAGCTTCCAGGTTTCTGCTGTGGCAATGTGCCAAGTAGTCCCCATTTCCCTTGATTACTGGCTGAGGGGAACATGAGTTTCCTTCAGTCCAACCTTAATTTCTAACATGAGCTCTCACATCACACACGGCATGCCACACACTAAAGGTATTTATATATGTATGTATGTGTAGGCTACAGAGTGAACTCAAAGGGTTAAAGAGACTTCAGGGGAATACTAGGGGGTCAGAGGCAGTGGGGCTTTGGTGGCACACTGGAGGCTTCCGGCACTTCCCTGAAAGGTCGCTCTTACTTTGTTCCCCTGTGGTTCTTTCTGCAGACTTTGCTGTGAGCCTCTCCTGCCTCCCAAGTTCTGAGACCTGCAGTGCTTCTCTCAGAGGCTGCAGCTGCACAGAGAACTCTGAGAAGCCCTCACTGGCAAGGCAGTGCCCCTCCTCAGGGACGATGTGCTGCTGAGGGCTGTATGCAGACCCTCTGCCTCCTCTACTCTCTCCCCCACTGAGCAAACCTCTCACCTGAATTATAGTTTTTCTTCCTCTCACACCCCAAGGGACAGGCTCATCGGAGACTGTTCTCTGCATCCCCTGGGGTCCTCGCTTTCATCTCTGAGTTCAGACTGAGGCATGCCTTGGCCTATAGGCTGTCTACCTGGAGCCACCTTAGAAGCTAGAGATGGGGTTCTAGACAGAGGGGGGTTTAGGAGGTAGACTTGTAGGCCTAGAGTGAGGTGCAGGCTGCTCCCTGTGTCTAAAGATGCTGACTCCGTGTTATGTAACAAAATAAAATCATTTCTAGGAACAAGCTGCAAAATTCTAGTCTGCAAACCTGCCTCCATAAATCTGAAAGGCATGTTCAACGCAGGCCCAAACAAAACATAAGCAAAGCCCAGGTTCTTAACCTCAGCATGGAGGAAGAGGCCAGGAGCTACCTGAGATGCAGAGGCCGATGGTAGAGGCTGGACTTTTTCTTAGAATGATGGACCACAGGTCTTTGCAGATGGTGGAGATACAAACCAAGCTGTTGCTTCCATTTTGCCTGGCCACCAAACCATGGTGTCTAGCAACTGTCTGGAAGTGCCCCACACCTGTTGTAGTCCCAACGCCATCCACTTGAGATGGTGCCAAGCATCACAGGGCGAGCGTCAGTCCCTTCTGCAACACATATAATGGACAAATAGGGGTTCCCAGACCACTTTCCAGGATAGTTTTCTAGAGCAGGTCCCAATCTCCAGGGAAACACTTTACCTGTCTTCACCAGCTGGCTGCTAATGACCTTGCAAAGGAGACAAATTAAGGCTCCACCCACCTGGGCTCCACCGAAGACTCCTCCAGCTGTTCAGCCGGCCTGAAGCTCACAGGAACCTGTGCTTTGGGTTTTCTGATGACTTCATTTCATAGGCACCAAGAATTACATCAGTGACTTGGGAGATCCACCCATCCTGCTCCCTGACCCTGGGCTGCTCAGTCTCTAGAAGGAAAAGGGGTTCGACATCTAGTCCTCCGATCCTGCCGTGGTCTTTCTCATTACCAGCCCTATCCTGAAGCAACTTTGAATCCAGCCACCAGTCACCTTGTTGGTACTCAAGGCACTCTTGCCTCTCTGGAGATTTCAAAGACTTTAGAAATAGTGTGCCAAAGGCAAGGAAGAGGCCATATATATTATATATTATATTATATTATATTATATTATTATATTACACATTATATATGATATATATGATAATAGGGGCTCCCAGGCCCCTTTCCCAGATTAATTTTCTAGAGCAGGTCCCAAAGTCTGAGAGCCCCTATTTGTGTATATATATTCATATATGTGTATATATATAATTATATTATACAATATATGCATAATATATTATATTATACATAATATATATTATGTGAAATATATGTGATACTGTGATATGTGCACATATATATTCCTCTTCAAGGAAGAGGCCATATATATTATATCATATATATAAAATATATATGATACTATGGAATATACACATATATATTTCACAGAATCACAACTGTCATGAAAGAAGTCTTTGCCTGCAACCAGGTCAATGCCCACCCCTGTCTGTATCTCCTCTGGAGACAAGTTCTCTTCCCCCACCATCGCCCCAAGTAGTGTCCCCATCCCATCTTCACAGGCCACCATGTACCTTTTCTGACACGCAAGTATGACCATAGCTACTCCCTCAGGTCTGTGTCCAAGGCCCTGTGGGGCAGGGTATGCAGTTGCTCAGATAGGGCTTCTCTATCCTTCCTGCAGGGTATCCTTACTCTGTGCCCAAACCCTCCATAACCTGTTACTTCTGTTCAATCACTTACTGCTTGATCGGCTGTGTCAGATGCCTATCCACTGATCCCAGAGCAGGCCTCAGAAGGAGCTGAGTGAGCTGGAGCCAAGGAGAACAGGGAGGGGACCCAACACACACCAGCTTACTGGCTCTGCAGAGGAATCCAGGGAGGTGGCCCTGGAGATGTTATACAGACGAGGACGCTTCTCATGCCACTTGCCTGGGACCCATATGGATCATTCTGCACAGCTGCATGCTGACCCCTGCACCAGCACCCACATTGTGTCCTCCTGCCTCCATAGCTGGGACCTTGTGAAGCCAGGACCTGCTTAGGAACCCGCTTAGCCCAGGGCTATCTGCTTCCGTGCACTTTCTTCTTTTCCACCAGGAAAGAAAGGCCCCTGAGCACACGGATCAGCCAACCTGGCAAAACAAGCCCACATAGTCTCAGCACTCACCGTGCCCTGTGCCAGGTGGTGGGCACCACAACATTCTTGGTGAAGCCCAAGTCTGGGGTGGTCGGGGAGCAGATGGCGAGCTGCATAGAGAGTAAAAGCCATCACATTTAGTGGAGCGCGGAGTTGCCCACAAGCAGCTGAGGTCTAAAGGGAGACTGGAGGAGGGAGGTGGCTGAAGGGATGTGTGTGTGTGTGTGTGTGTGTGTGTGTGTGTGTGTGTGTGTGTGTTCTTTAAAGGATACCGATGGTGGGCAGTTCACTCAAGTTCAATTTTAAGAAAGGCTTTCCACTTCCAGCCACGATGGTGAAACGTCTTAGGGAACAACCAACAAAACTACAATTCTAGGGAACATGTGAGCCCATGGTATTCAGGATACAAGTGTCATTCAGCATGGAGAGCCACCATAGAGGGCAGGGGCTAGTGAGAACCAGGTCACTACCCAGGAGGCTGGCAACATGGTGGCTATATGCCACCAGTCACTTGTGGTCACTGTTACATGTGAACAAGCGGTGAGGAACTGTCAGAGTGGTGGCAGTCACTAAGGATTACAGCAGTAAAGAGTGAATCTGTGATCCAGTGACTGATGACAAGTAACGCAGGGCCAGGCAGCAAAGGTCTCAGACTGCAGAGCATCAGCAAAGATTGGGGTCACCTCATAATGACACCCAGGCTGGCTTAACAAAGAGTGGAACTGTCCTGATCTGATGTGCCTTTGCTCGACCAGAGACTCCAGCGACTCAGGGAGCAAGAGGTGTTCAAGAGAGACAAAGAAACGCACAGTTATAATCATCTCCCAAACGCTGGTACAAGTGACAGGAAATCAGCAAGGGCAGAATCTTAGTGGACTTTGAGGCCTCTTTGCCCAGCAGTTGCTCATGTCAGACCAGGTCCACAGTCGCCAAGCAAGACTTAGTAATTCAAAATGACTCAAGTCATTTCAAGTGTGTTCTCTGTCCTCAGTGGGATTAGATGAAGAATCTGTTTTGCCAGCACAGGATGTTGGGGGAAATCTCTAAATATTTGTTGATCAACCAACACATATTCATTCTGGAGTCAGGGAGAGGAAAATCAGAATGGGCTTTGAACTCAATAAATCTAGAAGTGTACTGGCTGGAACTTGAGCACCGTTCTCAGGGAATCCCATAACATTCAGACCTTTGTATTAGAAAAGGAGATGGGACCACAGCGATGGCTCGGTGGGCAAGAGCGCTTGCCACTCACTGTTTTCTAGAAACCCAAAGAGGGAGAAGCAGATCCCATGTGTCCTGGGATTCTGCCATGTGTTAGACGGCATGAAGCCCTTGAGAGCAGTGGCCAGGAAAGGCATAGTGTCCTCCCTCAAGGTGTTCACAAGGTGACAAGGAGTCAAGGCTCTTGCAAAAGTGACAACTGCCTTTCAAGGTCTTAATTCACTGTTGGTTTATAAGGTTAAGGAACTCCCCGCAGTGAGCTCCATTTGTCCCAATCTCTGCTTCAGGTGAGGCTCATGCGTCTTCCTGAGTCTTCAGAACCAGCCTGTCTTTTGATTTTTTTTTCTTGACTTTAGAGATAAAGAGACCAAGGTTAAGAAATCTGCAGTAACTTGGATACTGATCCTCAGTGCAGATTCACCACAGGAGGTGTTGGGTGCAAGCCCAGGTCCCATTGGATGAGGGGGTCCTGGTGAGACTGCTGAGACTCTGGGTCGTAGTTGGCACGGCTAACGTGAAGACCTGGGAGGGAGACCAGGTACAGCAGGGGGCACTGCTGGCACATGGATCCACCTACACGTCTCAGGAGCAGGGCCCTGGGAAAGGGATGGCAGTGGTCAGAGTGGCTCTTGAGGGTAGCCTGGGGTAGGAGAAAGGCACTTACGAGGCCTGGTCAGACAGGGCCTGATGCCAGGAGCATGTGGATCTGGGGGGTGTGGGTGAAGGCTTTGGGAGAGGAACCACCTCTCTTCAGCCCCAGGGGAGAATCTGAGGGTCTAGGGAGAAGCTTTGGAGCCAAGGAGAAGTTGGGGAGGTGAAGAAATTGAGGGGATGAGAAGCTGAGGGTCTGAGAAGAACCTGAGGGGTCCAGAAGACAATATTAGCCTGGAGGGGTCTGACTAGCAAAGTAGGGCTGGGAGTCTTAGAAAAGGGTATTGTCAGGTAGATCAGCCTGCGGGTCAGGTGCTATCAGCTGTTTTTTGAAAGGGCTTTGCTGTGTTGGGTTGGACCCACTTTCCTGATCCTAAGTCTTCCCAGCAGCTGGGACCACAGGTCTCTGGGTTCAACTTTAGATTAGTTTTAAACTCTGCTGGGTGGCTCTAGGGCAGCCTGGGAGAAGAGGTGCAGAGGGGAGCTGATGAGAACAGACTGAGGCAGGGAGGGTCACCTGACTAAGCTGTGGTCCTGCCTCAGCTTGTGGCCTCACCTTCCACAGGGAGGAAGTCAGCAGGCATGGGGAG
This sequence comes from Rhabdomys pumilio, assembly GCA_030674055.1. NCBI lineage: Eukaryota > Metazoa > Chordata > Mammalia > Rodentia > Muridae > Rhabdomys > Rhabdomys pumilio. Next base: position 50,187,834 of record JANHMN010000007.1, on the reverse strand, counting down.
TCAGGATGTAGATGGAGGGAGGTCTAGCCCCTTTGTGATCCCACAAAACCCTGGTGGCATGGATGGGCAGTGTTCCTGTTACAAACTATTTTGATTTTTTATCCAAGAGCAACTCATGTCTCAATATGAGGATCAAGATGCCAACAGGGCCACTCCTCTGCACCTGTTCCCATCCCACAATATTCACAGAATGGCTGTATCCTTTGTATAGTTTGAATGTAGAACGTCCCCAGAAGGCCTCACCTGCAGACATTGCTTGGTGTTGTTTTGGGAGGTTGTGGGGACTTTGAGCATGGGGCCCAACTGGAGGACCCACGTGCCGTAGTTGTGGTTATGGCCCCGCCCAGGCTCCACGGATCAGTTTCCTGACTGCCATCATGTGACCCCACACTCCTGCCTCCATGTCACGCATCATGATGATGTGAGACCTTCTTCGAACTGAGAGCCAAAAATAAACTCATCGTGCTCACAGCTGTTTCTGTCAGGTGGCCTGTCACAGCGACGAGATGAGCAGCTGACCCACCTTTCTTGCCTGCACCTCTCATAGCTTCTCATCTCTAGACCACACAATTATCCTGTCAGCTCGAGAGGGAGGAGATTTTGCTGAGATATTTGACATCCTCCTGTGGTGGGTGAGAATGAGCCTTCAACACATTCCTCTACTTTCTCCTAAGATGTGCACCTCAAAGTCGGAGTTTCTGTCAGAACCAAGCATTGCCTCCTGCTGGGACCTGCCCCACCCAAGGCTGAACTGGACTCTTAAAGCCAGTCCTGACTTCCTTTCCTCAGTTTCGAGAACCAGCCTGCCTGAGAAGATCTGAGTTCTTATACATAGAAGGAATGGTGTGTGTGTGTGTGTGTGTGTGTGTGTGTGTGTGTGTGTTTTCTCTCTGTTTACGTACTGTATGTACTGTGTGAGAGTCTGTTTTCTCTCTGTGTGTATGCGCTGTGGGTGTGTGCTGTGTATGCATGTGTGTCTGCATTTGCATGCTTGTATGTGTGTGTATATGAGTGAATTTGCATTTTCTCTCTCTCTCTCTCTGTCTCTCTCTGTCTCTCTCTGTCTCTCTCTGTCTCTCTCTCTGTCTCTCTCTCTCTCTCTCTCTCTGTCTCTCTCTCTCCCTCTCCCTCCTTCTCTCTGTAGGCACACATGCACACTTGAGCTTGCTCATCCTAGGGGCTGTCCACCCTGCTCTATTATCCGTGTCCAACAGTTGGACCCCTCCCTGAATCACAGGAAACAACTCCTCTTCCTCCTCCTCCCAGGTCAGCTCAGCATGGCTACAGCTGTGCCATAGTCCAAAGGTCTCTCCAGACCCTATTCTGGGTGGCAGTCTCTCCCTACTTGCTCTTCAGGCACTTTATGCCTTATTCAATCTCTTGTCCATCACAGGGGGTTGCATGGTACCATGACCACTTTATGGAGGGGCAGACTGGCTCAGAGAGGGGCAGACACTACCTTAACATTGTATGTCTGGGAAGGAAGCCCCATGTCAAACACTTCTTTGGGACATTCGTCATCATGACTTGAGGCCCTATAAACCTTGGCAGGCAGATGGTCTGTGCAGGAGACATGGGGCTTTCACCAACATAGGAGGCCATTTACAGACAAATCTTTTTCTTGGGCCCAAAGGAGTCTGGGTAGTGGCTCAAACCAGACCATAAAGTACTTATCTGAAAATGTGGTCCATCTGTGGTGTTGGGGGGACTCAGCTTGTCGAGAAAGTCAAGACTCTGGCAAGTTCTGAACTGTAGCCCCCAAAGACATGTCCACATGAGGCCTTGAAAACCTCATTGACCTCACTGGGGAGGAACGGTCTTTACTAACCCATAAAAATCTCAAGATGAGCTGACCCTGGATCACTTGGGTGGGGCCTATGTCCCATGACAAGCAAGGAGGTAGAGGAGGCCCTGGGATCTGAAGCCTTTCTTCTCTGAAGTGGGAACTTCTGGTTTCTTTGGAAATTCAGTTATGTCAAATGATGTTTTGCTGGGGCACACACGTGAAAGGATGGCGTGCTATAGCAGACACATGAAAGAATGTGTGATGTTTAGAAATAATATAAATATGACCCCACAGACAGTGAGAGCTGGAGCATTGGTTTGCTTTGCTCTATCTCACTGTTCTTTGCTGATGACACACACATATTAGCTCATCTTACATTGTGTTCCTGAGCTTTGCTTGTGGTGATGTCATGGACAGAAATTTGGCAAAGAACTTCTCATGAGGTTCCTGCAGCTTCTAGCTGATTCCTCGGACTCTGGCCAGTTGGCGAGTCCTTCTGAATTTCTTCTGGATTGAACTGCCCTTGCTGATTCGTGTGTGGTGTCTGCTGAGCGGACTGCACTGCAGCTGCTGATTCGTGTTTGGTGTTTGCTAGTGGACTGTACTGAGAACAGTGAAGATTGGAATTACCCCAAAGAACTATTTCTAAACAGGCCCACTTCTCCTGTGTACTAATAACCTTTCTTTTCCACTACCTCTGGTTGTTTGGTGAGCTAGAGGAGAGCTCGAATCCTTATTAAAGTAGGTTGAGAAAAATTTATGCCCACACTCCTCTTTGAGGTCATGGTCACCAACTCTGAGGTAACCATCTTTCAGCCAATGTCCAGCAGGAGTCCAGGATCTGGAGAGGCAGAAAGGTCCTGTCAAACCTTGGAAGGGACATGGCTATCACTCCATGTCAATCTGGACTTCTCCAACTAGCATGCAGTTGGATTCTTGTTTAAAGTATTTGTCCATGGATCCAAGAAACATACTGGCCCAGTCAGGACTTGTTTCTGTCCAGCTATATGTGGAATGTGATAGGCTGGGCTCTCAGGAGCCCCTGGGATTTAACTAGCACCTGCCCATGCCAATCTCTATTGCCTTCCCACGAGCTGGTCCTGTCTGATGGCTGCTGTCTGCCATCCCAGGTCTCAGGAACTAATCAGCAGCTTGCTGGGGCCCAGAGGCTCTTGAGACTCAGGCCCCATGTTCTCTGAGGCTGTGACCTTCCCTAGAGAGCCGGTGAAGCCCATGTCCCTGAGTGAGAGACTTTGTGAACCACAGCTACCTGGGGCGGCCCTGTCCTACTTGCCCTGCTGTTTAATGGTGTCTGTCCTCCCACAGACAGCTTCACTTCCATGGTGTACAAACCTGGCCATGGAAACTCTTTGGTCCCCTTGATGTTACCTGGGCCTTGCCTGTCCCCTGAGGTCTGACTGAATCCAGGGTTGTCCAGAGCATCAACCCCAATTCCCATGGTCTTCTCTCACTCTGAAAGTAACCTGTGTCCACCTTGTTCCCTGAAACTCGGCACAGGCAGCCCCTCTTGCATGTGACTCACAGTCATCCTGGGGGACCAAGCTGCCACTGAATGATTCACCCTGTCAAATGCACAGCATCTGTCAGTCTTCTCACCCATTGCTATTTTTGAAACCCTGTCCTTTCTTTGCTGTAATCACTTGGGTCCGCTTTGCACCAGAACTTAACTCTGCTGTGGATTCACTGTACGCTAAAAAGGCTGGAACTAACGGTGCTTGTTGAACCAAAGCTAGGTACATACAGACGATTCAGAGGGTGACAAAGGTCTCATTGTATCCAGGAGCTACTGCAAACTGCAGCTGGACTTGTAGGAACCAGCCCAGACACTGCAGAGGAAGTTTCTCAGATCCATGGAAACTTGGCTAGCCGGTCTCCAATCCTGACTGGGTGACTTTCTTTCCTTCAAAAGGACAGTGTCTCACAACCATCATGTAACCCCAGGGCTAGCACAATCCCCCTGCTTCAGTCATTTGAATGTCCCAGGTGGCTGTGTTTCACAAACAGACTCTCACTCAGGGACATGGGCTTCATCGGCTCTTTAGGAAAGGTCACAGCCTCAGGGAACATGGGGCCTGAGTCTCAAGAGCCCCTAAACCCCAGCAAGCTGCTGACTAGTTCCTGAGACCTGGGATGACGAACAGCAGCCATCAGACAAGACCACTTCTGGGAAGGCAGTGCAGGTGTCCACCACCAAATAGGCACAGGTGTAGCTCAGGTTGCCCTTAAAATCCTCCTCCTCAGAAGTCTGCCTACTGTGTGCTCTACCATGGCCAGCTCAGATGGAACATATATATGGACACACACACACACACACACACACACACACACACACACACACACACA